>VXBU01006158.1:41388-212082 GCA_013400315.1 Bombycilla garrulus
GAATTTTTTACTTGATTCCCCCCCCCCCCAAAAAAAAAAAAAGTTAAGCAGTAGACAAGAACCATGCACTTGAATTTGATTTTTAGCACAAAGGCTTTTTAGGAGATAAATGGATACCTGTGGCTTGGCAGCCTGTACTTGAAATCATGCAGCGTTTTCTGAAGGTGAACCAAACAGGGGTACTATCTCTGCAGCTCTAAAAGGTGGTGGTTATTTTTTGCTTTTCCTGTGCCTTTGTTCCTTCAGCAAATACAAGTACAGTAGGGATTCTTTTTTCTGGTTCAGGATCCAGAGATCCAACACTGAGAAGTTCCCATCCAACCCCTCTATTTATTCACTTGTGCACCTGCTGTTAGCCATGATCAGAGAGATACCACTATGCTTCTCCATCCATTCTTACAATTATTTCAATTAAAATAAAGGTTTTTGTTTGAGGGGGTGAGGGTGGTCTTTTTTTTCTTGGTTTTTTTTTCCTTTTTTTCCTTTTTCTTTGCCTCCCACATATATCTGCTCTGTATAAGCTCTCATGAGCTGTGTTGCTGTTCAGGTCTGGTCCTTCACCTCATTAATGTTTCACACAGAGACCGTTCTGTGACTTGGTGGTGTGCATCTGATGTCTGATTCAATAGGAATGAGTTTTTTCAAAGGTAAGTGGGCACCTTCCAATATTTTTCTCCTGAAATATGAGGGAATCCTGTGTCCTGGTGAGAGGAATGTGGTCAGTTCCTGTCAGCCATCAAAGGCAGAGGATCTATAGTGCTGTCCCAACCCTGCTTCAGCCCTGAGCAGGCCCAGGCTGCTTTACAGTTTAATTTTTAAATAAAAAGCTGAAAAGTCCCTGCGTCGAATTGCTACCACATCATGGGAAATTCTTAAGCAACCCAGATACCTTTGAAACAAAAGGCTTCAAAGTGCTGCATGAAGGAGGAGAGACTGAGGGAGGCCATGCAGGCAAAGGAAAAAATCCCAACATTATTAAATAGTTCCTAGGTACATAATTTACATGTTGTGTGAGGCTCTGATCGTATTGTTCTAAAAATAAATTGAAAGTTTGATGTTCCAGATTTAAGGTAGAATTCCATTATTGATTTAGCTCAGCTCAGCCTACAGTGAAATCAGCCTGCACATCCAGAAGAGCCATTGTCAGTAACTGTCTCTCAGGTGCAATTTCTTCATCACATGTTTGAAACAACTTTCATATGCTTCATATTTTTATGGTCCTGCTGATGGGATATAATATCTGGTGACCTCTAGGGCATGTCAAATACCGCAAAACAAGCAAGGAGAGGATGTGCAAGTGTCAGTGAGCTATGTCTCACATCATTATAATCAGATGACAGGGGGCTACAAACAGTGAAAAATGAGCAGACAGAAAGCAGTCTGACTGTCCTGCATAACATTTGTACTGAGGTGCCTGTTCCACGCTGACTTGAAGACTATATCTGTCATGACATCAACAGCAGGTATATTTAAAATTAGTTAAGTTCTGGTGAAAGTTGTATAAAATACAATTAGCATGTTCTGTGTGAAATGACAGCATAGCATTATCTGTATGATTTGAGAGGAGTTGAGAAATTCAGTGTCAATTCCCATTGCAGCTATAACTCAAGGCATGCAATTATTTAGTAAATTTGTCAAAGTCAAGAGCACAAAACAAGGTCCTGAATGACCCAGTCCCTGCCCTGGAGAGCATTCAACCTATAAATGACAGTGTGCAGAAAGAGAAAAATCACACACTTGAGGAAGAAAAAAAATGTTGGGTTTTCTTATTAGAATATCAATTTCCTGTGAGTACTGCAAAAGCAGATCTATGTGTGATACTTTTGAATGAATTTATGGAGTTGTTTGGCAAATGAAGAAAAGCCTTAAGAGGTGAGGATGAGATGAACATGGGAATAGAAAACTGTTAATGTTTTTGGAAGGGTTGTCAGGTTGCATTCTCTAAGAAAAATCCTCATGGGTTCTTTCCTTCCATGATGCTGTTTCTGCTAAGATGTAATTTAGGAGAAAGGAGACCTGGCTGTAGCTTATCACATCAGTATCTTTTCTGTTGTGTGTTCATATCATCAAGCCTCAGCTAAACTAGCCTTTAAGGGCCCTTACAGGAGTAATTCCTATTTTTTTTTTTTTTTTTTTTTTTTTTTGCTGTCTTTCTTTAAAAGGTCAGATAAAATGATTAGAGGAGTGTAAATTGACTCCATGCATGGTAGTAGAGCAGATTGTCATCTGCCTTCAGCAGGCACTGAGCCTCTTAAGCAGAACTAACATTGTTCTGTGAGTGAAACCATGTTAAATTACATTACAAGAAAAGTTCAGCAGAAGCACTGTTGGAACCCAGGGGGTTCCTATGATGCCTTTGGCCGACCCAAAACCTGGTCAGGAGGCTTTTCAGCCTTGCCAGAGGTGTCAGAGACCCTGGAATGATACTAAAGATACCTGTAACTCTGATTCTAACCCATGGAACAGGTTGTCAGCTTTGTATGAGGAATTTCAGGTCACAAAAACTTAGATAGTAAAGTAGTAGTAGTTATAAGTAAAAAGAAGGTAATTTGAATGTATGTACAGGGGGGTTTAGGGCCCTGTACAGGGGGGTTGGAGATCTGTACAGGGGGGTCTGAGATACAAGATGGAGGATTTTTACACGTGGCATGTTATCTTGTGTTCTTCTTCATCACCTCCATCTTCTTGGTGATGCTGGCACTTTTGGATTGGTTTGACACAGATCTGGACATGGTAATGTGAGGGGCATAGATTGGTACTTAACTATAAACATTTAATACGTAGTTTTTAGTATAAAAGATTACAGCTCACCCGGGGCGGGCACAGTGTGTCTCTGGACGCGTTCTGTGTCAACCCTGGCAGAGCAGAGAAATCTCTCTTTGATAAGGACTTAATAAACTGCCTTGAGAACACCAACAAACGATTCCAGACTACTCCTTCAACAGCACGGGCCGGAAACCTGGACTTTTCTACATATTGCGGGGTCTCCTGGGGTTAAGGAGATCCCAGCAGTTGTGGCATCCCAGACTGGGCACAAGACCACAACAAAGCACCATCTTCTGCTTCTCCTTTCACACCTGTTCAATTCATTTGTGCTCCCAGTGACTTCTCCCTAATTGCAGAGCTATCCTCTGAAAATCAAAATTGCTTTTCTCTTTTGGGAGCAAATCCTGTCTGGGATCTGGCGTGGGAGAGGCTGGATGAGCACCAGGGTCTGGGACAAGAGCAGGCTCATGAGATCTCCCAGCTCCATGCTGCAGGATGTGCAACGTGTGGGGAAGGTGCTGCTGGAGGACCGAGGTCTACATCCTGAGTATGGACCAGGAATGTCCGGGCTACTTAGTAGCTTTAGAAGGGACAGGAGACGCCCTGAGGGTGGAAAGGAAGTGTGGGTGCAGTGCTGATCTGACTAAGCCACAGCACAGACTGGTGCTGGTGCAGTTGCAGAGGACTGGTAATGAGTCCCTCAGCCTGCATGTGCCCACACCTTGGAAGTGCAGGTCACACATCAGCCATGTCACCTCCTCTTCTCTGATGGCTTTGTGCCTGTTTTCTTTACGAGAGCTTGCCTGGTGAATCAGATTTTTCCAGAGAAATTCCAAGAGAAGCTGAAAGCAGAGTCTTCATAGTCTCCTTCCTATCTATGATCTCAGATTGAACCTCAAGATGCTTTGGAAGTATCATGGCCTTCCAAAGTACAGGACAGGATGGGTTTCACCTCTCCTGGCTGTTGGCCCATGACCTGCTTGTCCCTCAGAGGAGCCTGGCTGTAGGTGCAGAGAAGAGGGTGTTGAGGGCTCACATGCTGCAGGTCAAGCTGAATTTTAACAGTGCACTACAAAGCCTTTATAAGCCTTCCACCTCTGGAATTAAAGGAGCGACTGAGGGAAGCCTGGACAGTACCCAGATGTTGTCTGGAGTCCTGTGGGCCTCAAATTTAATAAGTCTGCATGTGCTGCGCCTAGCTGAAGAAACAGCCTCAAATAAGATTATTTTATTATGGTATGCCACACAGCTGTCTATCTCCATTCTTCAAGCAGAGAATGTTAAACTCTCCTTATTCACTAGGATGAGTGAAGAGAACAGCCATCATAGTAATTTCATTTTTAATTCCCCTTTTTTTCATAAAAAAAGTGCATTCCCTAATATTTAGAGTCAGTTTTACATATTTTAATAGCTGACTTTGACCTCTTCGAGGTCTGAGGTGTGGAGAAACAAGCCAAAGAGAGGAGTGAGATGAGACACTGCCGAGGGGCCCAATTATCCTGAACACCGGGCAAAACTAACTTCTCATTTTCTCCAATCAACCCCTGTGTTAAGTTCAAAGCAAAAACAATCCTGAAAGTTCAAAAAAAGTCAATCCTGAAAGAAATATTTATGAAAACTCCTTCTCTTCCCACTATAAAAAAAAAAAGTGGCTGAGAATTTTCTGTATTTTCCATGAAGCTCTGGGGGTTTTGTGCAAAAGGAATGAGCAGCCTTGAAGAAAGGTCACAGCCAGTGGCAACTCAATCATTTGCAGCCTTACACACTCTGAGCAAAAGTATTTCTAGATTGGTCTCACAAAAACTGGAGATGCTGTTTGCCTGTCCCTTGGAAAGAGAAGCTCCAATTACTCCAGCTCACTGCTTCAACTTGACACTCGTTATGACACCTGCAACAGAGGTGAAGTTGCTCTAAGAAGAAATGTCTTTTTCTTTCTATCCACAGGAAAAACAAAAGCACAAGCCCAGCAACAGTTGTTACTGCCTTCTTGTCCTTGAGCTTTTTCATGGGGCAGCAATTGTTCTACTGTTCTCTTAGACTTTTTGCAGTCTGTCATATGACTGAAATGCCACTTTAGCAGATTTTAAGAAATATACGGTTCTATGACAAAAAATGCTGGGCAGCACCTCCTGAGTATCTTTGAAGAAAAAAATGCATTCACAGATTATGATTCATGTTGCTATTTTTAATTTAGGTCAAGTTTTTTTTCTCTTGTTTCCTTTTTTCTTTTTCCCCCCTCAACAGCTTCATTTTTACAGTAGATTTAGGCATTTGGTTTAATAAGATGGTTAACCCTTGACAGATAACAACTCTGTCACCTCCACACTCTGGCAACTATTTCAGATTCCCTTTGAGATCTCCTTGGGCTTTTTCTTATCTTTTTCTTCGTTTTTATTTTTTTTTTCGCTCAGCATTTTCCATAGGAAAAGACTCACAAAATCACAACCAGAGGATTTTCATTATTCCCCACAGCATTGGTGCCTATCAGAGAAAAATTCCTGTGCTTCAGTGTTTGTGAGAAGCTCTGCCCCAGACGTGGGCAAGCACACCTGGGGAGGGCTCTGCAGAGCAGGGACACGCAGCACCTTTCCATGCCTTCCTAGGCTCCCCTGCATTCGGATCCTGCACCCCTGAGCTTTGTCCTCTCTCAGCCAGTGAGCAACTGGAGAGATTCCAGACCAGCCCACAAAGGGTGGCCCTATTATGCATGACCACTGCAATGGTTTTCCGCAGAGTCCATGCTGGCATTATCCCATTTCTTTCACTTTTCCATGCTCCCACTCTCACTGCTGTCATCACAGCTTTCCTCTGCAGAACCTCAGTGGCCAGCAACAACAACTTCCACTGGATTCAACCTCCCCAGCGCTGAGCTGCTCACCCCTGTGAGCATGGGAAGCAGCCAAGAGCTGAGCATACATATGCAAATAGTAGTAATCCTTTGGTGAAGACTTGGGACTTTCTGTCTTTAAAAGAGGGCAACAGAATTTATAAAAAATCAAGAAAATAATAGCTGCATTAGCTATAATTTCTCATTATTATGTTCAGAGAAAATATAAAAATTCCTTGAGAATTCTGGAAAAATGCAATGACTCATATTTGCCATTGAATTTTAATAGAAATTATTTCTTTAGTTGTTTTTTCCCTCTCTCAGTCACCATAACATGTGAGTAGGATCAGGATATTTGCCACCTGCAAAGGAATGTCACTATTTAATGTTATTTTCCGTAGCTTTCTAAGAGATGCGCCATCACATGAGCTATGGCTGTGGTCCAACCTCCCAGCCTGCAAAGAGTTTTATTAAGCATGGTGATGGAGCTCTCATCTCTTTCAGAGGCAGTTTGGGCCACTGTTGTGGTCTTGTGCCCAGTCTGGNAAATGAGCACTCTTCACCAAAATGAAAATAATAGAGCGCTATAATTGCACCCTCTTTTTCTCTCAGTGTGTGGAATTAACACTGGAGAAGATGGCTTGAGCATACTTCCAGCCAGCACAGCCAGCCAGTGTGCAAGCACTGCAAGCTGTGAAACAGATTTATATATGAACACTCCTGGTCTGGGCCTTACATTGGAAACTGTATGCACGGTGTTCAAGTTGTCCTGCACAACAGGCTTTTCTAGTGTTGTATCCCAAAATACCAGCACAGCCCTTAGGACAGTCCTTGCTCTAGGCATCTTCCCAGTCTTTGGGCTTGAAAGACAGTCTTGAAGTGAAGAGATTGATCAGATGTCCGCTCCTTTGGGTCCTCTGTCAAACTTTGGTGAAGCCTAGGGAAATGTTATCATCCCTTCATTGTATTATGGATCTGGGATTTGTCCTTCTCAGACTGGTACACACAGCTAAGTCACCAGGTTTGCCTGCTGGGGTGGCTTGGCAGCTACCTGCATTTGAGTGAGGGCCCAAAGCAGGTTACATGGCAAAAATGATTGATTTAAAGCTTTACAAGTGTACATTACATCAGCCTTAAACATTTAACCAGTGTTTCTATATACCTATTTTTTCCAAATTAAGGTGTTGGAACATACAGTATTCAGATAACTCAAGGAAAATGCAGGGTGTGTTGTTGTTTGAATTAAAAACAGCAATGGTCCCCTAGAGCAAATGCAATGCTTCTGAAGTAGCATCCTGTCTCAACCCTGTCAGAGAAAAGAAAACCCTTTGAAGTGGATGGGGGACCATAAAAATCCAATTTCAATGATCTGTCAGCAAAGTGTTTATAGGTTTCCTTTGCATGACATGCTAACCAAGCTTGTTTTAGCAAACATTTCAGCTTGCTTAATAAATTATAAAAGGCAGTTTGCAAATGGTACATTTCATTCACAGTGACATAAATCCCAAACAGATTTTTCAGCAGTGTTACGAATTATATAAAGTGATTTATAGGTTTCCTTTGCATCACTTGTCTGTATTTTCCCCTGAAATTAGACAAACTAAAAGACAGAAAAGCAAGACAGCATTAAAAAAGCATTGGGATGAAACACTACAGAGTGGAAGTATTTGAGAAATTGAAGTATAAAATGTTGACAACCAAGGCTCATGGTTGAGGTATGGGAAGGAGCTGCAGGTTTGTTCTCCTTCTCTGACACAGTCTTCCCAAATAATCTTAGACAAAGCTTGGGAATTCACTATTAAAACTTGGTAAACTATGCTTCCC
Organism: Bombycilla garrulus; assembly: GCA_013400315.1. Lineage (NCBI taxonomy): Eukaryota > Metazoa > Chordata > Aves > Passeriformes > Bombycillidae > Bombycilla > Bombycilla garrulus. Next base: position 48,806 of record VXBU01006158.1, read on the forward strand.
TACCTCCTGATTGGGCCATGGAGGCTGCAAAGTACTCACGTACAAAGCAATAATTCGGGCCATGTGATGGCCATAGAGAAATAACAGGAAAAATCAAGAAATAACTGCTAAGTGCATCCTTCCTCTTGAGCCTGGTACTGCCCTCTTTGGCTTCTGCAGAGGTTCTCAAACTTGTGCTCCTGTGCTGTCACCGCTGTCACCACTGTCACCACTGTCGCCACTGTCACTGTCAGCTGCTGCCCTGGTTTCTGCCTGTTACAGAAAATTTTCATTTTCTTAGTATCTGAAATCATCCTTAAGTGTACCACACTGAATCTACCACAATTCAGGTATGTCAAAATCTAAAATGACCATCAAGATGTTTTCCCCTGAGGAAGCAGGGTAGAAAAAGAAGTTTCAGGTAGGGATATAAGCATTCAAAGGACAGGATCATATTTCTTCTATGTATTTTTCACACACACCTTGTTCATGAAAGTGAATGATATTTCCTACTGAAATCACTGTCCACAATCCTATTTATCACCCCTGGGACATGTCCCACCCTCTCCAGCCTCAGGCCATGACAAAGAACCCCACTCAGCCAGGGAAATGCATGATGGCTCCTTCATTCTTGAGCTTTTCATCCTGTAGCCAGATGACATAGAGAAGACAAAAAATTAATGACATTATGTAATGAGAAGACTGTTGACAACCTCTCTACAATCAAACAATTAAAGTCATCCCTGTATTAACGTAGTCAAACCCTTCCATTTGAAACTGCCAGAAAGAATTTGTCCAGAACAGAACCAAGAGTTTGTTTATAGCAGAGCTTGTGCTACTCAGCCAGGTCGGTGTGTTAATGTGGTGCAACTCTGTGTTTCACATAGTGGATGATATATGATGCCACTTGTTAAGCACTTCCACCTTGCAGCAAGGTTACTGTCCTTGTCCTTCCACTGTCCTTGTCCTTCCATGCGCTGTGCCAAGGTGCTTTTAAGCTTCTTTAACCTCCTTGTTTACAGAGTGGTAAAGCAACAGCACAGCTACAAATGAGAAAAAAATGGACTCTCATAAATTGCTCGGCTCTGTATTGAGCTGTTTTTCCTGTGAACAGCACTTCCATTGTTACTACTAGGTGTCCAGGGAACAGGATGAACAAGCAGGCAGACATGAACTGGGAGCATGGGCAGACTGTGACTTACCACTCTGTAGTCCCTGCCTGGTGTCAGGCTGTGTGATGGCTGCTGCCAAAGCAGTCATGGCTGGACAACATGGATACCACCTACTATTCTTTCAACAAATAACATGTATTTTTTTCATGGATAATAATAGTCCTTCTTGTTTTCTCATCTTGCATGATGGTGGACAAGCAATTCAGGAGAAGATTTCTCCACCTGAGCATAATATGTAGCAGGGATCATGCTTTAGGTTACACTGTCCCTGTTTCTCAAACTAGTGTTTTTTCTGGGCAAGCATTTCCTAGCTGAGCCCTGGAAAAAAAAAAAAAAGTCAAACCTAACACTTAATTACCCCTTCAAGTGAAAGGTGGGATGAAGACACTTATCTTCCCCTTTTCCCTTCTTTTTCTCCTTTTCCTCCCCCTTACCCCTTACACAGCTAGAGCTCATGTTTTTCCCACATTCAGATGTGCAAGACTACAGTGACTTGAAAAGCATCACTTCTAATCACATGAAGAGCTGAGACTGGATTTCCCCCGAGTCTGTCATCTCACTGTTACCATTTGTTTAGAAACAGATATCAATGGGAATTTGTTGTCAGAAACTTTGGTGTAGAGAAACTTTCTAATCTATCATCTCTCCTCCTCCTTTCCTCCTCCCTTTCATAACAAAGACATTTCCATAACTTTCTGAACATTCAGAAGCAGAGTTCATTTGCAGAGTACTGTACAGCCTTGCCAAAGTTGCAGCTTCCAAAACAGCAGCTGCTGATATCAGCAGGTAGTGGAGGGAAAAAGGTTTCCAGTGGTGTCATATGAATGTTATGTGGAGTTTCAGGAGTGTGTGAAGGAAGACACATAATATACTGATGCTTTGGAAGTCCCAGTAGTCACATGGAAATACTATGCTCAGATTTGCGACTCCCTGCAGTTTAAAAGTGAGATATTAAAATATCTTTCAACTGCAACTGATACTCATACTAAATGATCATTTTACATTGGCTAAATTCCTTACATATTCATTGTGTCCATTGCATCTCATCATGTACAAGGTTTAAAGTTCCGTGGGACAGAAATTCTCTTTCTTATTGCATCTATTCTCAGTAACTTGTAAAGCAGAGCTTTAACTCCCCTCAGCAGGGCTTTTAGGCATAGCTATGCTGTAGCATTAGGTGCTTGAAAACCCCAGACCTTCAAAGATGTAGAAATATGCAGATTCTGACATTTCCCTTTCCTTGAGATGTCTGCACAGCACCTCTCAAAAGCCTTGTGTGTCATACTGAGAATGCTATGAAATAGTCTTCTGCTGTTCACGCTTTTGGCTAAGAGCCTTGAAACCAAGTCAATAAATTGTAATTTAGAATGATCTTTTATAGCTTCCTGAAGAGGGGGAATTAAATCCAGGTATTTATGCTGGCATAGCAACCTGCATCATGATGGTAATATTGCCACTTCAGTAAAAATCCAGATTTCCAGGGGAACTGGATTTTGCTTCACTAAGAATATTTTAGAAGAATGAAACTGGGTACATGCTCCAATTCAGAAAGAATGCTCTTTCAAAGTGTTATATCCTTGTCATATAAACTCCCAGCAAATTATAGGTGTCAATTTAGTAATGTTTGCATTTTACAATATTCCAAAGATCACTCATCCAGTCTTGAGCATTCACCTTTACATCAAGTAGTGCTGTGGACACAAAAAATCTTGATGTCATACTGATTCAAAACCATGTGGAATTGGTTTTCGCAAAGAATATTAGAAGTATTCAGTAACATGCAGAATTGTAAATTTGTGCATAACAGTAAATTTTTTAAAAACTCATAAAGGTTGCAAATGAAAACCTGGAGATTATTCAAACAGCACAGCTCTTACAGTTTTCCTCCAGAGAGAAGGAAAGTCAGACATGTGTTGAACAGCAGTCAAATTGTGACACAAATGCAAATCCCACATTAAGGTAGGGAAGTATATGACATGCAAGATTTTATACTCATCAGTTTCTTGGGTTTATTTTAGCAATAAAGATCAGAGATGTTCCTTCATTATGTCTCAGCTAGGGAAAGACTATTACAATTTTTCCAACTCATAAACACTATGATAGCACAGTGGGGGATTCATGAGTGCTTTGATTAGGACTTAGAATTGCAAGGAAATGAAAATGAAGGCAGAAGGTGGTTCTTTATCAGTGTGGTTTGAAACAAAACAGAAAGGAAGATAAGATGTAGTGCTGCATTTTCTTGCTTGGCAGAGAGTGTCTCTGTGGTGGCTGGGAGTCAGGAGAGCAAGGTGAGTAGAGCAAACCTAACAGAGCACGGGAGATTCTCTGGGATAGTCCGTTGTCACCTCAACACAGGCTGCTCTGCCTAAAGGACTTCTCGGGCTGAATGGGCTGTTAGTGGGCAGGGCCTTCTTTCCGAGGGACACAGTAGGGGGACAGCAATGCCCACCAGTCTCCCCAGGCTAAGACAAGCATGGTGAGATGGCTCCAGGAGAACAGGGGTGAGAGGCCAAAAAAGAGCCAAGATTGGTGCTGGTGGCCCATGCTGCTGTTTGTTCCTTGCAGCCTAAACGTGGTGTCACAAGGGGCAGAGCAGGGAAGGCAAACCTGCAGTGTAGCAAACACTGTGGCCATGTCTAGTCACATCCCAGTGACCTGCCACACTGCAGGCTGGTCAGAGACCACAGGGCACATTGCCCAGTCCTGCCCAGCAGTGAGGTCACAGTGCCATGCTCAGTGGTCAAATTCTGCAAGCTTAACCAGGACACCTTACATCTTCCTTGTATGAACAAGGAACATTTGCCTTTTGCTCTTACAAGTATGATACAGCTTTACCAGGAGCCTTTTCTGCTACACAGCCACTGCACATTTCCCATTTCTGTAAACACTTCATTTTTAATAGAAAAGCTGTGGAAGGCAGATTATGGAAAAGCTATTGGAGGACAAGAGAAATTTCTGGCCCATGTGGTAATATAGCAAGTTCACAAGCCAGTGCCAGAATCACAAAACTCATTTCTGGAAGGATTTTTTTTCTCTACCAACAGAGGGACCAAAATCAGAGTTTTTAATGTAGGCTTCTATCAGACTGGGGGAAAAAATCATGAACTTAGTAGAACTGAAATCCTTTTAAAACATTTTATATTTGTATTTAAATAATTTAGTAATTGTATATTTAATATACAATTTAATACCTCAGTATTTAATACCTCAATGTATGTATATAATTTAATAAATCTATAGAAACATAATCTGGAATTTAAGAATTTGCTGCTGAAAGTGGTGTTTAGAGGGTCCTGTACAGTAATGATTAATGAATTTTTGTCTAATTCCTCTAAATTTATTTGTACATCACACTTATACAGTTTTATACAGTGCTTAGTGCTATAGAATGCTAGTACCTCAGAAAACTCATATATCTATGATACAGACGTAAATATATATACAGATATATATCTAAATCTCTATTTATCTATATACGTATTTATCTATAGGTCAGTTCTGCTTGTACTTGCTCTACCCACAACATAGACCTGTAAAATCCCTCAACATAAAAAAAGAGGATGTGGAAATAAAATATTGGTGTGAAAATGTCAAAGTGTTTTATGTTAACGCTGTGGGACTGCAATGGTTTGATGTTTCACTCAAAGCAACAGCTTTTGGTATAGAAAGGAAGCAAAATTAAAAAACAAAATTGAAAGGAGTTTAATTGTGCACAACATATTTCATTTTATTTGAATGAATCGTCAACTTGTTAAGTTTGTTTTTGTCTGAGAGGGAAATACTTGTTTTGATGTATTTAAAGATGTTTGTTTCAAAGAGTGGGGAGGACAGTAGTCTCTACAGCTTACATGTGGACCTAAACCCTTGCATTTATACACGTGACCCACCCTCACTCATTGTCCTTTCTGAAAAATTCCAAAAAATGCCTGGTTTGGGTCTCCTGGCCTGATGGATTAAATAAACACAACTCTTGCAGAGACGGAGCAACTGAGAGGCATTTTAAAAGACTTTATTCCATTATCAGTCTCATAGGTAGGTGAGATGCAGAAGATGTTACACGCAATGCCTGTCAATCAGAAGCTGAACTATTTCCTGGTTACAATACATCATAAATGTTTTTCAGCCTATTAGCTTTTGCTACACAATGCTGCTAATACTTCCAACACCAATCACTGTTGTTTTTACCCCACGTGGTCCTGCTACAATGCATCTTTCACAGTTCTAACTCTCCCAAATATCTGGTCTGTTTGCAAGGCCACCTTTTGAAACTTGTTTCCAGTTCAACTTCTTTCTCAATGTCTTCTCTATTCCATGGCCTTTCTAAGCCAGCACACCGTATCTCACAGATACAGATTTACAGGACTATGTGAACTTTCAGTTAGGTTTTGAGAATCCTCTACAAATCCATTTCTCATATCGGCCCTCTGGATCTCAATATCTCCCTGTAGCCCGTCCCTGCGCTTTGACTCTGCCACGCTCCTCCTGCCACGCTTCCCCATGAGTCTTTGTCTCACCAGCCCTTAACCCGATGGACCATTAAAAATGCGCGAAGTGTCCTTGGACGAATCAATGGTTACTATCTGTGCAGCTTGAGAGTACACCGAAGAGTTTATCTGAACACTTTTGTTTGCATAAAACTCATCCTTTAACCGTGGTTTCTGTGCATTTTTCCTCATCAGGATCAGCCCCTCCTAAACCTGCCTGGCAAGGTCATTTTACCACAAAACATCCTCTATGATGAAACATTTTTTCAATAGGGACCTTTGTTTGGCTTTTGACATGGAGAAGTAGAACAACAGCAGAACTGCTGCCAATTCCGTTTTTTTAAAAAAAATTATAAATAAGAACTACCTTACTTTTATCCTTAAATAGTTTTGATCACAAATAGAGCAAATTACGTAACAAGCAGCTACCTAGTGAGTTAATTAGCTGTGAATTTTCTATTTTATATTCATCAGCAGCCATATCACCAGAAGCCAATGTCAGGAAGAAATCTTTTATGTTATTGTTCTAATACTCACAGCTTGTGCCTTTAGTAAGAGAGAGAGAGGTTGCCTGACTAACCAACTGACTGCACCACAGTCTGATGGTGGAGGAAAGCTATGAGACTTTCATGGCTGCTTGGGAGATGACCACAAATGCTCTGATGGTGTAATTCCTGTTTGAGCTGGAACATGCAGTAATTTCATGCAAAGCTACAGAGGACCAGAGTTCTACCTATTTGTTTATAAGGTCCATCAAAGGCAGGTGGTGTTGAAAGCATGAGTGTGGAAACACTCACGTTAGGGAAATAAAGCTTTTGTGGCCCAAATGCTCCTGTAGATACTGCATTTGAATAAAAAAAAAAGGAATTGATGACAAATGTGTCCCACACAATCCTCATAGCAGCTCTTCTTTCTAAATAGATACTTTTGACTATTCTAAATGGACCCAGCTTACTTTGTTCCAAGGAGCATATATGTATTTTTAAAGACCGTTCAAAAGGCTCTGCTTGTTCAAGTGGATGCTCTGTCAACAATCCCCTTGGTAGCTTTATTTTTTTATTTTGCAAGTTTCAATAATGTTGCTATAGGACACAAAAGAACACAGACACACACAGCAGCTCAGGTGATCAGAAGAGAGGAGAATGTTTATTTTTTCTGACTCCAGTATTTATAGTTTTCCAAAAGTGACAGTGGATTGGACGGTGGCAGTGCCACCTCTCCAAAGACACCGGACAGACAAACAGTCCATCAATTTTTCTCCTCCTCTATGAAGGAATGCAAAAACAGTGAGCTGTTTACAGAAAGTGTGTGAGAAAGTTCTTCACAAATATGTAAATATCAGAAGGCTTAGAAAGTCTTACAAAAACCAGGGCGACAAATAAGAACTAAAGACAGTTGTGAAAAAGATTTTCTGTGGAAGTTCAGACAGAACTGAGTAATAAATAGTGTTTTCTTACGAACAATAACTATAGATGTATTTATTTACTCGGTACCCTTGAGGTTGGAGAGATCTCTTGTAAATTGCCTACTTTACTGAAAAACTTTAGTTCTCTGTTGCCCCTGGTTCATGGGAGTCTTTCCACTGGCTCTGGCAGGAGATAATGATTGGAATCATAAACAACCTCAAAAGTTTCTGTACCCTTCAGGCTAGTCTTAATCATGGACAATCTGTCTGGCTGCCTCAGCCTGTGGTCAGAGAAGGGGATTTGAATGGAAGAAGACATGAGGAAGAAGACGTGTGAGAAGTCCAGCACAAAGTGCCCAAAGTGTCCACAAAGTGTCCAAAATGTCCAAAATGTCCAAATTACAGCAGTAATTTAGAGCAGTAAAGGGTAAAATCTTAAATAAAATCTGAAATAAGCAAGGACTAATAGTGAGCAGTACTCAGCACTCAGTTCTCAGTACTCAGAATGGCAAATTCATGGGGGTAAAGTAGAAGCGACTGAAATTAATCCAGCCTGGTATAAAATGCAAGGTTGACTTTTCAAGCTATAAACACTTTTCTAATTTTAGGGTTCAATTTTAAATGACTCAGAAAACACAAGAAGAGGAAAACACCAGTCAGCATTCATACCTAGTGTGCTTTGTGAGCACACTGGAAACACACTTTTCTGAAATTCTTTTGCATGTCTTTCTTACAAGAGCAAAAGCTCTTTTTGTGTATTGTGAGCGTATGTATATATAGGTGTGTTTCTCAAACTGTATTTATGCCCTCCTTCCAGATGAACAGCAACTCGGAGTCCTTCCTCTGAGGTACCTCTGAGGTCTGGGGTTGCAAAGACAATGATTCCTGCCCTGAACCTCCCAATAATCCCTCTTCCTTCCCCTCTGGCTAATCCTTTCCCTTGAAGGGCACAGCACAGAGCTTGGGGAACACCAGAGCAGTGTTATGGCTAGCACTTAACTTCATTTTCTCCCTCATGCAGGGTGTCTCTGTACTTTCAGCATTGAATGCTAGTCCTGCTATAAATGATTTCTTACCAATCTACCTATAGAAGTAATAACAAGAAAACCAAATGGTAAAATTCAGTCAACTCCTCAATGATTCATGTTTTTGTTACATATTCTCTGTCTGCCTTGATAGAGAGACAAGAGGTCAGTACTGCCAATTGTCCTCACCATATTCTGCCAGTGTCACCCAAGCCTTTTGTAATCTGAAACCAGTATTCTCTCATCTTTATAGAAGACAAATCATTGTAAAAATTGATAGCTAAACTATAATAAAAAACTGGGAGTATCAAGTAGATGGTGTCAGGGAGCAGAATGGTCCCCCTGTTATCCAGGAGAAGGCAGTCAGAGAACTGCTGAGCCACTTGGATGCTCATAAATCCATGGGACCAGATGGGATCCATCCCAGGGTGATGAGGGAGTTAGCAGATGAGCTTGTGAAGCCACTATCCATCATCCACCAACAGTCCTGGCTCACTGGTGAAGTTCCAGATGACTGGAAGCTGGCCAGTGTGATGCACATTCACAAAAGGGGTAGGAAGGAGGATCCTAGTAACTATAGGCTGGTCAGCCTGACCTCAGTATCAGGTAAAGTAACAGAACAGTTTATACTGAATGTTATCCACAGAGTTTACAGGATGGCCAGGGTATCAGACCCAGCCAGACCCAGGGTTTAGGAGGGGTAGGTCATGTTTGACCAACCTGGCCTCCTTTTATGACCCGCCTGCTGGATGCAGGAAAGGCTGCTGATGTTGTGTAGCTGGACTTCAGCAAGGCCTTTGACACCATCTCTCTCCCACAGCACACTCCTGGAGAAGCTGCAGCCCACGGCTTGTACAGGAGCACTCTTTGCTGGGTTAAGAACTGGCTGGATGGCCGGGCCCAGAGAGTGCTGGTGAGCGGTGCTGCATCCAGCTGGGGCCAGACACCAGTGATGTCCCTCAGGGATCTGTGATGGGGTCAGTTCTGTTCAATATTTTTATTGGTGACATGGATGAGGGTGTCGAGTCTTTCATTAGTAAATCTGCAGACAACACTGAGCTGGGGGCCTGTGTCGATCTGTTGGAAGGGAGAAGGGCTCTGCAGAGAGACCTTGAATGGTTGGATGGATGGGAAGAGTCCAGTAGGATGAAGTTTAATGAGTACAAGTGCCAAGTCCTGCATTTTGGCCACAATAACCCCCTGCAGCATTACAGGCTGAGGACAGTGTGGCTGGACAGTGCCCAGGGGAAAGGGACCAGGGGGTGCTGGTCGACAGCTGGCTGAACATGAGCCAGCAGTGTGCCCTGGTGGCCAAGAAGGCCAATGGCATCCTGGCCTGTATCAGGAGCAGTGTGGCCAGCAGGAGCAGGGAGGTCATTCTGTCATTCTGCCCCTGTGCTCGGCACTGGTGAGGTTATACCTGGAGTGCTGTGTCCAGTTCTGGCCCCTCAGTTTGGGAAGGACATTGAGACCCTTGAGCACATCCAGAGGAGGGCAAGGAGGCTGGAGAGGGGCTTGGAACACAAGGCCTGTGAGGAATGACTGAGGGAGCTGAGGATGTTTAGCCTGGAGAAAAGGAGACTGAGGGGTGACCTTACCACTCTCTACAATTCCCTGAAGGGTGGCTGTAGTCAGGTGGGGTTGGTCTCTTTCTCCAGGCAGCAAGTGACAGAATGAGGGGACACAGCCTCAAGCTGTGCCAAGGGAAATATAGGTTGGATGTTAGGAAAAAGTTTTTTATGGAAAGGGTGATGAAGTACTGGAATGGTCTGCATGGGGAGGTGGTGAAGTCACCATCCCTGGATGTGTTTAAAAAAAAAGATTGGATATGGCACTCGAGGCCATGTTTTAGTTGAAGTGTTTGGGCACAGGTTGGACTCTTAGAGGTCTCTTCCAACCTAGTGATTCTGTGATTATGTGAAGTTCTCTGTCCCTAGTTCCAGCTGTCAAAGTTTAACAATACTGATATGTAAAAGCATAATTCTTCAGAAGTTTCTACGGTTGCTTGTTTCCTTGCATGCTTTAAATAATCTTTAGATAAATTATTCAACTGAAAACTTTTTATTTCCGTTTTATAGAGGGGTTGACTCCTTTCTATTTGTGTAAATGTTTCCATCTACAGATGAGAAGAAAATGCAGAGGAATTTATTCTTACACAGAACAAATATTAATAGTTAAGATAAGTTGATGGTTGCAACAGAGAAGTATCTGGTAAAAGCTACCTTACAACGCACCTTTTGCTGTGGATTTTTTCACCACTTAACATTCACAGTGTGAATTATACTCAATAAGAGACAGGGAGGTTGGTTTCCTTTTGACACCGGCAGTGACTGCTAACGAGCTGATTAACTAAAAGCAATGGCATCATTGCTGAGTGAGTCATTAGCATCCTCAGTGAAAAGCATTAATGAGGAGGGGAAAAAACCCAGTTGCTTAGAAAAAAGCACAAAGCCCATGATGGAGTATTTTAATTTGTTCAAAAATAGTTTCTATTCCTCTGCTGGTATAATTAAGGCTTTATTAATTTAGAAAAGGAACAGAAGAGAACATGAAGCTTTGTGTGTCTGCATCAGCTCAGGCATGGCTTATAAGCTTGAAGAGAGACCACCATGAACCACAAGCTTTCAGGGGCAAAGCTTCCTTCGTGGTACAGGCCGCAGAAGAAATGAATATCAGCCTCCTCTGAACTCGTGTCTACTTCTGTATCAGATTTTTGCAGCATGCCCGTATGGACAATGGGCAGACTTCAAAAGTGTGACTGTTGAAAATTATGTTCAGTATAATTTATTTTCTGTAGGCTTCCAATAAGATCCTACAAGTTAACATGCAAAAGAGGCAAAATCCTACATCTCTGCATGTAAATGGCAATGGCCATTGGAGTATATCCAGGAGTTAATCCATAATGTACTAATGTTCCAACAACAAATTTAGTATATCTGTGTGGAAATTACCTCCAGAAATTCCTCAGACAAAAAGCCACTGAAACTACAAAAACTCATGATTTGGCATTACTGAGGTCTCTATCAGGCTCCAAATCTGGATATTGGAAATCCAGAATTGGAATCTAATTTTATTTTTTTAGTCTTCAAAAAGTCTGGATCAACATTCCAGTATTATCTGCAGGGTTACTGTGCAGAAGTTCAGAAATAAAATTTTTTTCTGATTGATTCCACTGAACATATTCAAAGAAAATAAAGCATGACCTTGTCTAGATGGTCCACATGTATGTATGGATGCTGAAAGTGACTTGTGTGTTCAACACATCAAGGAATCATAGAATAGTTTAGGTTGGACAGGACCTTGAAGCTCACCTAGTTTCAACTCCTCTGCCATGGGCAGGGACACAACTAGACCAGGTTACTCAGAAAGGGATCAAAACAATTCGTGACTGAAGAATGAAGGTTTATCATTGACCGTCTCTGTGTGTCTTGAAACACAGATTCAGAAAAAAACACAGGATAATTTAGGTGGAAAGGGATCTCCTAAGATCCCTTCTACTCTGACCTTCTGCTTGAGGTGTTGTCAGATTACCTTTTCTAAGGGTTGTGACCAGTCAGCTCATCCAAGGATGGAGGTTCTCCAACCTCCCTGGGTCCTGTTCTAGTATTGGCACCCTCATGCCAAAAAAGGTTTTACTGATATCTAACAGGAATTTCTCATGTCTTCTGTCTTCTTAGATCAGGCAGTGGCAGACAGCCAGAACATCTCCCTTGAGCCTCCTCTTTTTCACAGGCTCTTAAAGAAGTACAGTGCACTTGATTCTGACAGATCTGCACTGCTTCCTAGTATCAGGCAGTTCCTTGCTGTTGGTAGCCAGACTGTGGCATTACTCATTTCTGCCCACTTTTCTCCTCTGTTTGTACCAGGTACCCCGTCTCTCTCAAAAATGCTATTTTAAGGGAATCATGACTTTTAATCTAGTTGTTGGCATACCTCGCTCTACCCACAGGAAAGCATGGCAGCCACTGAGACAGGCACAGAAAAGATGTGGCTGCCATTCTCAGCCTGTATCCACCTGTGTGATGGTGTTCCACTCCTGCGCACACAGGGTTAACCTCTGGGGAAACGCCCATCTGAAGAGCAGTGGGATTTGAGCCCAGCACTAGAAGAATTTAACAACCGTATTGTGTGAATCCAGACTTGCTGAAATCTCAGCACTGAGATACTGCATTTGAGGATACAATACAAAATAAAAATGAGAAAAAAATGGGAACAACAAAGTGTAGATGGAGGCTTGCATCTGTGGATTCCATTCTTTATTTTGCATTTCTTTTCGAAACAGCAGCTGGAAATGAAAGGTAGGATAGCCCAACTATTTCCCCATTGATCTCCAATAGAAATACATTTTTTTACTCACCATTATAGAATCATAAAATCTACAGTTGGGAAAGACCTGCAATGTCATCAAGTCCAACCTTTGACCTAAGTTAAATACTTTAATACCAATTTCAAGGAGATTTGCAGGTGAGTCCAGGCTGAGGTCTTTTTAGGGCTTGTGTAGGCTTGGTTTTCAAAGGCAATAGAGTAAGATGGCAAATAGGATTCATGCAGATAGGCTTGGTTTTCAGAGACAGTAGAGTAACATGGCAAATAGGACTCATTCAGACTCCCTGGGTGAGGCCTTTGAGCAGCACTGCTGATGCTAGAATGACAGACAATCCAAGCATCTGTTCAGTGCTTCTGCCCTGGGCCCACACAGCTGAACTGGATGTCTGGTCCATGTGAATATGGAAGCCACTGGGAAACTCCAGGCTTTACTGCATAGGATAAGTTTGCCTTAGGATCTTGTTCTCAGTGCAGGTGTTGCAGTTGCATGATAAGTGGCTAAACTTAGTGTAGGAGATTGGACTAGGTGACCTCCACCCTAAATTTTACTGTGATTCTGTGAATTGGCAGATTAAATGTTAAGAATTTTCCCTTCCCTCTGAGGTTTTCCATAATTTGATGTTGCAAAAGCTGATGATTCAAGGATGATGAAGGAATGTTTTAGGTCTAACCCTCTCTGAAGTTCTTGAGGCTTTCATGTCTGATCCAACATTCAGGTTCACATGACCCTCATGGGCCCTTTTGGAAATCAGCAGTATCATGCTTTTAAGAACTGGTCTGTGTAAGAACCCAGGTGGAAGTTGGCACCTACAGTATTCCTGGACAACAGGACATTGCAATATCTAATTTTTAGTCATGTTTCTCTATAGGCCATTGAAGTCTTGATTGAATTCACCGGGCTGATTGAACATCTAAGACCTAGTTCAAGCAAGGAAGATATAAAATAGCTAATGAGTGATATTTGTAATTCCACTCTCCATGCAAAATGGTGTAGCTCAAACCAGAAGGCTGGGCAGAAGAGCTCTCTGGTAAACTGCAGAGTATCTCACAACTGTTATCCACATCCATAGGACATGTGGGTCTAACATGATGCAAACAACAAAAAGAATAATCTTGTTCTTCCCGTCTCAGGTGAGACTTCTAATAAGTGATTAAGGCAGAAAATAGGACAGGATCCCAGCTGTGTAATTGCTTTTGCTCACCAGAGGGGATATAGTGATTGTACAAACCCCAGCAGGTGCCAGAGCAGGAGCAAGGAGGGAAGGGATTTGCCTGAGAAGGGGGATTTGTGGCGCTTTGATTCGCCAGGCAGGAGTCCAAGGAGCTTGTTAGAGGGAGTGTCAAAATCCAGGAATGGGTGATGCTTGGAAGGTTGCAGTGATCAAGGTTTTGAAGATCATACAGGTTTTAGGGGGCAGTTAATCCATCTATGAAATCAGACTTCTTGTTTGGAATTGACCCTGTTTATTGCATAAATCAATAGATAAAGATAACATTTTTCTTAAATTATACTACATAGCACATGGGGCTTCAGGGAAGAAAATTATCTATTTTACAGTCTTTACATCTTGCATAATTTTAGCTAAATCATAGTTAAAATCCATTAATCATTTCACTGCAAGCTTGTCTTTTAAACTGATGGATATTTTCCAAAATGTAGTAGTTTCTTAATATTTTTTATACCAAACCCCTCAATCTCAAATACTAAAATAAATTATTTTGGAGAGTGAAAGAAAAAGAAACATCATCACTTCTCTGCCTGAACAGGAGAGTAGTTCATATTGATTAACATTTTTTTCTGAATATGTTTCAGGCTTTCCAGGAACTCTGGAAACCCTGTGCATTTCCGCCATAGCAAACAGAAGCCTTGCTGTTCCCTTTGTTTAGAAAGGTTTAGATCAGCATTAGCAAGCTGCTAAAATACTTTGCTCTAAATTTTTAGAAGAGTCTAGGATAGGTCACATTGCTATGTTGTCATGGTGATGAGAAGTGCAGATGGCAAGTAGAAAGTAGAAAGTGGTGGTATATATGATGGTTTGATTATTAAAAGACTTGATTAAAGAAGCTTTCAGAGGGCTCAGATGTTGTCTCTTCCAACGGATTACTCAGACTCCAGTAGCTGGAGGCCGAATCCAGAGACCACCACACCCAGCAGTCTTCAGGCTATTGGTTTCATTCGACTGTGGATATGGCCATTAGTAAGGTATTGATGTGAAACAAATCCATTAGTTTCCTTTTTGCACAGAGACAAAACCCTCCTACAGACTGAGATCCTGCAGCTGCTAGAAGTACCTGTAAATTTAGTAAGGACTATTTTTAGATGATTGTGTTTGATGTATGGTAAATGGAGTGTTACTCTTGGTAAAGCTTCTAAAGGTATTTCAGAATTAAATCAAAATTAAAATTATGATTCACTTAACCAAAATGTGGAGGAAAAATATAAGTTCACATACGAATTGCCAACATATAGCACAAAATAGGGTGAGTGGCAATTTAAAAAGCAGCCTTGACTCTACTGAAGGTGGGGGATACATGCTGCAGGGGAGTAGTAGCAACGATCAGGGTCCTTAAGGTTGAAAACACTGAAGCCATTCTTCTCTTTCTGTTCTGCTTTTGTTCACATTTTTGTGAACCTTCTTTGTGTTCACACCACAGAGAGATGCTCTCACACATGGGCTTTATATATGTTCTTTGTTTGGAACAGGAATATATGTTTTTGGTTTGGATCAGGAACACACGAGCATATGACGTAGGAGGAGAGGCTGAGGGAGATAGGCTTGTTCAGCCAAGAGAAGAGATGGCTTTGGAGGGAGCTGTGTACTTCAACCAGCCACTTTATGGGTAGTGTTAGGAACCTCACAGCCAAACTCCTCTTGGAAGTGCACACTGAAAGGACAGGAGACAACCAACAAAAGATGCAACAGGAAAAATTAAGATTGAACACAGGGAGAAAGAAATTTTGCAGCAAATTTGGTCTGGCACTGGGACAGATGCTAGTGAGGCTGTGCATCCTCAGATGTACTGAATCTCAGATGGATGTAACCCTGAGATATCTGCTCTAGCTTAAAAAATTTCCACTCACTTTCTCTGAGTGGAAATTAGGAACAAATTACTTCCAAATTAAGTTATTTTATGATTCTGTGTTTTTTGATTTAAATTAGAGATACCAATCAGTGTTGTGATAAGAGAACCCAGGCTTCTTCTATGCAATGCAAATGCCCAACAAACATTCTGTTGTGATTTTCTGTTTAGATTTAGTGACATTTTTAAGTCTTTTTATATTGACTGGTCAGTAACTCCAAGACCACACTTTGCAGAAATTACAGTGCATTTTGCTTTAAGTATTTCAGCCTCTTTATGTCTGTGAAACAGCTGTTGCTCAGCCAGAGACCCCTGAAATACGCAACACACACATTTCTGCTATAGATAAGGCCAGGGACTTCTGTGGGTGACCACTAGCCTAATGATAAATTCATTTGTACAGTTCAAAACCAGCAGTGGGAAAATGTTGAAAAAGACACTTCTCATTCCCATCCATTTCTCTCATCCTCAGCTGGTGGCTACTTTATTTTCCCAGTGTGACCCATCTTGCCAAAAGGCCAAGACCTAGAGACAGCTCCAAGAGCAGCAGCTGGTATATCTATCTATGTGGCACACAATTGTGATGATTCTTCAAGCAAAGGTGCCTGTCTTCCCCACCCTGCAGCCCATATTCCCTGCCCAGACAAATCATGTTTTCACCTCTTGGTTACAGCTGAAACATCTCCTATCCCTGTTTCTGACTGCAGCCACCATGAGCCTTCTCAATTCTGCAGCACTTTCTCTGACTCTTGAATTGTAATTTTCTAGGTACAAAAACATCTACTGGCATCATCTACTTCAAGTACAGTTAAGATTTTGGGCTACTCTCAGTGTAAATGATACCACTCACAGACATCTCACAGGCAAGGAGAGGGATATGTGGAGTCATATTAGCACGAGCTGAGCTTTTGAGCTCCAATCTACTGAGGGTTCACTGGGTTGTTTTTTGTCCTAATTGTGAGAAACAAAGCTCACTACTTAGATTTTTTTTTTAAAGTTCACTAATAAGAATAATAGTATAAGAAGAGGACAATATTTCCAGCGCTGGGGTGCCTCTGACAACGGTCGAAGGGCACAAGAAAACAGTAAAAATCCAGGTCTCTATATACGGGTAAATTGCTGGGATTGCATGCATATTCATTACTCCATACATTATTCAAATACTCCTAGAAGTCCTTGATGTTACAGTGGTTCTTTGTATTTAAGTTTTCCTATCTTTGCTTATATGTATAACACTAATGAATCTCACTTCTTCTTGTGAATTTATTCTTCTTGATAAGGAAAAAATTATGAGTTTTACTCCCATCCTCTCTGGTGCTCTGTCTTGGGTCACTGTCCCCTTAACACTTGGGCTGATCTTACACAGTTCGTTTAGTTACACAAAAGCTTTTTCCGCTTCTTATGTTTTGTTAAGGTCTATTCATCCTGTTACTACTTCTGTAAGTGATACATAGATATTATATTTATTACACTACTATTTCTATGAGTAATACTTAATACATGCTTAAGCTGAGAAATTACATTATATTAACAAGNTATATGTATAACACTAATGAATCTCATTTCTTCTTGTGAATTTATTCTTCTTGATAAGGAAAAAATTACGAGTTTTACTCCCATCCTCTCTGGTGCTCTGTCTTGGGTCACTGTCCCCTTAACACTTGGGCTGATCTTACACAGTTCGTTTAGTTACACAAAAGCTTTTTCCGCTTCTTATGTTTTGTTAAGGTCTATTCATCCTGTTACTACTTCTGTAAGTGATACATAGATATTATATTTATTACACTACTATTTCTATGAGTAATACTTAATACATGCTTAAGCTGAGAAATTACATTATATTAACAAGCAGCTAAAAAACATTTTAATTTATACCATATCTAAATACTTAGATACTTAAAAGCTAATAAATGCAAAAGCCAACACTATCTGGTCATTTTTAACATGATAAATAGAAGAGTCCCCAGATGTGACACAAGTAAATCTGCATGGTTGGTTGTGTGAACAACAATCCCCTCAGATCTTATGTATTGATGGACAAACAAGTGTAGTGGTAAGACAAAGAGGAGTCAAGACCAGAGGGATTTAGTTGAAGTACAAGTTAATGTCTAAGTGTCTAATTAATTTTATTATCCTATAGTCCTTAAGATTTGCCATAGTTTTCAGGTCCAGTGCTCTTTGGCTGAGAATGCATCCAATTAGATGACAGCTAAAAATGGTGTGTTCTGGAGGTGGGCATTTCCTTCCCCCAACAATGATACTATTTTACATGGGCTGTGCTGTCCTGCCTCAGCACACAGCCTGGAGATCTGAGCTTCTTCTCCAGAGCTGTGTTTCCAAAAATAGCAATGATCACTGAGAATGGAAGGAAGCATGTATTTCTCAGCAGAAATCTTGGAGGTGAAGAGTGGAGTCATAAGGCTCTTATGACAGACTGTATGAGCCAAAGAATTACATTCTGTATTAGTCTGTGCAGCTCTGAAAAATACAAGTAGCCTAACCTTTCCCAGAAGTCCACAGAGACACCTGCAGGGACACCCAGATCCAACCAGGCTGATGCTTGGACAAAAACCCAGTGACTGAAAATAATCTGATTGGGCAGGTGCACCAAAAGGAGCTGAAAAGGGCTTCAGAGGTCAGAGGCAATAAGTGGAAATCTCATACATTAATTCAAGTATGTTGACCTCGCCACATTATTTCCAGATAAGTAGAAATCTGACTCATTTCCAAGATGTAAAATTCATTTGATTGAATAGCAATGGGAGTTTTCAAAAAGCAACTTGACTCTAAGTGCTCTGAGGACATTATTTAAAATGTAGTTAGCTGACAATCTGAATGAACTCCTCTGTATGTACAATGACATTTGCTTCATTCAAATGCTACCTTTGGTAACCAGGAATTTTGCCTAGCCCTTTCAGATGGTATTTGTTCAAAAGCCTGAAATGAAACAATGATCACAGAGATTTCAGTTTAAATCATTTCACTGTGTAGGGAATAGTGGTAAAGCTGTAATTATTCATTGGGTGATGCTCAGCTTCTGAAATGAAGGGAAACCTCCAACTGAGAGTACTGACACTGCAGTGGAATTAGCAATGATGCTTTGTGACCTCCATTTTCTGTAATTGTCACAGCTGCTATCACAATTAGGATCATTATTCCATCAGGAGGTAATGCTCCCAATATAGAAGGAAAGGGGGAATGTTTGTCTAATCATTTGACTTGTTCAGAGGTCACAAGTTCTGTTGCAGCTTTGATGCTTCTGTGCTGGGTGAAGATTTCAATTACCCACGTCTGTTAATGGTTTGTATGAAAGAGTTGCTGTTCAAAATCTGTTTTACAATGGATTTTTGGATCCATATTTTAGGATTCAACACCTTAGTTAGAGGGATTGACAGAAAGGAAAGAGAAGGCCTGCTAGGGCCCACACTATGGATGGTGCAAAAGACTTTCACTCATGTCAACAGACATCTAAAGGAGCAAATCCTTCAATTTAGTTAAGACTTTTGTTCTAAAAAAACAGCTTGAATTTTACACTCGATGAAACACAAGAAGAAGAAATCTGTAGTAGCATCCAGCTCACCCAAAATGATGTGTTTCACGAACAACAAAAGATGCAATACTGAATTAGAAAACAGATTAATGCCAAGTTCCTGGGTAACTGAACTACCAACTTGGGTTGTACACAATCTCAGTTTGAAATGCATATTTCTATATGCTTGTTTTTTTTTTTTTTAATTTTAAACTGATCATGTCTTAAAGGGAGGATGCTAAAGCAAAGTGTCTGTTGTACCTATAAATTACCATCCTCTTAGAGGTAATAGAGGGTAATAGACGCTCTTATTACATCTTTTCTCACCTACTATACATTTCTGCCCACATAGATCAATTTCTGCCTCTTCCACAGAGATATAATAGTGAAGTGTCCTGGTTTGGGCAAATTCTGGGAGACAACCTCTAAAGGGGTTCCTCCAGAAAAAGCCGACTTAAGCAGCCCCTTCCCCCCAAACTGGTCCAGAAAAAAATTCCTTAGAGAGAAGTGGAAAAAAAACCCTGGTTTATTCAACAAAGCACTCCCCAGCACAATATGAACAATACTAAAACGACAAATTGTGTCACTGCTCCAAGGAGATGACAAATTCAGAAAAGTCCCTCCAGCTCTGGAAAATGCTGCAGCCTGGGCCAGGCCCCGGTGGGCCACAGGTGGGGACTTCTGGTCCACCTCTGGGTTTTCAGTCCAGGGAAGGTCCAAAAACAGTTCCAAGGAAAAGAACAAAACAATAATCCAGGGAATTCCTCTGCCTCAGCTAGCTAACTAACTAAAAAGCAAAAAGAAAGAGCTCTCCGGCTGACTGCCGAAGCACTGTCCCGCTGAAGAATGCAGGGGAGTAAGTACAGCTTTCTGATAACAAAACTTCACATTTCTTTATCTCCCCCTTCACTCTCAGAGCCACTCTTAAAGACACAGAACTCAACATCCAGCACAAACAGTCACACGATTTGGGGATACAAGCATCACAAAGTCACTCCAGGACATGAAGGCATTCCCGTATTTTCCATAATTCGGCTCCAAAGTTGCTAATTTTCTTTACACAGTAACCAATTTATTCATGTCACTGACTTGTTTTTGGCAATCACCTTTAAGAAGAGTGGCAACATTAGCAGTTAGGTGCCATATGTGTCCATGTCTGTCTGGTCTTTGGATGAACATTTAACAAAATCTGCACTGGCAGTGCGTGGTAAAAAGAAATCTTCCTGTAAGGTTTTTTTTTTGCTGTGATGTAGCTTCACTCTGTAACATAGTGAAGGACAGCACTAAATCCTCAGAAATAGATGACCATTTGCTTTAGCTTCATGATCAATCTTTCAGTGCACCTACCAGTGGAAAGGATGGGAAGTAATCTTGCAGAAGAAATTTCAACAGAGACCTTCTGTGTCTGTAAATAAGGGCACACAGTATAGATATGAGTGAGAAATACTAACATAAATTTCAGCACTTCATCATTCTCCTTTGATGTTTTAATGTTGATCTTTTGTCTCCTTGAGACAGTTTACTACTTGCCTCCATGTAGTGAATATTGTGAGCAAATTACTGCCTTTGTCTTAGCATGACTTGTGTCAGATGATTTCTGCTTGTTTTATTATCTAGGACAAACAATTTGCATTGCTTCCAACTTTCTTTGTAGCATGTGCTTTCTAGACTGTTGGTAATTCATGTTGCTCTTTGGCTGACTTTCTTCCATTGATCAGTTGCTTCCCTGAAGTACCAAAACTGGGATTGACTCTACCAGGTCTCACCAGTACTGAGTAAACGAAAGGAATTACGTATTACTATAGGTAACAGATACTACCTTTTATACATTTTGGGATGAGGTTCCTTTTTTTTTTCCTCAGGATGATTAATATTTTTTAACTTGCTATCAGGCTGTGATCAACTTTAGGATGTTGTGTTTTCTGCTAACCACTGTCCCCTACTCCATACTTGGGCAAGTGCTTTCTTGTGTATAATTTTTCACTTGTTAAATTGCAGTTGGCTCTGTTTTTCTAGAAATTATCTTAAATTTGTAGAGATTTTTCTCTTCTCCTCTTGTAGACCAGTGTGTTTCAGCTCTCCCTGTCCCCCTGCAGTTGTCATCTCTATCCAATCACAAAGTCAGGATTTCTACTCACCTGAAATATTCTGTAAGGGTGGAGAGAATGTGAGCACCTTGCAGGTACCTGGAAGATACAGATGCAGCTGAGTTTTCTAGGAAGAGGTCTGCTTATCTTTCCACAAGTAAAGAAAATTGGTGCAGATTCCTACACATAAAGGTCAGCTTCAACAGGATAAAGTTTATCACCCTCCTTTACCATGTTGGGGAAACCAGAATATCAAAAGTGTTTGTCCCTGTCCTCTGAGTGAAACCATCAAGGCTGTGGGCCATTACCTTTCCTGAGGTGGATCAGAGCTACTTGCCAAGTCCCAAATTGGGAGCTGGGTATCATTTCTAGCCACGAGTGTCACCAGTAACACCAGTGTCACCAAGAAGAGTTCAGTGTGGTTGAGGAAATGGTTACATGCAAAGTGACTCGGAAGCCTTACCACAGGAAGAATGCATCCTAGGTTACAAAGCATAGGTTATACATTCTCCTGCCTCCACATTTAATTACTGAGAAACACCAAACTGTCACATTAGATAGCTGGAGAACTGCTGGTCTTAATGGAGTTCACCAATTTTATGGAAGGCCATGTCAGAAGAGGTGTCAACATCTGCATCATGGCCTTCTGTAGATCATAGTCCATAAAGAATCACTCAATTTCCTTTCAGGGAATTCAGAAGCCTGACCAAATACTTCAGTCTTTCAAAAATAAAATGTGCTAAGCTGGGAGCCAGAAGCGCCAGATGGTACAAGTGCCCAAAGGCACCTACAGCTGCAGAGGGTTGCTGTGTCCAGAGATCCCGCAGAGTGCCATGCTGCAGAGACTGTGTCAGTCCAATACAGAGAAAAAAGTGACTCCAGCACCACTGGCAGTAGTTTGTAGGTAAGGATGGGATTTGTGTATCACAAAATGCATTGAGTCCACACAAAGACTTTCCCTAGCAGTCAGTCATGTTTGCTGTCAGCTTGACAGTGGAGTTGCTGTGTGTGAGAAGCACATCTTACCAGCAGGACATGATCAGGGAGATTGGAGGCAATTGCAGTCAGATGGCCCTGAAGAAGGTTGCTTCTCTGTCAGAAGTCAATGATTTCTTGAAAGTATCTTGCACTGCATTGATTTCAACAGAAAGACTGGAAATGATTCACCACATATTTTTTTCCCCTTTCAAAATGAGGTTTTGGTATAGTTTTTAAAATGTTGCATACTTGCTAGACAAACTAAAATTGGAATACTTTGTTGAAAACAAAATATAATCACTGATAACCTTACTTTTCTTTAATTAATGATTTTTTCTAAATTTTGATGGTTTGAAGTTTCTTTTGACCTCTGGTCAGACTTGTGTTCTAATTTTGTGGCAATCTTTTTGAAATGGGAAATTAATTTACAGTACATCGTTGAACTGACCAGCTGATCAGGATTTGTTCCTGATTTGCCTGTAAAGCTTAACCTTGAGAGTTTATGTACCTCTTAAAAAATGACATGAAATATATTTCAGGAAGGTAGAACACTGATATGATACTACTGTTCATTCCTGGTGCATCTTATATTTGCAAATCTAACAAAACCATCTCTTTGGCAAGCCTTTAGAGTAGTTTGAAAACTGCTTCCAAGAAGAAAAATTATGTTACCATGTCATGTAATGATTTCATTTGGATCGTGGTGTGAGTGAATCAGATGTCACAATATAATTTTGCTAAAATGTTTAGTGAAGTACCAGAGGCTAAGGAAGTATGCAGTTGGGGCTTTTTATGTGATTATGCTGTCTTTAGCAATGGTTGTGTTGTGGAGATTGGTACTTTCCACCGTGTAAGTATTACACACAGCCCAGATTGTTCAAATACAGTGGCTGCATCTCTGGTTCGAGACCAGAGGTTATTCCTTTTTCCAGAGCTGGCAATACTGTGCTTTTTGAGTCAACCAGAGTTTAGAAGTTAATCTTTAATAAAGTTATATCTTTCAAAAATTGAATGAAAATGATGAGATTATCCTGAATTTCCTTGTAAAGGTTTTTTCAAAAGACATGGTGATGTGAACATGCAGCTTGCACTGTGTACAGAAGAGAACACTCAGAGTGTCTTCCCAATTTTCTTTGCAGCTCTTCTTTTCCTCTTGAATCTATTTTAGGTGCTTCAATGCACAGTTCCCACCCTGTGACAGCAAAGGAGTCTTTATGTGGTGTAGGCTAGAACAGACTGCAGTGTGGGAGGATGGCGGATTACTCTAGCTTCATATTACAAGCAAATTTAGCAAGTGCTTTAAAAAGCCAAACTATGAAGTAGCATAAACGCATGACCAAAAAAACTCTAGAAATATAATTCCAAGGTTCATTTTATTCTAAGAGCATATTTAAGTGGAGAGCAAAGGACTGATGATAGGTGGAAGAGCACACTACTACAATAGTAGGAAAGGTCAACCCAAACGAGTGATTTCTTGACTGACTCACAATCCATTACATTAATAGTATTATTGATAAATCTTTAACTAAATCCCCTTTTGGCTTTTTCTTATTTTAAAATATTTTAAAAGTTTAATGAGTTATCTTAGCCAGAGATTAGCTCGGTTGGTCAGAGCATGGTGCTAATAACAGCAGGGGGGACCCCCCGTATGGGCCATTCACTAAAGAGTTGGACTTGATAATCCTTCTGGGTCCCTTCCAACACAGCATATTCTTCTGTGATTTTGGTAAAAGACAGCAGAGGGAAGACAGGATTCAGACGTTATGGCTACTGTGAATGTCAGAGTTCCAGGAATGTCTTGAAGATTTGAGAGGGATATAATCCTTTCTTCTCCTTGATATAATCCAGCCAATTGTTGGTACAGTTAACGTAACTTCTCCATACAGTCTCCAATACCTGCTGGTTTGTCTGTGAATGAGCAACCTCTACTGCAAGTGTCCAGTTTTGTGCCCCTCAATACAAGTGCTGGAGCAAGTCCAAAGAAGGACAATGGGGCTGGTAAAAGGTCGGGGGCACAACTCTGATGAGGAGTTGCTGAGGGAGCTAGGGGTTGTTTAGCTCAGAGAAAAAGAGGCTCGGGGAGATCTTATTCTCTACAACTGCCTGAAAGAAGGGTGTAATGTGGTGGGTGTCAGTCTCTTCTCCCAGGTGATGAGCGACAGGACGAGAGGAAATGGTGTCAAATTGCACCGGGGGAGGCTTTGATTGGATGTAAGGAGAAATGTCCTCGTTGAAAGGGTTGTCAGGCATTGGAAAAGGCTGCCCAGGACAGTTGAGTCACCCTTCCTGGTGGCATTTAAGAGAATAATGGGTGTGGCATTTGGAACATGGTTTAGTGGTGGGCTTGGCAGTGCTGGGTTAATGGTTGATCTCAATGGTCTTAGAGGTCTTTTCCAATGATTCCATGAAAGAGTAAGAAAAGCAGTAACTGCCTTTGCCATTCAGTAGGTGGTGCTCTTCCCTTCTCCTTAAGTTATGGCTCGTGTTGCTGATGCATTAGCTCTCTCACTTCAGAAGTGATTTAGGTCTACAGTTCTTCTATCCTTTATGCCACCACTGCTTGCTGTATGTTTTGCCAAGACTACTAACCCCTGTGCCTGGGCCAAGACAGATTTTATTGTGTTTACTACATTTATCCTCTCACCTGACAAGGACAAGTTGACAATATATGAAGCTTGTGTCTACCAACATTTTACTGTCAATCCCCAGGAAAGAAACAATATGTGCCTGGTGAAAGGACTTGGTATCTCTCTAGAAGTGGACCAGCTGGTTTTCCATTTCAGTGCAGCATTGTTCTGAAATGTGTCTCCCACTCAGGCACCAACACGGACTTTTCTCAGCTCTCTGGCTTTTTAGGACCTACTTTTCAGTGTCTAAGCTGGTAGACTCCAAAGGGTCCAAAGGGTGAGTGCACATGTACTGAGGCACACACAGCCTGATTAACTTTATTCCTGACTTGTGCTGGAGAAAGAACTGGCCATTCTCCAGCTTCTACCTGCTATGCTGCACCTTGGTTCATATCAGAAATAAAAATAACAATAGGTGTTCCTGTCACGTCCTTTGGATTTGGTAGAAATGGTGAAGGCATACAGGAGCATCCATCTTCTGCTCAAGCTGGAGACAATCTGAGTGATGAGGTTTAAGAAGCTTGAGAGAAAGTGGGCATATGCTGAAAACAGTTTTCAATCTGCAGGGCAGCAGATTGCTCAGAGAGGCTGGGGCAAAGACCTCCTGCCATCCCTTCCAGCCCAATTGTCCTGCGATAGCACAATTCCCTGTTACATTACAGTTTGCTTTAAAAGCAGAAGCAATCCTGAAAGATAAAAAATTACTCTGGTATTATTGACCTAAGGCAGGATTTTATTTCAGTCTGCTTTAAAGAGTCAGGAGGTGCTCAGAGAAATGTGCACATGGGTGATGTGTTAATTTGCTCCCCACTGGAGCATGAAGAGCTTGGAGACTTGCATTTGGGCTGGGGATGAGCCCTACAAGGGGAAGAGTGAACCTGAGTTACTTCCCTTGTTCACAGGTTGGACCTGGCTTCATTTACTTGGTTGTCCTACTCACAGATGTAAGGATCCACCAGTGAACTTCATGAAGTTGGAACAGTCGTGCATCAGGGAAAGGAGAAATATCAGTCTAGGCTGATGCCTACTTCAGTAGTAGACCTTGGGTTTTCCTTTGAGAGGACATTGCGTGTAGCTGGAAGATGATCCTGTCATAGAAATTGAAAATAGCTGATATATAAAACGCTAATGAGACACTTCAGCTGTGAGAAAATACTGCTGGCTGTTCATTTAAAAAAAAAATAAAAATGGCCTCACCTTATGTCATAAGGAAGGCATTCCTCCTGTTTAAATTACAAGTTTACAAAGTATGGAGAATCAAGTCTGATTAAAAAAAAACCCCAAATATCTTCCCAAACATCTTCCTGTCAGTATAATGTACATTAATATAAACTCTGTTTTGGCAGAGTAAAGGGTACTGCTCTAAGACATATGATGATGTACCACCATAAAGATAGATGGATGGCTTAATAAGTACTAACTACATGTTTTAATGGTAGCAAATTAAACTGGTGCTCATACTCATTCAAGTTGAAAATGCATAAGGTCAATTTTATTAGAAGTTACTAAGAAAGAACATGTTTTTTTTCCTTCCCATCGGATTTCCCATCTTGCTGCTGCTTTCTGACACAGAGTTTCTGCTAGCAGCACCTACTCCCAGCTGGACCTGCAGAAATGTTCCTAAGGCACACTTGTCTTCTGTCACAATCTCTTTGGGGTTTGCAGAACAACCCAAAGCAGGCCCCTCCAGTCTGCATTGAAGGAAATAAGCTAGAAAATCTACAATTATTCAGGAGTGATTGCATTGAAAAAGTAACGATGGGATGGCATATTTGAACTCTTCTGTCTTTGAGGAAACTGAACAACAGTGCAATAGAGAAAAAATAATGCTGAAGGAGGGATGTCTCCATCACTACTACAGCTGAAACAGGAACTATCCCATCTCAGTCTCTAAAATTATATTTACACACTTACCACACTATGCAGATGACAGTGGATCTACCTTTCTTGTAGCATACTCCCAGTGAAAAGGCCACTGTGCAAGAAGAGGTGTGGATATAGTTTGCATGAGGACTGAACCAGAAGATCCCATGGATGCTGAAATTCAGACTCCCAGGCTGAATGCAGTCAGGGTTTCATCCTCTAAATACGCAAGGATTCAGAGAATGCTCAGAGCAGCAAACACTTTTTCTTCCAAGCTGGTTTGCTCATCACTATTCAGAGGCAAACATTTAATACAGTTCCTACCTAGTCTAGCAAAAATAGTAAAAGTAGTCATAAAAATCAATATTCATTATTAACTATTTCATACTGAGAACAAAATGCAGAATTGATTTTCAAATTATTTAAATGAATCAGCTTTTATTTTGATTTTCTCTTCACCTCTTGGTTGACATGTGGTCTACCATTCTTTATGAGCTAGATTTAACTGAACAGGATTTTTATAAACTCTGACTAATCTTTGTAATATGGGAAAAAATTCTAATGTGAACAAGGGGAAAGCAGGCAGCACTAATTATCTCCAGCACAGAAGAAGTCTATGTCAAAAACATCCAACCCTTGAAATACATTTTCCTGTCAAAGCCTGCTTTATGATTATGCTTATCAGTCATGTAAATATTCCAAGTATGTGTCATATAATATGACACATATGAATGTGTCGGTGTCATGTGGATGAAACATACAATCCCTTTTTTTTTTTTTTTTTTAATTAAGAGCCTTTTCAGAAGTGTATTTATGCTGTTGTGCTGCTGTTGTTCCCTCTCCTGCCAAGCCAGCAGGTGGGGGAGGGTTCCCTATGCACTGCAAGGTTCTGGTCCTTCTAGCAGGAAAACTCAAGCAACAAATAATTTTCTTGATCTTGAGTTTAAAACTCAGCAAGGCCTCATGCCATCTTTGTTGTCAAAAACCCTTGACATTAAAATGTTTTCCCCCATTTTCCTTCCCTTCCCTTGTCTTTTCCTGTAAGTGTTCAAAAATCAGGCACCATAAACCATCTCAGAGGACTGGTCATTTGAAAAAACAATTTTCTCTATGCGTACATTCTGCCAGCTGGGTGCTCCCTCAGGCAGAGCCTTTGCTGAGGGCTGCAGCAGGACCACCTACATGGTCCCTGAAGCACATCATGGATGTGTGTCTTGCCCACAGGTCTCTGGCTTTCATCTTCTATTTCCCTTCCTGATCCAGACACTGAGGGCTGATGTAGCTGAGGGATGTGAGGGTGGCTAGCAAGCCGTCCCATCGCTGTGTGGGCAGGTGTGCACGTGTCCAAGACATGTCCTGTGCACACAGGAAGAATTGATGACCTCAAGGCCTTGGCAGCAGGAAGGGTTTTTGGATGTCTGGAAGTGCTCTCCCTTAGTTCTGATCTGCTACCAGCACCTCCACAGGCACACCCTGGACAGCACAAACATAGGAAGCCTTCCCCTTTCCATGTAGAGGAGATCAACCAGGCAGGCTCCCACCACCATCTGAAAGCATTTGGGCAGGGTGAAGGGCACTGGTTCCTCTTCGAGACACGAAGGAAAAGAGCAGGTCTACTTGGTGGGTTTTTTAAGGCCACTTTGTTTCATGTTTTCTCTTTGCCACTCCCATTCACAGTGGCTATCTAAATGCTCCATGTTGTGGTATCTGATCAGTTTGAAGAAAAGGGAGCATGGATGCTACCAAGATTCTCCCAGCTGGTCTTGCAGTAGTAGGTCATAAAGTGCATCTGGCAAAGGCGCCAAACAGGGAATACAGGTGTGTATAGCCCAAGTTGTGTCTGTGACAGAGGAAAGAATAGTAGTTGTAGTAGTAGTAGCATATTTTTCCCTGAAACCTCCTGCTCCTGGAGCACTTCTTCATACTTAGCAAGTGAACATATTTTGCAGAAAAATAAAAGAGGCCAAATGTGGTTTTCCCATACATGCTTTCATAACATCATTGAAAGTTATCTGACAAACTTAGGACAGGATTTCTTGACATTACATGAACTTCTTCAGATGCTTGAGATTTGGTGTAGATTTAGTAACAAGGTAACTAAAATCATGCTCATATAAACAGCTGTAATTTAGTCCCCTCTTTTCTGGTTTCTTATAGTGAAGGAGTAGTCAGTATGGAAAACGCTGTGGGGATTTCCTTTTTAACAAATGTGCATCAAGCTAGACTACCTTATCTCAATATTACATGCTCTGTCCAAAACTGTAAAATTTATCACTGGGAAGCAATTTGTATCTCTAATGAAAGAAGAAGGCTTGGTAGTTTGGGCCTCCATTTCTGTAAATTTGTGTCTTCTAATTTGCAGCTCCTTGGTTTTAGACTCCGTACTCCAGCTAAATTGGTCCTGGTAAAAAAACTGGGGATGTCCATCTGCATTGCCCTCTGTTCAAGGCCTCAAACTCAAAGCAGACTAATTTGTTGCCCTAACAATTTATTTCTGGCTTAGGGTTTCTTTGTCCTCCTTGTTGTTACAGTTACTCACCAGAACATGTATGTACTTCTTGCTCTACCTGCTTTCTGAAAAGGTGTAATTTCCTGTCAAGGGCAGCATCTACACTGAGAGTAGAAGGGCCTCATATTTTTAATTAAACACTATTTAAAAATATATTTTCAGCCACCAAAGCCAGATGTTACAATACCAGTAGACATTTGTTGATTATGGTCACCCTGTGGACAATGTGATTTATGTCCTTTCCAATGTTTTAGGTGGCTAACATTAAAAGCTAAGACAACTTACTTAAAATGCATAAAATTTCATTTCTCGGATTTAAGCAAACTCTAATCCAGTAATACATAGGGCTTCACATAGAGAACTGTTCTTCCATCATTTCTGGTTCTGAATATGCCATTTCCAGACTATCTGAAACCGAAATAGTCTCCTTATAGTCAGGCTTTCAAGACAAAACAAAATCATCATCAATGCTATTTTTAGCTGGATAAATGATTACAAGGGACATACTCATAGGTGCACTTCCTCTTCCCTCCTAAATTCCTGACTTGTCAGTATAACATGAATCTGGCTAAATATTTTTTTTAAATAAGAGATTGGCATATGCATGCTGTGTATTTTTCACACTTGTCTTTCGCATAGTCTTTAAGAGGGGCCTTCAATAATCCAGCCCTACTTTCTCTGAATTTCCTGGATATGTACAGAAGGAAACACTTTCTCTCACACTTAGACTAAACACTGCCAGTGTGGGTCAGGATCCTGGATTGCTTCTTTTCTTTATGTCAAATTTTCACTGAACTGAGACCAGTAGATTGACTGGGAGGCAAAAATGGGGAATATTCTATCAGCAACATTCAAATCTCAGACACTGACAAATCTGAGCCCTGGAGTGAGTTACCCAAAAACAGCCCAGACCCCAGACAGGACACAGATGTGACCCTGCTGCTCCCTCAGCCAGCCTGTGAGCAGGGACCAGGAGGTGATCCCATCCCACACTGGGCTAAGCCCTCGCTGCACCACAGTGAGTCAGGAGATGCTGTCAGGGGCTGTTTTGCTGTCCTTGTCACACAAGGCACATTGACTTTACCATCACTTGGGCTACTTCAACCTTTAATTACTCCCAGTAAGAGGAAGTGTAGGATATTTAGCATTTTGGAATAGAGTCTAGAGTATGGAACAGCCATAAAGAGTAGTGGCCCTTAGGAGCAATGAAGTGCCTTAGGTCTCTAGAAATGAAAGGAATTTATGTCTTTATTGATTATTGTCTTAAATTTTGTAATCAATAAACTAACTGAGCAGGGCCAGTTTGATCTTCCTGGCTTTTATTTCTAATTAGAACTAATGAATAGTCAAGGGAACAAGACAGAGTAGTTATTAACTGAGTCATATAACAGATCTCTAAATAAATAGGCTATTTGCTTCCCTCTGGGAAAGAAGTCAGCAGCATGTCACTCATGGATGGTGTTACACTGACAGGTACAGGGATTGTTTTCTTATGCAATATTTAGTCCTAAAAATGTTTCTAAAGGCACTGTCAGAGTGGAAATTGAAATCTGTGTAATGTTTTATTCCCTTTGAATTCAGAGTAAGAAAACTTTGCAGCTATCTGAGTTCACAATTTGAAGCCTAGGAATGATAGGCTTTGTTCAAGAAGGATATATCACTTTTCCACAGAAAGGTACACTGTTTCAGAATATCCCAGAGAAGCTTTGTACTTGTGACTGGTTTGGATGATATAGAGCATGCTTTTGAATTCAGGTTCTTTCATTTGTTGTTTGGATTTGGGTTGGTTTCTTTTTGATACACTTTGGCTTATGCTCATCTTGCAGAATCCAGTCCCATGTCCTACTAAGTTAAACTGCTGATCCTCCAAAAGGAGAAAATAGTATAAATATCTGTCAAGAGCGCAGGATAGATAAGTGTGCTATCTGGAATCCCACAGATCCTAATGTCAGGCCAATCCTGCAGCACCGATTCAAGGGAAAAAAATCACATTTATATCAAAAAGATTTTTTACTCAGTCAGGTCTAATCTGACTCTATTTTTAAACTTATAACATATGCATAATGGTCATTAAAAAATGGGACAAAAAAAAGCAAAATAGAGCCCACCCATTTTCAAAGACTGTGAAGTGATACACTTCTCACTCAGATGAAATCCATGCAGGTTTTCATGAAAAGATGTCTTTAACTCTGATCTCTCATGATGAATTCCTAAACCAGAAGGACTGGAGCAGGAGTAAAGGAGAGACACCAGTGATGTACTTCAAAGCCAAAGGAGTCCACTGCTCATAATTTGTGGCTACATGCAACACCCCTGGCAGCCCCCAGGTGATGCAATTTATGTCATGATACAATTTAAAAATCTGCCTCATTATAGCAAAAATGATGGGTTGTGAGGCAAGAGAACCTCTTCAGCACATGTTGGACTTCCTTACGTTTCACATTTCAGCCAGTGTTTGATTTGATCACCAGTGTACAATTCTGCATCAGAAAAGTGGGGAGTTCGCTCTGAATTGATGATGAGCAGCATGGAGGTTTAGGTACAAGTTCTGCTTGCATTTTCTAATGAGTACAACTGCTACTTAATGCTGTATTTTAAATGGAATACTGGAAACCTCAATGGGTCACACAGTTTTTGCATAGCTAATGCAGAGTCTTATTTCCTCAGCACAGGCATATTTTTCATGGGGTTTTTGTTTTATTTTGGGGGTTTTTGTTGTTGTGTGTTTTGCCATTGTTGGCGGTTTTGGGGGGTTTTGTGTGTGTGTGTTTAGTTTGTTGGGGTTTTTTTCGCTTTTTTAAATTTTGTTTTTGTTTTGTTGTTGTTGTTGTTGCTTTCTGGGGTTTTCTGTGATAGTTTAATAAGTTTCTGTATACTAATGATCCCTGAAGAGATCTTTTGGATTTGCTTCCTGCCGCATTCATTCTCCATCTGCCTTCTCTGCATCTGCTGCTTGTTAATCTTTAGCGCTGCTCTTGGTTCTGGTAAGGAGATTTTGGAAGGGCACCTCCTCATTGTCTTCTACCGCAGGTATACAAGGATAGAGAAAATGGTGAAATCCTCAGATTGGAAGAGGAAATGCAGACAAAGCGAGAAAAATTCTCATTCTCAGGTGGAGGAATCTTATTACAGTAGAGCATAACACTGTAAGATACCATATGGTATTTTGAGCTACTCGTGTCTATTTTAAGATATCTCCCCCCAAAGCATTGACAGAACAGTCTTTCCTTAGTACCTAAATGTCCCTCCTACTATTCAGCTACAGACATTTAAAGCTGACAATATGTTTTCACTGCATGTTATAGTTAACCAAGACCTGGGTGCATTTGTTATCCATGGCTATTAGGCACCAACATGTTACAGCCATGAAAGGGGTTACTAAAGCTGAAGGATGGAGTTGTCACAAGAATATACAGTTAGGAACCAGCCATCTATAACCATTACCTGGAATCTAGGTCAAAGCATCTCAACATCCAACTGAGAAGTGCTGCTCTGAATTCCTGCGCAGTACTGAGGGATAAAACTCAAATTGCAGTTAAAGATGGCACTTGAATACTATGAGGTGGGCACTGCACAGTGGTAGCAGGACCTACACCCCAAGGCCCAGGAAGATCCTTGTGTACTTACACACCTTGGAGAAGGGGAGATCCAAGTTCAGTGGACATAGGACACACACACACCAAATTCCTGCCCATTTTTCTTCCCTCCTCTTCATCTTCCCTTTTTCTCCATTTCTTTTTGCCCCAGTCTGACCTTTTATCACTATTTAGCCCTTTCTTGCTCTATGAGGCAAGAATACACCTGGATTGAGAAAATGGACAACAAATAGAGAGGTGGAAAGATGAAGAACAGACTTAATTGGCTGTATTTCAGTGTCATTGCTTTTTGGTATTTCAGACTAAAATTTTTGATATTTGGGGGTTTTTATGTTTCAGTCTCAAAATTTTACAAAGAAACTTTTCTTTGTAAAAAACAAAGATCAGCTATTTTGTCTCCCCCCAAAAAACCTCCACCAAAAAGAAAAAAAAAAGCAAGCAAGAAAAAAAAAAGCTGAGTTTACATGGCAGGAGTTTACCTGGAAAAGCCAGTGAATCCCTTCCTGACACTGAAGTCATCCTTCTCCTCCAAGAATGGAAGTCTTTTTCTCCTGCAAACACTTGCTAAAAATAATCTGTGAAGAATGGTCATAGAAGTGTCTTCAGGACTAATCTCCCGCAGCTTTGGCTGTAAATGTAGTCCCTCAGCATAGCTACCTGCCTGTTTTGGAGCTTGCTGCCCTCCTCTGAGGGACTGCAGAGCAACTGGAAGCAGTGGTGACAATGGCAGTGTCAGACAATTTCACGGACGCCACCTGTAATTCCTTAAACAAAAATTTTGGTATGAAGAAGTCAGTGCTATTTCCTCTTATCACACTTCTATTTGTTACAAACGTGTGACTTGCCCTTGCAGACCAGCAGTAGGTCACATTTATGGATTTCATGGTGCAAGTATGGATGTCTGGCGCAGCGGCACGCCCGGTGTGCCCGGAGAGCGCGGCATTCACCCACATGGCTGCACCAGCGCTGGACTCGCTCTGTCCTTTCTTCCCTGGGTGGCAGGGAGCCATGCCCTGTCACAAAGCCTCCATTGTTGGAACATAAAGAACAAAACATGCGTGTTTAGTCTGATCAGTGCTGGAACAAATCGCTTGTACTTATCAGATTGCAAGGTCCTTTCTGGGAACAGAACAGTCCATAGAAAGCTGAAGAAAACCCCCTTAAAGTAAAAGCAAGTCAGACAAACCAAAATGCAGTGAGATATGTCCCCCTCTGAGCCATGGTGTTTCATGAGTTGCTCATTTGTGTAACTAAGTATTACAGAGCTATTGTGAGACACATCCAGAGATCCGGGCCGGAGGAAAGCAACTTTCTTATCATTAAATATTTACCTGAGATACTAATCCTTACTGCCTAAAAACATATTTCTCCCTGTTAGAAAGGCAGATGTGAACTAAAAAATTGATACAAGACTAGTCCAATGTCCTCTATTGCACCACGTATCCCTGAGAAATTGCCAAAGGGCTGTTTGTGGGTAATTTCTCCCCAGACAGTTTCTTTCCCTCACAGCGTTTCAGCATATGTCATCAACACATCATAATGCTGATGACACATATTTCAAAATGCAGGTCAAACACATGTCAAACTGTGACAGAGATTAAAGTCAAATATATGTCATCTGTGTGAATGGTTGTCCCTTATTTAAATTGCCTGATAGGGAATGACCAACACATGTATTTATCCTGAACCTAACCTGAAACAACGCACTTAAGAAAAAGATCACCGGATGCAATTGCTGAGATCTGTGGTTCAGTGACCTTGCCAGTTTCCTTCAGTCTTGTATTATTTCCAGGTCTCTTCAAACAGCCCTTTGATTGTTACTAACCATCTTCTACATCTCTAAGTAAGCTATTATATGTTATTTCCCCCTAAGTTTTAATAACACTGAGTTTGGTGCCAAAGGGCCCTCAGAAAGAGATCAGTCATATGTGTACCTTGTTGAGCTTCAGAAATAATCTGTTTATACCCAGACTCTGTCCAAATAACATTTTGTTCTTCTGGGTGTATAGCTTATTTATTGTAACAAGTTTCCTAAAGTAAGTGGAGTCAAGGTTTCACAGCCTTCCTCCGCCTTTATGTTTAGTGTCCTTAGGGCTTCCTCCCTTCCTTCCTTCCTCCCTCCATAAATGGCATTTTCTGAGTAATTCACCCAACCCTAACCTTGGCTTTTCTCTTTTCAGGTAAACCAAAAGATCCTAAGTGCCTGACTCTGGTTTAGCTGGGAGTGACAGGACATTTACTCTTCATATTTCACCCAAACTAAGACTCATATTTCTTAATGCAGATGGGTCACTGCATTAGGAGTGCATATTTTGGCATTATTTGCAGAGTTCACAAAATAACCTTTGTAGTAAATCCCTCCATTTTTATTCTCCATATGACAGAAGAAAGAAGTAAAATGAACTAGCAGTTATTGTCTGTTCTTATTTCTATTATATTTCTTATTAGCGGCTTTCTTTTTTTTTTTTTTTTTTTTTAATTTTTCCAGTGTAATTCACAGCCTCCCTTCAGTGTAGGAAAAATGGTGTGTCTGGATATTTAGGGCATAATCATGGTTTCCACTGAAATGTGCATGAAGAACATTTCATACACATTTCATTGGGTTAGCTCCCAGAGGCAGCATCTCCTCTGGCTGTCATGTCTGAAAGACACCTTACCTTTTTTACCATCCTGAAAAAAAACGTTATTTACTCGTTGTTCCACTATGCTAACTGATTCCATTATGTTAGCTCCCAAATACACCTAAGGGAAATACTTAAACCTGACAGAAACTGTTTTGTTTGGTGATCTTTTCATTCCCAGCAGCTGGACAACTGGAAAATGAGATTTGTGAGCAGATAGCCATCCTGTCTAGCCCAGTCTGAAAGTTTTACTATTGATTTTTTTAGGATTCTGTAAAATTAATGTCTCAGTCAAATAGCATGAGGTACTGCACTAAAAGCTGCTTCGTGCATATTTGTAGATACATCTAAAAATACCAAAAAGTACAAATCTGATTAAATGCATTTCCATGATTCTCTTCTTTCTGCTCCATCTTTTTCCTTAAGGCTCCTTTGTGAGTCACACTGGTGAAACAGCATCAGTGAATCAATAGAGTTTTTATCATTGTGTGGAACATACAAAAGAAACGTCATTTTATGTCTGCAGTTTAATTCTTAATTGTTTTTCTCTAACTTCTGAAAGACATATTTTTACATACTTATCACTCCTTAATAATAAGAAGGTGTAACTGGACAAAATAAGTGTTCCTGTCTGCACCTGACATTTTTTACACCTTTCCTCATTGTCAGGGCTGGAGGAAACATTTCAGGAGGACTCACAGCCTGTGCAAGCCACTTGTTTGATGACAGAGCACCATGCAGTACCCGAGCTCCCCCTCTGCTTTTACCAGAGTGCTTACATTCCTGGAATATAGGAGAAATAGGAAAAAACCTATCACAACTGCCCAGTCCACAGGCTCTGTATTGCAACAGATCCCATGCAGCCTTTGCCAGAACCCCAGTTTCCAGAAAAAAAGGAGGATGGAGTTGAGATGGGAAATCAGCCAGGGAAGCCAGAGTGCTAGGAAGCTGCTAAAGATCTGTGCCTTGGGTAGTTCCTCATATCTCCATATCCTTTCCATGGTCCCTTGACTGCCTCCATGAGGGCTGAGGGACCCAGTCTGAGGACACTGAGATGACATATCTGAGATATTTTTCAAATAAAATGTTGGGGCTGAATGGTGGAATGATAACCAGTGGGACTGGTTGCATTCAATGTCTGAAAGCTGAGAAGGAAACAGACATGTTTGAGCAGTTTGATGGAGAGCCTGGAATGACAGCAAGAGTTGCTATGGTCAGAATTGATGAATGAAATGTGACTCTAGTAGCACTGTCTTCCTTTGAGAATTAGAAAATTGGAAGAAAAAGCTGGCAAATTAAAAGGACAGAGTAAGCATGGAAAAGAAAGGAAGAAAAAATCATGAAAAAGTAAATCGTAGTAAAATTATTGAGAAAAACACTGAAAAACTTGGGCACAGTTAGTCTATACAAGATCTACAGAGCAATGATAAAGGGTCAAAAATAGGCTGGCTATGCTGGTCAAGACAACATCAAGCCTGATAATTTTGTCAACAGTGAAGATTCACAGCTCCAAAAAAAATTATATTTTTAGCTTTTGATCACTGATACCCATTTATGTGTATTAAGATCTCCCTTGACAAAAGCAGTTATTTCATTATCTGTGAGCCAGCTGAGGTTAATGGTCCCTTTACAGCTGCAGGTAGTGGAGAAAGTGCTGAAAGAAACTGAGGACACAGGAGGGCAACATTGAAGCTGGGACATGGGTTAAAGGGCAGGTGTTGAATGAAAGGAGATTCAGCGGTTCTCATATTCTGCACCCTTTTCCCATTTTCCCTGTGCTTTCATGCTCATTGTGCCACTATTGCCCATGGCAACATGGGTGTCTGGGGCGAGGAGTGTGTCTGGCTTCTTCAGCTGCAGCGACAAATTCTGCTGCCTACTAACCTGATTCGTGCTTGAACCAGTAACCCAGAGCTGGGAGGCTGCCTAGCTCATTAAAAATTCCCTGAGCGAGTTTTCTGACCCACTTCCAAAACAACAGCGAAAGCTTTTTAAATTGGTTTTTGGAATTCATGTCATAAAAGATTCAGGCAGCATATGGATTATTTATTCACGTAGGGGATTTTAAATTGTTGCTTTATTTAGAAAAAGTGCATCTGATTTTCAGCCCTTTGATTTTACAACTATTCAGGCAGCTACTAAAGGAGCAGGTAGAAGGGGAAAGGAAGAAACTGGGACAAGGTCTTAGGCATGACTACCAGGACCCAACAAATCCAATTCTACTGCCAAGCCATTTTAATGAAAGAGCTGAGTTTACATTCTACATGCCTGTGAAGGGCTAAAGGGCACATTTATTATCTCAGCTACTTTATTTGATTCTTTCTATATAAAGAACCAGCCCCATTCTCCATGTATTTTGGATTCATCAGAAAAAATAATCACACCCGTATCTGCTTGTATAGCTGATACATTTCTCTTGTCCTTCATTTCAGTGTCAGACTGTCTTGGTTTTGAAAGACAGGTGCCTGCCAAGGAAGGCAGGTGCTTCTCTTGGAATAGAAAATGTAAACCCCCTCCCTCCAAATTATTAAAAGGGACTCTCAGGCAAAAATATGAGGATAGGAATAATAGTTCTTTAATATGTATAAAGAAAATAAACTAAAACAAACAACAACAAAAAAANAGCGGGAGAGAAGGCTGCTCCTCTGGGAATCCAGTAGAAGGCAGATGCCTGTTCTGTCTAAATGCCCAGATTATATTCCGGTGGGAATGCTTGGCTCCTCCCCCTGGGCGGAGCTTCTCACAATGGGCTGATGTCATTCTATGAGTCATGGGGTGGGTCCTCACAATGGCCCATTAAACACAAATGGCTCCCGGAGGGAGTTATCTATGACTCATAAGGCAAGGTGTTAATGGCCCATTAACAACAGATGGTCCGGGGGAGGAGGTAAGGAAA
Organism: Bombycilla garrulus; assembly: GCA_013400315.1. NCBI lineage: Eukaryota > Metazoa > Chordata > Aves > Passeriformes > Bombycillidae > Bombycilla > Bombycilla garrulus. The sequence continues at coordinate 86,984 of VXBU01006158.1, forward strand.
ACACTGCCCCTCCTAATTTTAACAGGTCATGAAGATGGGGATAGAATATAGACCTTCTGGAATATGTTACATTGTAACCTAGGACACAGACCCACAAACAGATGCTGTCAGGGACAGGTCCATTGAAGACACACCAGCTGTTCTGATTCATACCAGCTTCAGCTTTACTCCACACTCTGTCAATGAAAATGAATACAGGCTCACAGCTTCACCAAAACTATTGTGCTTGCCTTCAGGCTCTAGCTGGGAGCCCCCCTCTTCTGCAATGGTGTTGTATGTCAAATCGCTTTTGAGGAAACCAAAGGTAAAAGTAGAAAAGCAACGTTGTTGTAGTTGCAGACAAATCCCAGGCAGGCAACAGCCTCTATCCATGACCTTCAGGTAGAGAAAGTTTGTTTTTTCAGGAAATCTCAGTAGAACTTGAACTCTTCAGTAGATGTAAGGTCTCTTTTCTATAGCCAGAGTAAGAAACAAAAGGACAAAAGCTGTAGATTCTATCCCCTCCACCACTGGTTAATGAAGAACTAAGGTGGGACAAAAAGGAACAGAGTATAGAGATAAACACAGAACCTTTACACCGCCACAAAAAGGTTGGAAGCACAGAGAACAGGAGCTCAGGGAAGCAACACTGATGAGCATGATGGAAGGAATTTGGGTCCTGCACAGGGCCCCAAAAGTGGTGCTGCCAGTGTGAGGCCCCTAGCCATTCTCTCTGCAGCATCACAATCTGCCTGCATCCTCTTCTCCTGCTCTCCTGTTATCAGGCCTGAGGTTCACTTCATTCCGTTTGCTCTGGATAAATTTTGTCTGACCTTGGAGACCAAAGTGTTTGGTTTCTAAAGTTTTCAGCCCAGGAAAAGCAAAGAAACTGTGCAGTGGACCCAAACACAGCAGCTTCCCAGATGACCAAAAGGCAGATGTCTGCACACACCAAGCCAGCCAAGTTCACGTTATATCTTGGATAAACATCTATTGCTGCACCCATGGAAAAAAACCCAGGTAATCTGCTCTATCTTGACTATCTTCCCTGGCAAGACAAATAATAGAGTCCATGCAATTTTAAGTTCAACAGCCTGAAACAAATGCAGGTAAAATACTCTATAGCTGGTCCAAGAATCAACTAATAAAAAATTAAAAGAAAGTGGTTTATTTAATGCTTAACAAAGTGCAATTATGAAAAAGTAGCTTGTTATCTGTTGCAAGATTGATTGTAAAATCCAGCTGAGGTTGTTGTAACAGACTCTGCAGGGTGCATGATGTAGCACAGCATGGCATTTTGATTAGAAGGCAGAGAGGATTAAAAACTTGCTAAGGTCTCAAAATGTAAATGGGGACTTTTGTTCTTTTGTTTTCATGGTTACATTTTCAGTGGTTCCCACAGAGATAAATTTTTAACATTACGCCACTTAAAACTCTTCAGTAACAACCTGGAAAAATGCAGTCATCTAGAAATGTTAAAAGAAATAGATGTTAAAAGAAATTAAAAACAATTATGAAGAAAACAAGTTTCTGATACAGAGCAATACGAATCTGTCAGTAAATAAGATACAAGTAAACAATACATATTTGAGTGTGACCTGTAATGGAAATATGTCTCTACAAAGACTGCAAGCTGAGTACTGGGAAGGGCTGTAGTGGAGGCTGGAGGTCTGGGCACATCATTTGCTGAACATGAACTTCAGAATGATGATAGCAAAATCACTTGCACTCATCTTTGCTAAATCTTTATTACAGCAGTACAAAGCAAAAGGAACAGAGAGGTTTGTGTCACACTCACAAGAAGGCTGCTGCTGCAATTTTTGTCTCATTTGATGCCCACAAATTCAAGGAAGATGTTGATGAAACTGAAGAAGATTCAGGAAGGGGACACAAATTACTGAGAGACTGAAAAACATATCTCTTGAGAAAGAAAACAAAGGATCTAACCTATTTAGTTTATTCAGATTTATGTTGGCCAGGGAGCTGTTTGCTTTTTAAACATGGGGAAGAGAGATATGATAGTTAGTCTGCACACCAAAAAACAAATATAAAAGATGGAAAATCAAGCTGGCCAAATACAGGGTATTTTTCACCTGCTTTCCTAGGGATAGCAAAGTCTATGCATCTTACATTTCCACCCCTTGTTTTTCCTCTTCCCCTCCCACTCAGGCAAATTTAAAATATATTTAGTGTGTTTGTCCAATTACAACCAGTGTTGCTGGGCTGAGGCAGTGGGAAAGTAGAAATCTCAAAGATATGGCAAGTTCCTAAGTGTCCTGACACCCAGCAGTGGGGCAGAGTGCTGTGCTGAATCGTGTCCTTACTCAGAGGAGGGCAGCTGTGGTTGTGTGTCATGGTGTCTAGCACAGACACCAGCTGGTCAGTGCTCACACACACACTGCTCAATTAGCCTGTTCATGATGCATTTGGCTCATAAGAGATTTTTCTAAAAGCCTGAGTGTAGCAAAGAATGAATCAGTCCTGTGGTCTGTGTATTACAGAAGATCAAAGTAGATATCTGTGGTAGCCTTTCTGGCCTCACTGTCTCTGAATCCCTGACCATTTAACTCATAAAAGTAAGACAGTGCAAGCACTAGAGAGTAAGTGATACAAGAGAAAGAGCAAAGTGTTGGAGAATCCAGGATGTAAATGAGATTTGAGCCAGGCATGAAACACTTGTGCTGCAGCGCTGTCAGCCAAGTATGCAAGCAAATTTGATTCCCAGCCCCCAGGCAGTGAGCCCAGGTGAACAGGTGCTTCAGCGACACCAGTCTTTGAGGTGCCCCATTTAACACTAACTTAGGTGTCACTACAGGACCTGCAGTCACACTTTTCTGTGTTAAAGGGGCATGTCCTACCAGAATCTGGTACAGTAAGAAAGTGATTCTCCCTAGTGCCCTTCATTTATCCTGAATACTTCTCCTGGAAAACAGCCTTCACAGGAAGAAGGAAGCACCCTGGGTGCTGGGGCTGAGGGGTGAGTTGGTGAGGAGCTGACCCTCTGGGTGCTCCACAGCCAGACTCCTCCAAGAGAGGCAAAACGTCAGTTTGCACAACCTCCTTCACCAGGAAACAGTATCCAGCACTCGCTGAGAGCACAGTGAGAGGTAATTAGAGACTGTCACTGACAGATTTATTCCATTTCCTTTTCAGATAAGCCCTTAGTAAATAGAATTGAGGGTGCTGGGACAGCCTTAGATGCAGTGACAGACTGGCTTTACTTGAGTACATGTGTGACTCTGGTGCTCAGGCTGATTACAGCCATCCAAAACCCTGGCTTTGGAGCAATAGGAAAAATACCTCATGTATTTTCCGTATATAAAATGGGGAAATTGTACTTTTGAGTGGGCCTGTTCCACTTTGACCTCACGGCTTGAGCCATTCATGGGAATTTAAAACTGTCATCTGAAGCCATAGGCAATGATAGAAAAAAAAAAAAAAAAAACTGGACAGTGCAGGTATTGCTGCTTCTGAATTCATGGTGACACCTACACTCCTGCACTTTGTAACCCAGTCTTGCCGGGCTCCATGAAGAAAAACCATGTACACCCCAGCAGCCCAGTCACTGTTCCAGAACTGCAGATCTGGGGAGGTTGGTGCAGGATGAGCCCAGGGCAGAGAGGTATCAACTCAGACTCAGGCTGAGACAAAAACTGTCCATTTTTGCACAGAACAGTAGCACCTCTGCTGGTAAGGTAGCTCTTATTGCCAGATCCTGAGCAAAAACCCAGCTGAGCCCTGAAGAGTGGCAGGGTGTTTTTGTACGACCTATTTTCTTGAATATATTTTTTCCTAATAATGTACACAAATGAATAGGAATTAAGAACATTGCAAAAAGTTGCCTATTGCGCTTGAAACACAGGAAGTTCACAGGGCCCTGGTGGGTAGGACAGTTTCTCCAAGTCTCTGGAGCAATCAACTCAGCCCCACTGGAGCAACCAACTCAGTCCCAGCTCAGCACAGGCATCTGCAGGCTTCTGGGACCTTTGGGATGAACTAGGGGTGCAGCCCAAATTCTCCCTCTTGGTGCAAAGCCTTAGCCACTCTGTTGTTTGTGTGACACCCCAGAGCCACAGTACAACCAAGCCTTGTTTCAAAAACTCATCAGCCCACAAAGTGGGGCCCAGCAGACTTACAGAAGACTTATGGTTACCTGTCCTGCTGCTGCTTCTTTTCTCAGGCTACCCCTCTTTAGACACAAAACTGAAGGCATTGCTGATTCTTCCTGAAAAAAAACTGCAGCTCAAAAGGATTAGTGTCAGCCTAGTAAGCACAAGATAAAAAGAAGAGTTCAAATTTTGTGCATGGAGAAGAGGATATTCACAATTCTTGTTCAAGAAAGAAAGACTAAAGCTCTGCAAGAGACACCTCTAAACACTAGAAATCTTTTAATAGCAGTCTATTTTCCTGAATCAACACAGGCAAAATCACTGCCTGTAACAATTTTCTTTGCTGGTTAAAAGGCACTAAATCTGACCCTAGGATGACACTCCAGGGCTCCCTGGTCAAGGCTTTTGGCCAAGGAAAACTCCTATGTGGAAGGGGAAAGTCTGTGGGTCTGTCCATTGCTGGCAGTTGGGTTGGCATCAGGCATCAGTCTGTGAATTGCACAGAGCAGAGAAGATCTGCTTAGCAAGCAGTCATTCTTCCCCACGGACAGCCCAAAGGACACATCTCTTTCTGCCCTGAGGTGTGTGTTAGTGAGAGATTGGGACCAGACCTCTCTGACTTTTGCCCAAATTTGCATCCTATTAACAATGTGGCCGTGTTAAATTTCATTAGCTTAAGCTTGACTAATACCTGTAATTGGCCTCAGAAAGGCTTTGGAGAAGAGGCTCTGATTGGATTTGCGCTGTACAGTGTAAAGGAGTTGCTTTTCACTTTGGCAGCATGGACCACACTGGTAGGTATTCCACTCAACAAGTTCTGCCAACATTTAAGGATTCAGATACTCAGTGGGGATTTATCATTTAGTCAAAAGCAGAGGCAAAATTAGCAAGGATAAAACAGAATTTATAACAGCTATGTGCAAAGCTCTATCAAACAGGCTTTTTGCTCAGAGCTTAACCTACAAATGTGCCATGTAGTCCTGCTTTTCATTGCAGAACAAGTGTGTAGTGTCTTTATAGTGCAAGATCTAGCATAAGAAAAAAGTCTTTTTTGCATTCGTTTTCAGTCATACTGACACAAACATACTGAGATGTCTGTAACTGTGCTTAAAGTGAAGAGCTACAAAAACTGCCATGTATATATTTTATCTAGACTCCCAGAAGCTGTGAGTCAATCACCACTGATTATGCATAGAAAGTCCCAGATAACCTTGTCAAAATTTCATTACAGGCACTGTGTAAAAATTGTGCAGAAGTGCAGAAGTTTAGGTAGTATACAGAAATACAGTATTTGATATGTTTAAAAACTGCTGGTAAATGCAAAGGACTTTACCAGACAGCATTTATTAGTATAAAATATGGTTATGTTTTCTCCTATTCAAAGAATATTTTGGTTTTCTATTTTCATTTCTTCTGGTTGAACAGAACACCAGTGTGTGCTGGTTTGAAAGCAAAACCAGTGAGACTCCAAGTCAGAAATACAATTTAATAGGAAAAAGTAAAATACATGCAAGTAATATAAAAGAAACAAAAACACTGACAGAGTCAGAATACAACCTGATACCCTGATAGTTAGGATGGTGGTAGCAGTCTGGATGAGGTGGTCTTGCTGAAGTGGTGATCCTGTAGACAGGTCTGGTAGCTCTTGTCCTCTGGAAACCAGCAGATAAGGGCAGCTTGTTCTGTCCCAATTGCCACATTATATCCAGGTGGGAATGCTTGGCTCCTCCCCCTGGGCGGAGCATCTCACAATGGGATGATGTAATTCTATGAGTCATGTGGTGGGTCCTTAATGGCCCATTAAACACGAATGGCTCCCAGAGGGAGTTATCTATGACTCATGGGGCAAGGCATTGATGGCCCATTAACAGGAGATAGACCAGGGGAGGAGGCAAGGAAAACACTGCCCCTCCTGGTTTTAACAGCTGATGAAGATGGAGATAGAATACAGACCCTCTGGCACATTTTTACATTGTAACCTGGGACACAGTGTCAGCAAAATAATTCTTCTCTTGCTATCCTAAGGGCTTGCAGTGACCTTGGCCCATGAGACCTGGCATATAGGTACATGAGAGTGACAGTCCCCATGGGCTCCCCTGTCCCTGTGGGTGCTGCTCACCCCAACTTCCAGGGCCAACTCCCAGGCTGCCCTGACACCTCCCATATTAAAGAGATGTGCAAGATCATGTCATGACAAAAATGGGATGGCATTAACTTAGAGGATGACTTCATGATGGAAATGATGAAGATTATGCCATCTTCGCGATGGAAGGCTGTGCAAGGAAAAAGACTCGCTCCGCCAGCTTCCCAGGCGAGGCAAGCAGAGAGACAGCCTCCAGCTTGGCTGCTCTGGGGATGGGTTAGGAGGCTGTGTGGTGGCTACCCTGGGCTGTAGCCAAAGGCACTCAGAAGTAGTCAGCCATGCAGGCTGCTTGGATCATTTTCTCCTCTTTTGCTTTTCCTTGGTGCTAAGTAACCATCCCTAAATAGCTTAATGAGGCTGAGTCCAAAAACTCTGCTATTCATTCAGTTGAAAAATGTGCCAGCTTGACACACTAATTGTATTTTAATTGAATAAGTTATTTGGCTATCAAGGCATATGGATAAATACATTTACATTTATTTAGAAAATATGCATAAAATAATTTATGCTTAGAGTGGTCATGTATATTTCTCCTACCTTCTGTACAGAGATGTGTATATTGTAGTCAATAGCTTATATATTTTGGTATTTGTTCACTTGTATATACATTTGGGATAAAACAAAGGAGTGCAATTAGTTTTTGAGTATGCATTTACTGTAGGTATTCTGCTACACTTTTCCATCAAAAATATGGTTATTTCACATGCTCACTACAGGAAAGGCATAAGCATTTGCCTGCATTATTCTGTGCTTGGATAACCTTATCAATGGTATTGTTCTTGAAAAGATGTATACAATTTCTTAAGATTGTTTTATATCACAGAAAAATAGAAACGGAACATTTCCTATATTTATTCTTTTGAATAATGATAGTGAAATTCAGAAATCGGCAAAAATAATTACTTATTATCTTTTCATTTCTTATCATTTAATTACTTATTGAGGACTGAGTTAAAAATACATCATCATCACAGTAAAAGCAATAGTAGTAGAAAAAGGTAATGATAACAACAGCAAAAATGATAATTTTAACAAATAATGCAGGGGGTCTTGGGGATCCCCTGCAGTGTGATGGAGGGTGCTGTATCTCACTGCCAGGGGACAACATACCCTGTCATAAGACTGCTCTGCAAAGAGAAGTGAGACAATGGTCCTGGTTTGCCGGGACTTCTTCCTGTGTCTTCAGGGGAAAAAAATTTCATCTTCTACATTTTCTGGTAAATCTCAGTGGATTTTTAAAAGTCGTGAGCTTCATGCCTTACACTGTGCATGTTCATACCACTACTTCAGGAGTGTAAACCTGACTCTGCCTTGGTACCTCCATCGGCCGTAAGAGATCCAGGATCTTACTCCTTGTTTTTAATTTTATTCATCTTGAGACTTTCAATCAAAGACTACAATGGCACTTTTTTTTTTTTTTTTACAATTTTACAATTTTAGTGTTTCATTAATGATGCTTTATTCTCCTACTATATTCAGGACAACTGACTGCCTAGGATAGCTCAGACACCTATTACAACATGCAATAGAAAACAACCCAGTAGCTTGCTATGCTTCAGCAGGGGAGTTCCATAACTGCACTCCCATTGCTTGGCTCAAGGTTCTGCTCTGCCATCCCTGAAAGCTGATGTAAGCGTGGATTAGTGTCAAAAGAGGTGCTTTCATCTTTCCTCAGTCACCTTTCAGCTTGCCACTGCCTCTGTGTTGTGGTGTCTGTCAAACTGGTACCAGTGTTCACATGGCCGTGCAATGAGCTGGATCCCACAGCTTATCTGCCTCAAAGCTGAACTCTACTTTTGTAACTGCCAGTGACAGGTTAATTTCCAGCATCTCACTGCACAAAGGATGGGCTGGGTCAAGGGAAGAATTAAAGAGAATAAGGAGAAGCTACTGAGCTCTACAGGACAACCAGTTTAGTCAAAAACAATTCATGTATAGATTTTAAGAGACCAGAAGAAAATAACACCCTTTCAGAGCATGGCTTGCAGTTGATAGTATTGTTAAAGGGCATTTCCTCCTCTCTATTAATTTTGCACTTGCAAAATATGTTCTTAAGTAAACAACTAAATGTACCATAAAATCACTGACTCTTTTTCTACACTTTTCTTTGGTTCTCAAATAAAACACAAAAGAGAAGGCAGGGAGGGAATTAAGGAAAAGAAAGAAAAGATAAGGGAATTTAAAAATGGGTCTTTGACCTGAAAAGCAGTGATGAGAAGAGAATTTTCTCTTTAGTTTATGGAAATTACAGTCTGCTGCCTAGATAGTGATAACTCTGCAATGCAACTTCATTCTTGCTGAGCTTTTCTTTCCTTTAATCCCACTGACTAGAAACAGTCTGTTTCTGTGCTGTAAGCATCTTCTACTTCAACTGAAATGCTTTGATTTAATTTTTCTAGACAGGAGTCATCTTGAGATTCATATGTGCAACTACTGCTTCCTGGTTCCATAGAGAGAATGAAATTTATAAATCAGGTACTGCAGCTTGTCTGCATTTCATCTGCTGGGAAAGGGAGAATGAGAAGGATCTCCTGATGGAGATTCATCTGATAACAAAATTATAAACTAAATGCTTGCATGGCAGCAGCAGCTATGAGATGAGGAATGCAACATGGAGTACAAAAATGCATAGCTAGCTCATGAACTAGTCATAGCTGGCTTAATTTCACTGAAGTTGTTGGAACTGTGCTTGCATTTTCTCCCTGCTGAAGAGCAGAAAAGTAAAGAGCTTGCATCAAAAACAGAATAAGATCTACTTCACAGAGACTTAGATATTGGGCTGGTATGCACAGAAGAGAAAAAAGAGAAGACAGTTTTTCTCAGTTGCAGGGAATTACTGACACACACTGACACACCACAGACAACTGATTTAATCCCCTCAATATCTCTGTGGAAAAGATGTAGAAATTGCTAACAGTGGTGAAAAGGCTAGCAAGATAAAATGCTGCAACGCTGCAAGAAGCACTTCATTATGCAGCCCTAGGGCCATGGTCATCTGTACAATAAAAATCCAAGTTGATTGTTTTTGCACTGCCTCTGTGGATTTACAAAGGCTCTGACCATGGCTCACAGGTCCCAGCAGGGCTTTTCCTGCTGCAACTCCAGTGGCTGCAGTCAGTGTAAATCCATCCACCACAAAACAGCCCTGCTCCCCACTATGATACATTTGTTGATCTTTAACCCCCAGTGTGAGATATAATTATTCTCAAATGTCTTTTCAGTTTTCACATGTTTTTTGTTGTTGTCTTTCCCGTGTTTCTGTCATAAAGGCAGAAAATCTATTTGCTCTCTGCAGCACTTGGTGCAGAGCTTTCAGAAGGTGTAAATCATGGAAACAGTGGCCCAGTGCAATGCCAGTTATGGGTATCATGGATTTGTCAGCAGCAGGTCGCACACCTATTTCTGTAATATTTGTTGTAAAATAACAGATGCTGGCTATGCCATCACATTTTATGTTTGGTGTCAGGGTTGTTAAAAAATTAAAGAGAGCAGAGCAGCCAGCCAGTAGCTCCCACCTGTGGCTGCACTAAAAAGTGGGGAAGCAACACAGGGAAACCAAAGGTGACAGAACATTACATTCTCTCTTTAAGTCTTTTGTAAATTTCCACATACAGTAGAACAGAGGCCATTTGACAAGAAGCAGAGTGGTATCTGTAGCCAGAGTAGGAAGCTGGGACCCAGACAAAGACATGGATTTCTGTCTCATGTAAGCTGCTAGTGCAGGGCTGAAACTAAGTGAGAAGTAGGATTTTAGGCCCTCCCTCCCCTAGCATTTCCTCATGGGAAATTAGACCAGTGATGCCAAAACTATTTTGCTTGGGCAGTAAAAGAATTTTGAGCACCTCCTCCCAGTACTTATTTATTTATTTATTTATGTACAAATAAATGTAGGACTGTACTGATATCGCAACAATGAAAATAAAACTAGGATGAGATAACAGTAAAAAAAAATTAAATTAAAAAAAATTAATTTAATTAATTAATGTACAAAAAATGTTTTCTTTCAGTCTCCCCCACGACTCATATTGTGCAGCCTTGATGGTACACACCCTGCTTTAGAGAGCACCAGTTTAGACAGTTTAGACCAGTTTAGACCCACACTCCTGGTGCCACTAAACCTCTCTGGAAAGCAATGCCTCCTTCTTCCCCACACAAGGCCATGGGTGTTTGCCTTGCCTTTGGCCACCTTCTCCTCCCCACCCACTTGGGTCAGAGCAGAGGTTACATCACCTTTAGAAATTCTGTGCCTTGGGCACCTCTGTGAACTGCTCTAATGTTGCTCATATCAGATTAATACAATCACTTAAGCAGCAGGTGTAGAGTTTTAATTACATCCATGTCATGTTCAGCCTGCACAGAACACAGATGTATTATTTTTCTGCTTGATACACACATCTATTCAAATTATTCTAAAGCACTGGAGTGAAAACAGTACAAAAATATGAAAACATACTTTTTTTGAGTCTTTGTACAACTAGTGTTCAGGCCCTAAACTTTGCCAGATCTCTTCATCATTCACTTTACCCTGTAGAAGAAGCACACCCCACCTCTCTTCTGGAAATATTTTCCATGGTCTACTCTAAGCCTAATGCTGCCATTAGTCATAGTTCCATCACCATGTGCAGACCTTCCACAAAACCAAGCAACAGAAAAGCCTAGACTAACAAATTAATGTACCTGCTCCAGCCTCTCCAGACCTAAGAGGAAATTGGTCTGACCATCTTCCTAAATTCAGGAAGCAGGTTCTGTCCTTCACAAGGGGCAAAGCCCTTGGCTGTCATCAACCCCAGCTTTCTTCTTACATCACTTTGTAGCCTTCTGCTATTGTTCTGTCTTCTAACCCTAACCCTAGGACCAAACAGAACCTCAGCGACAACCTGGGCAGAACTTGCAGCATCATTGACCCTTTTCTTCACTTTTAGGGGTATTGTTTTGTGTAGGCTCCATGGGAAGTCAAATTGTGATTATTCCCTCTGTGAAATGCTAAAGGTGCTTGGCTCTGCTCTGTGCCAGGGCTGTCCCTCACCCACTCGGTTCTGGAGGAGGCAGCCCTCACCATGGTTTCAGGATCCAGTGGGTGAGAAGCATCTGGTTATCTCCAGGAGCAAGGGTTTTTAATTTCTTTCTGGGGAGATTTTGTGCCAAGTTTTGGTTTCTGTGAGGGTTATAAAAAAATTCTCACAAAGCCCAGAAGTTTTTCATGCATTTAGTAGGATTTGACCACCATCAGGACTGTGGCTAATAGTGACATCTGAGGGGTTTTGTTGCTTCACCTTTGATTTGGCTTGTGGGCTGTCATTCAGATGAGGGCTAGGGCTTTTTTGGGTGATTGAATCAAGCAAACCAAAGCTTTCAAACCCCCCACTGGAGACCTCACTCTGCAGGAGGCTGAGCTAGGAAGAAGTCTGGGGTGACTTGTGTCAAAAGCCTTTTCTCACATTTTGCAGTCTGAGTGCTGTGATGTACCTCGGGGATGCTTCTGTAAGCTGATCACAAATTCAGGGTTGAACCCCATGGGGAGAGAGGACCAATGGTCTCACCAAATATCCACACCTGCAATCCTCATAGCTGCTGATGTGCTCTAAAATCCAATAACAAACTGAGGCTGTTTACTCTGGTGTGTAGCAACTGAGAGCTTATGAAAGTGGCTGCCTTCAATTACAGCCCATCTCTTCTCTCTTTTCTCACATGTAATTCTATGCCTGGATGGATTTTAAGGGCAGGGTGCTGGAAAATCAAAATTCTCGGGACTGAAAGTCATTGTTGGCATTTATATAAATTGCAGTCTAGAGAAGGAAAGGAGCTGAATGTGTTAGTCGAGGTTTTTGTTCTTTTCCTTTCTTGCTCTTCCCCAGTGTGTCACTCAGGCCAGGCTAGGATTTCCTCTAACTGGAGGTTCAGAAGCCTGCATCCCTGGGAAGGCAGATTGCTCCTGAGTGGGGCTGGCTAGGGGAAGATTCCCCACTCTACTTGTGGGAATCAGAATCCTTTGTCTGCTGGAGCAAGAACTAGTTCCCTCCTTATTTATTCCAGGTTAATGTTGGAGTCATTTACATTTTTCCCTGGAGTTAGGCAAACCTCTCTATGACCTCTTTAAAGCAACTTCTGTACCAAGGCAAAGCTAATGACTGTGCTGCTCAGCCTGTTAGAAAATAACAAGGCAAGGCAAGACTGCTGCTGTTGATGCTAAGGTTCAGGAAATAGGCCTTGAAATTATTTTCCAAGAAAGGTTTCATTTTCTCTTCTTGAGAAGTATTTCTGAAAGGAGTTAAATTTGTAAAAAGAAAAGTGTTTGTCTTTGGCAGAGCTGTATTCATTCAGTATCTTAGAAAGGTAGTTCCAGTAGAAGACGCTTAGGTAACACTCCAGTTTGTCTGACTACTTTCCTGAGCAGTCAGCTTAATTACTTGGTCATAATGCTAAAATTATAATCCTTGTCATTATTATGTAAGGATCAGGTAAGATTCAGTCTCTTTGGATTTTAAAGTAGCCATAAGAGAGTAACATTCCTTATGTTTAGCAGCTTTTATGGGTACCCCTGCTTTAATGGCTGTATCATTAAAGAGGGTGTGTTTTAGGGGAAAATATCAAACTCCGAAATTCTCTCAGAATGTCCTATTTGTCCTCCGTTTATAGCATTTTTGTGGCATATTTTAATAATTCATGGAGAGAAAATAATTATGGTTAAAATTCTACTACTTCTTGCATAAAAGCAGTTTATTGACCTTTCTAAAGCCTTTTATTTCCATTTTTTTGTTAGCTTACACATGTGTTCTGTTGGAAGTTGAGGTTCAGAAATTCCTGATGCAAAGCATAACTTCATGTTTGTATGACCTGGAGTGCCCTGAGTCCACTGAAAATTCAGGAGAGAGAAAACAGAAATAACAACCTAATGGTGTATCATTTCTCAGGTGCACAGAATAAGCCTGGACCAGCAAGACAGGTAGTACACAGTGGAGTATGTTTTGCTATTAATTATGTTTTGGGATTATTTCCACTATGCAGAGGCCTGTCATCAGAAAAAAAAAGGATGAATACAGACTGTGAATACTGTCAAGAGATATGTTCCCAATAGTACTTTATATCCAGAAATGCACAAATACTTCATGTGCTTCAGCTCTTACACTACTACCTGCACATAAAGATGGGGAAACAGAGGAATCAGAGGCATTGCCTCAAGTCTCCTGCTCTGAATTCCAGTTTCTGCTCAGCCCTCCAGAAGTCAAAAAGGCAAATGGAGAAGGCAGCTTGTAGGCACACAAACAGCGTCCTGGTTTTGACAACTGCCACGTGCTGCCAGACACTCAGACTGATGCATTTTCAACCATCTGATGTGTGTAACACAATGCCAGTTCTGCAGTCCTGCTCCTCTAGTTACAGCACTAGTCCTTGGAGCTTTTAAAGTTATGTGGTTTCCTTTTATTTTTGTGACAGCACATGTGGACAGAAGTAGCAGAAATGTCAGTGATTGTTCTGATTACTTTGGGGGTTTTTTTTAATCTTCTTTGCTCTTGCCTTTGCCTTAAAAACAGAACACTTTAAGGGCTAAATATGGAATTGGAGCCTAAATAAAATATGTTGTTTTTTTCTAGAAAACTTCTAATTCTACTTCCACATTATCATACAGCTCTGTGTTTGAATCTAGCTGCAGTAAACAAGAACTTATTGTAAAGCAATCAATATTCTACTCAAACTGGGCCTGGAGGAAGAAAAGGGCCTGATGAGTCATTAACATCCATGATGCCTGCAGAATTTATACTGTCTGATGATCCATCTTCTACAGTCTGCTCTCAGCATTGTTGTATTTCTTATCCTGCCTTCCATTTCCCATGTTATTGAAGCCTGTCTTGGAAGAGGTCCAGCTCTCTCCCAGGAAGTCAGTTTTGTGGTACCAGATACATCAACACAGGCTTCAGAGTGTTGTAGACTCATTCTGAATGTAATGAAGCTTCTTCCACAGTTGCATTTATAACAGATACTGAGGGATTTTGATTAACAAGGACTCTGCTGGCCATGCTGGCTGCAAGCTGGCCCCACCTGGAGAAAAAATAAAAGCATTGTGGCCTCCCCAGCCTATAGGTACAGCTGGTTGTTTTCAATTCAGCACCTCCTATTAAAAAAAAAATAATCCCACACAGTCCCACAGGGAATTCAGTTTCATCTGTAAATCTGAGGATTTACACTGTAAATACACCAGATGCAGCAGTCAAGCTAAATGTTGAAAGGCAATGCTGTACCATTACTGCATTAATTCACCAAGCTCATCAGTATTTTAATCACCAGATCCAGGTGGCTTTTCAGAACCATGGGATTATTAAACTCAGTGGGATTCTGTCTATCTATTGCCACTTTATTCAGGAAGCAAATATTTTGCAGCAACAATAGATTTATTTCCCACAGCTGTCAAATGGTGACAGCAAAACATACTAATATTTCTGAGGAGGGGCTATTCCTCCTCTCTGGAGTGCAAAGAGCATTTCAGAGCTGCAGCCTGCAGTTCAGCAAGGCTGAGAAGAAGGTCCTGACATTAAGAAATTAAAAACGAACTCATGTTTCTCATGGCCTGGATGAAACCATCATCATCAAAACTCACTTTTGGGCTCCCTTTATGTTGAATGTGCCAGCTGAAGTGGCTCAGGTTAGCACAGGCACATGAGGAGGAAAGGCACAGGGACCTGAGGAGGAAAGGCACAGGGACCTGAGGAGGAAAGGCACAGGGACATGAGGAGGAAAGGCACAGGAACAGGTCTGTGCGCTCAGCTGCTGCCAGGTGCTGCCCCATGCCTCAGCTCTGCTGTGCCCCATGGCATGCAGGTACCATCAGGCTGAGGAGGAGGACAGAGAACACGGAATATGCTCTGAGATGTCAACACCATACAGTGGCTTGTCCAAGCCCTGGACTACAGGACCACAGGGGAAAGGTGAGCACACTAATTTAATGCTGCACATGGACAAAGCCACGGAAGTAGGCAGGGTACAGCTGTGGGTAAATGATAAATGTCAACATAAAATTTTGCCTAGTCCTCTTTAGACCCAAATCATCAATTAACCTGCTGATGAGAAGCTTTGTGGACTCCTCATCCTTGAAGATATTCACAAATAGACTACAGAAGGCTCTGGACAACATGATCTAAGTCATGTTGCCCCAGGGAATTCTTCCATCTTAAATTATTTTATAACCCAATAGCTCAGGAAAATAAGTAGCTAGCAGGCAAAACTACTCAAAACATTTTTAAGGAGACATTGTTATGGTCTCTATGGTAATGAATACTGATGCGAGCCTTGAAAGGTGACAGTGTTCCTACTTCCAGAAAGGAGGTGACAATTAGCAGCACCATAAAATAGACAGCTTCTCAGTGTGCCATTTTAATAAGACGTATCCAGTACAGTACTTTTGACTGAGAGAATAAGCTTTTCTTCACATTTTTCTGTGTGCATATTTCATGGCTCTTCAGTGGGATGCAATACTGGGTTCTATTGCATTAGATTAAGTAAATGTAAATTAGTATTTTACCAAGACAATCACAAATGAGTGGTCTTAGCATTTGAATTTGCTGGAAAAGTCTTTTCTTAGAGAGAAAGCAAAAGTTTTACTTGGTCTAATTAATCAATAGGTGGGAACTGACTAAACTTGTTTTCACTTGTTTTGACAAAGTCATATTTCCCTGCTGTGCTGCACAGCACAGTTGACACCTTGCCTACAGTCTAGTAGCATCAGGCTCCAGGGGATTCCTGAAATGCTTTATTTTTAAGTGTCAAAGGTTGTATTATAAACCTTAAACCCTCCGTCTGCTCCTCCTCCTCCTCTTTTAGTTTATGTGTGTACCTTTAGCCTTGGGGTCCTTATAGAGCTGAAAATTTTTTATAGGCTTAGCACAGAGGAAAATCACTGTGAGTCGATTGCATGGTCAGGAGCTAAGCTGGCAAGCTGCACTGCTGGACACAATGACTTTAGGCATTGACACGTAGGAACAGGCTCTGGGTGGCCAAGACAGGGCCTATTGCTGCTTCTGAAACTCAAATAAGCGATTATCAAGTATCTTTGTATGTAAGAGTTCTTCCACCTAAGACATTTGCACATCTACTTTAGTATAGCACATCTCTTTAGTGATTTCTCATGTCAACAAGAGAAATTCATACCTGACCTGCCTTAAAACAACAAAAAACCCCCCAGACTTCCTCTCCTCTTTGGTTCCTGGTATTAAAGTATTCAGTTTGAAACAAGTTTAATATCCAGAGATCTCATCTCTTTCTTTATTGCTTTTTTTTTTTTCATTTCCGTGCCCTGAAATACATCAAATGATAGGAGTTTCTTTAGAAGTAGAGAAGCTGAAAAATTTTTGTTTTATTTCTCCCTTCTGGCACCAAGAATGCTTCCCCCCCTCCAAAATTCTAACCTCAGAATGGCTATCATAGTCATTTGTCTTAGGCTTTAAAATGCAAAGCAAAATCATGTAGAGCTGTATTCAGAATGTCCCTCTGATCCTCAGCTTCACAGAGTCTCCAAGCAGAGGTGGCTGTAGTGTGAGAGCACACAGGGGAGCAGTGACAGCGTGGCCCTTCCATGTAAGGGGAATAAGAAGCCAAAAGGCAAGAGTGACAGCTCAGCTTCCAGAAAAACTGATGGAAAGCTGTGGCAGCCAGGAAGCATCCTGGCTCAAGCATCCAAGCACTGTAGAAGTGCCTTATAGTTATAGTATAGAACTATTCATACCGTTCCAGCTGTAGCTTTGAATGCCATGCTTGTTTCTTCCTGCTTTCCTGTGCCATTTAAGCCTGCAGACTCATTTTGCATCTTTTTCATTGAAAGATCTGTGGCAGCAGCAGCATCTCAAACTCCCAAAAACCAAGGCGGAGAAAGGCAGAGAGGAAGGAGAGGAATAAGTGGTGCATTATCATCACAGTAAAAATATCTAAAAGAAAATATCAGCAAAAGCAAAAGTTGCTTTAAAAAAATATTTGGTCAGATTTTTAAAAAAAATTAACGGGAATTGAGATCCTGCTCTTATTTCTGCCTCACTCTAGACCCTCCAAGCATTAGAGAAACCACCACGGCTCTTGTTCCACTGTTGCACATACCTGTTTCTAGAGCAAGGCAGGACAGAGAAAGGTAACACTTTGTTCATGCTCTAACACCTTCCTGCACTCTCACTCTATGTCACTTTATACCAGTTTAGAAAATCCTTCACTGGAAATTAATTTCTGTAGAAGAGAAATCCATTCTGTCTGTTTCACAGCTAGGCATAACCTAGCACAAAAACAGGAGTTTAGAAATATCGGAGACCAGCTCTAAGTCTCTTCCTTGTATGTAATGGGTTGAAATTAAAAAGAAATACTTCACTCATCCTTTTCCACTGTTCTTTTTACTGGTATGAGAAGATTATGATTCAAATATCAAGCTTATTTTAGATTCATGTTTATGTTAAAAAATCTTGCCAGTCTATTAACATTGTAGAGTTTGCTGTTTTCAGTCAACTGATATAAAAAAAGAGGAAGTAGGAACACACAGAGGGAAAACCTCACTCCACAGAAAACTGGAGGCTTTCAATCAGGAACATTTCAAAGAGTCATATAACTCTTAGGCATGTTGATAAGGCAAGGTTTGTAGGCCTTTTATCTTTTTACTGAATTAAGTAGCTTAGCTGGAAAAGAAATGTGGTTTTGGACACATAGACCCTCTTTTCTGAAGAAGGAGATTTGAGGATTATTTAATTTGTTGATATCTATTATTTTAGGAGACTTCTGTTGGACAAGCCTTCAAACTGCCTCCTCTGCTTAAGATGCCTCAGCTTGAACATTCAGAAGCTCAGTTGAAAAACTGGGTTGTGGAAGATGCAAAATTGCCACAGCCAAATGGATTAGCCATCTAAATAGTTAAGCTAAATTGTATCTTCTTTGATTTCACGGTCATTATTAATTTCTGATGGAGCTTGGCAAATATATCCGAGGGCACAGTTCGGGTTTTGAAGTGTAAATTGGCTCCTCCCTATCCTAGTTTAAAGCTCTGGTGTATCAATTTGCAAAACCTAAGAGTGATTTTTTCACACTGCTGTTTTAATATATTCCACAAATTGAATCCTCAGTGGCACTACTACTATAGCCAGTTAAACACTCAACCTCTCCAACACTGGCCTGGAGAATTCATCCCCACCATCCTCCTGCTGGAGGTAACTCTGATTCCTTTGAAGTTTGGCAAAAAACTTCAGAAATTCATACTGAATTTCAGTGGAGTCTGTGAAAGGTGAGATCAAAAACATCTAGAAATATCCCTTGTGCCAAAGGGACTAATACAGAGCGATTCTTTTGTAATTGCCACTTAATTAGACGTGTAATGATTTCATGCCTGGAGAATTTGGAGGAACAACTTAGCAAATATGCATGCAAGCACACACCTTCTTTGCTCTCTTCTGCTGAAACTGCTTGTTCTGACAGTATTTCTGAAGAGTTGAAGGATTAATAATCGTTAATCTAGATTATTGAAGGATAGACACATATCTTTCAATATAATAGTAATATAGGCACACATCCAGCAAAGCACATATTCAGCAGCCAGTTCTGCATCTCCTCGGAGCACCAGGACTCGCAATGCAGGGGGACAAAGGGCATTTGAGAGGCTGAAGGGAATACAGAGTGTCCTGTGGAGCACAGGAGCACTTTGATGTCCTTGGATAAAAGCATAAAATACTTTCTGACACATACAGGATAAGTCAAGGTGTAGTTAGTCTTGTTTCTCAAAAAGATGTCTTGTTACATTCTGATCTTTTAAAAACAACTTCTAAAATTCACAGGTTTTTCAGGATGCAAACTGTCACTCGTGCTTTCAGTTTTTCTGACTGAAGCACTGTCTTGTCTTACTTTTTCCTTCCTGAATGAAACCCAGAATAACCTACTATGAATATGTTCATAATAACTAGAAAAAATAAAATCACAAGAACACCCTCAGTGACCTCCTGATTTTTTCATGACCTTCCAACTTTCTGTGGAAGCCAGCAGGAAACGGGTGAGAGATACAGGGACATGGATGCCTTCCTTGCTGCAGGAGTTAAGGATTAGAAAATGCTGAAAGCCTCACAGGCAGCATCTCTGCTGAGGCTGGTGTCAGCATACAGCAAGTCCCTGAGGCTGAAGCAGAGTATGGGAGAAGCCAGTCTGACTGGCTGCTTTTGTCTCCTTGCAACCTAATTGCACAGAAATGTTTTGGGAACACACAGCTGCCGTTACACATGGCGCTGGCCCGTATTTGAAAGCAGACAGAAACGCCTGTTTAACCAACCTCAGGATTTCTGCGTGGCTTCAGGATGATGTTCTTTTTCTAACACAAGCAGACAAGCCCCTGGCAGTTTATTAATCCACAGCAGCCATCTGTTTCAACAAGGACCATTTGCACCCAGGGACAGGTGGGACCCTAAATGTGCATGGCAAAGATAATATTTCCTCTCTGTCTCCTAAGACAAAGAGCTGCCAAGTGACACCTCTGTCATCAGCAGCTTTTTAATGAGAATCAGTGATTGCTGGAGGTGTTTGGGACCCCAGTTAACATTTGGCCTCTTCTATCCCCACAACAGCAGCTTTGTTCACCAGCAAGACTTTGCTCTTTGGTACTAACTGCTGCCTTCTCCATTTGTCCATGCTGACCCCACCCCAGAAACACTCTCTCTCCATCAGCACTGTGCTGCCTGAAGTGCCAGGCACCCACCAGCCCCATGACATCCTGCAGCCCCTCCATGGGCATGCTGTGCCCATCCACCCCTGTGCCCTGATCTGGGAGGCACACCTGGCCCTTGGCATCCCTTACTCAATGGTTCATCCTTTCAGGGAGAGCACATATACTGAGCTCATATCACTTTCTTTGGATCTGTTTGTACTTTGCTTGTTTTGAACTATCCCCATCATCCTCCCACCAAGGCAATTTGGCAACAGTGCCTTTTCCCATAGCTCATCTGGGTAAAAGTGGGGAAGAAAACCAACTGGGATTGTGCTGAAAAAGTGGCCCTGATTTTCTCCAGCCTGCTGTGACTCGGGAGAGACAGACAATAGCTGTCTGCATGCAAATTTAATTGTGAGGCTTTTAAATGGATTTAAATGGTTTTAGCTACTCCAAAGCAGCTTTCATATGTGTCCCTCAGCTGCAGAGTGTTTAGACCTCCATGGAGAATTTGATTTCTCATCAACTAGCTTTGTGGGTTTGTTTATGCAAGGATCTAGGCATTTTGGGCATTAAAGAAGATTTAAAACATTATTGGCTGCAAAGCAAAAGGACCTGGTTGTTGGCCCAGGACAGAAGCAATAGCTGATCCATCCGATAAGAATGATTTATTCAAAATTAGATCTTCACACTTCAGGCTTACCACGAGAAGTGCTTTCCCAGGTCACATCATAAATTCAAAGTTATCCTATGCTCTGGGAGAAAAGCTATGCATAGAAGTTAAGTGCCTCTTACATGGAGGCCGAGAACAATTACATCACAGCCTGTATCAAGATATTAAACCAGTTCAGTGCCTGGAAATTCTCAGTAATGCCAAGACCTGCAGGGAAAATGCCCTTCTTGAACTGCAGCCACCGCTTAAGAGGTGCACATGCTGTTCAGCCCCTATAAATTGCAGTTTCACACTGGCTGCTCCATTTTCTCCCTGGGATAGCATCTCACTGGATTTGCCTGAGAGGATCAGGTTATCTGTGTGTAACTGCAATAGTTTTTTTCATACCAGGCTTGCAACTTACAGCCACACGGAGCCTGGTGGCTGCGCTGACCTTTGGTACATTTGTTATTGCTCATGACTGAGGCAGACCTATAATTGTGCCTGAAGCCTTACAAACATAAACACATCGTTACTGTTACAATGAAGGACCATATCAGTTTAAAAAGTGCTGTGCCAGGATAATAGTCGGAACAAAGCTAATGAGCTATTCAACTGTGATCAGGGAGAAGTGTAAGGATGTGGGGGGTTTATTGATCTCAGCCTGGCAGAGCTCAAACTAATGCCTCTCTCACCTGGTATCGCCAGCAATATGAGCTCGTTCAATACTCGAAACAGCAATCATGAAGTTGAAATAACAGAGCATTAAACACCAGGCATTTTCCGCCTCTGTTATTCTTCCTACAATAAAACCTGGCTTTCCATGAGGGAGGCTGCATGAGAAGTGAAAGCAATGTGGACAGAAACAGTGATGCCAAGAGATGCACTTTGCGCTGCATTTACAGATGAGCAAATTGGTCAAAATCCTTGTGCTTCAGTTCATCAGGAGACCCAAACACGCTCAGCAGTGCTACCTGCTCTCCTCATACCACACCTGCACAGCAGAATGCATTTCTCTATCACCAGCCCAGAGGCTCTGAGAAGGGCAAGAGGAAGAGGTTCAGTAGAAAACCTCTCCAATGGGAGGTGCTGAATCCAAGTGACTTAGCCTGCCACAGCCCATAATTGTTGAAGAATTGAATCTGTTTTGAACTTTTTTATCTTTGGAATAATCTTGATATAAAAAAACTGCATGGAGCCACTGGTTCTCCTTTGTTCTTCCCACTACCTTTTTCTAGAGCAGAGCAATGCCTCCTGTTTCGAGGCCTTTTCATCTTCTATCCAGAGTTCTAAGTATTTGTGGAGTTTACCTCAGGTTTCAGAAACATGCAGTTTTTCTCTGAATGTTGAACAAACTGTAGTGCACAATTGCCTACGAATTGCCATGAGATGGATGTTGATTACAGTAAATAAGAACTGAAAAGATTATACAGAAGGAACTTGAAAGCAGCTAAAATGAAGCTCATTTATGTTTTCTCAGCCTGCCTTCAGTTGCTTTGTTGAGTATACACTACATTTTATTCCCTGATTGAAATTCAAATTACTTTCTGTGTGGGAAGATCTATTGAGAACTAAGGATACCCTTGATCTGCAAATTTGGGGATCTTGTATTTAAAATGTGGTATTTAGCCAAGAGGCTGGTTGTCCAGCCAAGCAGCCTGACCTGAGCAAACAAAGGGAAATTACTTCACTGAAGGGAAACCTTCACCACAGGGTTTGGGCAGAGTGAGACCCTTGCCCCCACCCCATCTGTCCCTCTGTTAGCACTGCTGGAATGGACTCGGCAGGCACTGCAGCAAGAGATTCTGAGGGAAAGGCACAAGAAATTAGCCCCATGTTCAGCATGTGTAAGTCAGCAGGCCTCCTACCTGCAATTAGCCCTTTTATAGCTCTGCCACTCCAGCACAGCAGGGTCTGCCTATGAACCAAGAGCCATTCATACGTTTTTTTTCTCAGCTGCTTGCTGTGAAATTGCAGAGACATGGTACAAGGGGGAAAAAAAGGCTCATGTCACTGGTGAAAACAATGAGATGCATCTTCAAATGAGAATGAAATTTTATGTTTCCAAATGAGACCGAGCAAGACATAAAAAAAAATCAGTAGCTCCCACCACCTGATCCCGCTTGAGTGGTGAGGGGTAAGTCTGGAGTAAGTAGATGCTCTTTAATATTTTCAGTGTCTTATGTGAAAGAAGAGATATCCCAGTAGTGCTTTGCTCCATGTCACACTCCCAGTTAGCAGCAGGGAAAAAGCCAAGTTTTCCCTGGCTTCTGGAAAACGGTATGGAGCATAAGTCTGGTGAAGAGCTTCTGAGGGAGTTGAGGTTGTTTGGACTGGAGAACAGGAGGCTGAGGGGAGACCTTATCACTCTCTACAACTATCTGAAAGAAGGTTGTATCCAGGTGGGGTCTACCCCTTTTCCCAAACAACAGGAGATAGAATGAGAAGAAATGGATGAGGATGAGGCCCCAAACTGTGCCAGATGGTATAGATATATTACAAAAATATGATCACTGAAAGGGTTGTCAGGCACTGGGACAGGCTGCCCAGGGAAGGGTTGAGTCACCAGTCTTGGAGGTATTTAATAGATGTGTAGTTGTGGCACCTGGGGACATGGTTTATTGTTGGACTTGGCAGTGATGGGTTAACAGCTGGACTTGATAATCTTAAAGGTCTTTTCCAACCTAAAGAATTCTACAATTCCATATTTTTGTTTCCATAGCATGTTGGCAGTGTTCTCCTCCTGATACAGCCAAACAGCCAGCACCAAAATTTTTCACAGGTACTTGTCTAATTGTCTTCTAGTCTCTAGAAAACACTTCCAGCTAAACCTACACAGCAGATGCAGAAGCAACACCATGATTAGAGAGTGGTGGTGAGAGACTCAATCTGCTTAGTTCAATACTTTTTACTTGCTGAAAAATGTTTTATTTTTTTCCCCCTTTCACCCTTTGATTTTAAATGGTTGATGCAATAAATTAGCAGTAATTAGACTCTGTAGGTTTGCATTCTTCAATAGTCCCTAATTAGCCATGTAGCACACTGCATGACCAGCCTGGTCCCTGAGTGTTGTGGGAGATCACTCTTCTGGAGCACACTGCATCCTTACCACAGCGGCTGCCATGCCTTCCCTTCAGGAAGAGGGCACACCACAGAGGCTGCCTCTCCAGAGCCTGAACAGGGCTTTCTTCTTGTCAGAACTTACTGTTGTATCCCTTGTCCCTGTTGAGGAGAGGGAGCTTTCCAGCTATGGCAGCTCCCCCTGGGGCCCTGCTCTCTTTCTACCTCCTCTTCCTCATTCACAGCTGTCTCTAGCCACCTTGGTGGTGAGCAAAAATACTGAAAATGTGAGAAAATCTAAAACTGTAGTAGACATCCTTGAGCAAAAAGGCCTCTGAAAGCTGTAGATGTGACTTCACAGTTGTTAATTTTCTGTACTGAAAACTCCAATTTAAAGTGAAAGGTTTTAAAACACCTTTTGTTTATGATTTTCAGGTTGGCCTGAGCCATATCTTTTTCCTTTTGGGTCACAATAAAGGCAAGAGTAATCTGGTGAATATGAGTAATCCTGATTCAGACTCCAGTAGAAATGAACCAATTAACAAAGCTGGAGATGTCCAAGGTGCCTGATAATAGATGTTCCTGCCCTTTTTCTGAAAGTGACTAGATCTTCATGTATATGAATTAGGGATATTTTTTTGTATGATCACCTCCCTGTGGTACCCTGGGAACCTGCAGCTTGTGAAGAAATGACCTTTGTCCCATAGGTAAGAAGATACATTTTCTGTCTCAGTTGCAGTTGTGATTCCTTCCCTGCTATTCCCACTGTCAGTGTTCTATTCCAGCATATCTGGACGTTCCAAACTCCTGCTCAGTACATGCTCTTCTCTATTGGGCACTTCTGCTGGTAAAGGGCAGCAAAAACTGTACTACCCAGCATTAATGGTACTGCAAGTGCTGCTGCTGGTCCCCACCACATCCAATGCTAGGGAAAAAGCAATGCTGCAGCTTGGGCTTCCCTCGTGCCACCACATGCCATGCGAGAGGATGAAGTGATTCAGCGACACAAGGGGCTTGTGCAGCTGAAAGCCCCAGGCCTGCAGTGTGCAGAGAAACAGGGATAACACAACTAGATAGGTCTGTCCTGGGAAATGCAACCTTGGGTTCGTGTTCCATGCCCTGGCACAGTGCACTGAAGAAAGGTGGCAGAAATATCTGATATAAAAGCAGGCTCGTTCTTAGCACAGAGAGAATGAGCAAACACAGAGGAAACTTTGAAAAGAAGGACAATATGATGGATAGGAGCATTCTTTGAGTCATAATGTGACTACCCATGTAGCCAAGATGTACAAGCAGCAATAATTTCAAACCAGATGAACAGAGCTGTGTAGCAGTGCTTCCTTGTGCTCCACCAGTGAACTGGCAGGGCATCAGCTGGAGTCAGTCTGCGATAGCAAGGCCAGACCACCTCTGGCTACAGCAGCCACCCTCTCATAAAAGGGCTCTTTCCACAATTTTTGCTTAGGGGATCAGCCTGCAGTGCTGATAATTATGTCATCTGAGTATTGCTTTGTGAATTTAACAGTTTTCAGGCATTAGGAGAAAAGATCCACCCATTCTGCAGGGTCTGTGGAAAACTAGTGTGCTTTGGAAGAGGCATGTATTTTATGCAAATAAATTACATGTTCAAGACTTAAGAGTCCCATACACCACTTGGTTTTGCAAACTCATAACCAATAAACATAACAAAATATTCCTGATGTGGGGTGGCTGGTGGGAAAGCTTTAAGATCTCATAATTCCCAGGTCAGAGCACAGATCTGCATTTTAACTACAAGTCTTCAGAAATTAGTATTTGTAAATGTCCTTCAGTTTTTGAAAGCCTTAATTAGTAACAAGTGACAGGACAAGAAGAAATGGCCTCAAGTTGTGCAGGGAAGGTTTATATTGGACATTGGGAAAAATTTCTTCACTGAAAGGGAAGACAGGCATTGGAAACACTGCCCAGGGAAGTGGTTGAGTCACATCCCTGGAGATATTTAAAATATATTTAGATGTGGCATTTGGGGACATGATTAAGTGGTGGACTTGGTAGTGCTGGGTTAATGCTTGGATTTGATAATTTTAGAGGTCCTTTCCAAACTTATCAATTCTATGATTCTGTGATCAGTGAGATGTTAGCTTACCCACAATTATTCAGATTAGGATTTCTTCATATATAATACTTTTATGTTAGTACTGCTATCCCTTACCATTGTTCTTCTTATTTCTTTGAGGAAATACAGATGAAACTCTTTCAGTCTGAAGATTTAA
Organism: Bombycilla garrulus; assembly: GCA_013400315.1. Classification (NCBI taxonomy): domain Eukaryota; kingdom Metazoa; phylum Chordata; class Aves; order Passeriformes; family Bombycillidae; genus Bombycilla; species Bombycilla garrulus. The sequence goes on from VXBU01006158.1 coordinate 112,824, forward strand.
TTTTTCTCCTGCAAAGTATTAGGTGAGAAGACCAAATGGCCTTCATGTTTATGTCTCAAAAGCCCAGTGCACACCATGGTTATGAAATGACTGGATCTTTGCAACACATTCCTGGAGTGTCCAGGGAAAAGAGCTACTTCCCAGCTGGGAAGGTGACATGGCATTGGGATTGCTCCAAGTGGGGGGTAACAAGCCCATGGTGGTGGGCAATGCCCCCAAAATTCTCAAAAGCAAGCACAGCTGAATTTTCTTACTTTAGTAGATAAAAGATTCGCTGCCCAAACAAAACAGGTTCTTGGCCCTGTATCACTGCTTTCTTTACCTCACAGCCAGTCATGTGTACTCTTCCCAGGAAAAAGAAAGATATTCCTTGGCTCCCAAGCCGAGGCATTCCAACACTCAGCTGCCACAGCGTCCCCAGGGCTACCATCAAGGAGATTTTTTTTTTACAATAGGAGCCATTGAATTAGTAACAGCAGGAATCCTGTCAGAACAAACTCTCCTAATTGATATGTTTACAGCGCTGTAATGATGGCAGTAAGGCAGAAATAATCTGACCTATCCTTGACTAATTCAATCATCTAGAGCCTTTATAAAACTGACCCAACTGATCTAATCATGCTGTGGGAGCAGACTAATGAACTATCAGAGGTTTGTGCATCTCTTTCCCACACTCCCAGTTTCTAACACAGACGCGGGGTGTGGCTCTTTGTTCCTGCACATGGCATCCCCTCTCCACTTGCTAGGACAGCAGGCATCGCTGCTATACCTGCTGGATACATGGGACTCTGGCATGTCTCTTCTCCAGCCTTTGAAGCTTACATATCCTTCAGAGGCACAAAAACTCTTTACCTGGAAGAGTGGTTGGAGATCTCCAATAGCAGAATTTCTCTGAGGAAGTTGCAAGCGTTTTCTCTGCCCTTGGTGTCAGCTGCTCACAAGAAGAGTTGGGAGCGCTCCTGGCAAAATGCATTTTCCTTTCACATTCAGGATAGAAGCATGTTAGTGAATATTTACAAAAATATGACTGCTGTGTCTTTAGATTGCATTATACTCGTAACAACTGAAAAAGCTTCCCTTCCTGAATATACATCTTTATGGTAGTTGCATGTGCTACTCAGCTGTACAATAGTGTGATCATTGGGCAAGCCTTGCACAGATTTTCTAAGATGTAAAATAAACCAGGGGGAAAAAATTCAAAGGAATACATTTACACTATGTCCCAGCAACTTAATAGTGCTTGCAATATATTCCCTCCAATGCCTGAAGCAACGGCTTGGTGTAACAGAGATGTGCATGTTCAAAGATTTCTCTTTTGAAGTTGTTAAATATGTCTTCAAAATGTATCAATTGAATTGTGAAAAGCCTGATCGACTTCTACTGCCAACAGGATGTCTTCATTTTATCAGTCCTCACATTGGGTCCAATTTCTTGTTGTTATTATAGAATAAATAGGCTAAATTAATGAATGATGAAATAACACATTCTGGTTTAGATGTCTGCATTAAAGCAAAAAAACCCTCAACATCAGTCCAGAGCAGAAATAAAACTGACACAATATACTGAGGGTTTGTGTTAATGGATGAATATATATCTTACTTTATGTTCATGTTCTAGGCTGGTAGAACACAAACCATCTCTGTGACTGAACAAAGGAGCCATGAGATGAAATTTGTTTGCATGCTGTGCTGGGCCTGCCTCATGTTCAATTAAGCTGAAGTGCTCAGAGCAGTCTGTGCCTGTAAGCACACACCTCCCTGTGTGCTCTGGTGGGTGGTATCCGTAAATAATCTTACTCTTTTTAAAGCAACTTTTTCTTTAAAAGAAAATGGGTGATAAACAGCAGTAGCATCACTTCTGCTTGGTCTCCCATGCATGGGCTGTGTTGCTCAAAGTGACACACATCCTACTGATGGCACGAAATAAGATGAATGTTCTTTAAACTTCTGGCTGTTGTTGATGTTTCCACCTAATACTAAAAGCTAGAGGGACTTACTAACAAAAGTGGGTGCACATACCTGTGAATCCCATTGACAACTAATCAACAGTTTCGCTTCTGTGAATAATTTAAAAATCCTGCATGTTTATTCCATGTATTTGGAAATACTTCAAGCTGCCTGTATCCTATCAGGATGTCAATAGTAACTCCTAAGGAAGTTAAGAAAATTCAAGGAATAAATTAAAGTCAGTAGATATAATCCACATCCCAAAGGAGTTTGTTGGAAGGCTTTTCTGTATTAAGAGAACAGAAGTTGCAGATGCTGTGGAAGGGTGATAACATAGTGCCAGTAGGTTTAAAAATATTATCATTGTAGATAATGCAATACATATATATATATATATAGCAGTATGTCAAAAGTCCTAGGAAAAGTAATAATTATAAATAACAATGGAGGATCATTTCTGATAGGATTTGTTTAATACATTTCAGTTATCAGGTGATAACTGTGGTAGTACAGTGGCATGATTGCAATATGGATGTATCTTCCCAAGTAGAAAATAAAAGATATAAAGAGCTTCCTTAATCCATCAGAAAAAAAACCCAAAAAAACCAGAAAAACCCAAAGAAGTAAAAATCCCTTCCTGGAATGCAAATCCTGAGAAATCCAACAAGCAATTAGGATCATATTCTTACCACCAAGAGCATTTAATGGGACAAGCTGCTTACAGAAATGAAGAAATCTCTAGTTGTTTTCCAGAGAAAGCTAGATGCATTTGTAGGAAAGCAGGGCAGGAATCCACAGTGCATGTTGGCCATACAAAATGAGTGTGACTGCATGGGGCAGGGAGACAGAGCCTGTGACAGCAGCCCTGTCACACCACAGTGCTGGGCATGGGCAAGACCCCTCTATTCCCTGGAGAAAGAAAAATCACTGTTCCCTAAAACCTGATATGCTGTCTTTCAGCATAGTCCAGCTGGTGGCTGAAATGTAAATGCTTTGAGATGTCTGACAGGTGCTATTTTGGTGATCTGCAGCCTACTTCAGATAAACAATTTCTCATGTGCTGTGCACCCAATGGCCAGACATGGACATCCTGGTACTCCTGCCATCTACAACTGCTCACATTCCAGATTAAGATATCCCAGCTGTCCATGCAAAACTGAACTGGTTTTTCCTGGGTGATCCAGCATGTCAGTGGGACAGGACTGAATGTACTGAGTGTTCTGGGCTTGTTTTCACTTGGTTATGGTCCAATTTCTGTGATTGTCCAGGGGGATTCATTTAATGCAATGAATCTGAAACGCGGGCAATGCCTACAGTTCTCTGCCCTTCTCTCCAGCACATAATACTTGCAGCAGGTTTTAAATCTGCTAAAATGTGTTGGGAATAGCTCCTGTAAATGTCCTTTTTATCCATCCATTACCTGTGTGCAAGCTGGTCCATCTCAGTTCAGCACTCCTACAAAACCAGTGCTTGCATGGCTTGCAGCTAACTGCAGCATTGTATTGTCACTATTGTTTCAGCCTGGGTGAAAACATTTTATTTCCAAGCTGCCTTTTAGCTCTGGCTCTTCAAAATGTGATGATTTTGGTTCTTTGCTTGTTTAGTTTGGGTTTTGTCATCCCACTTCCAACAGGCAGCCACATGCACTGGATAGAAGTGGGAAAGCACAACTTGCACAATCTGTAGCTCCTGAGTGTCCAATGCCACCTTACCCCAGAGTCCAGGGCTTCATCCCCTGCCAAATGAGCTGTGGTGATTTCTTCTGCTCAGTTTGCTCCTTCCCAAGCCAGCCATGAGATATTAAACCCTTGTCATGCTCAGCACCAGATATATGGCAAGCCAGGAGCCATGTTGCCTTGGCTAACCCTCATCCACAGGGGATTTGAGCACTTGTTTTGTAGAGTGAAGTGAGGACAAAAGAAAATAGATGCACCCTGAGCAGCCCAGCTCTGGGCAGGGGAGCTGAAGGAAAGGGTTTGTGCTGTAGAATCCTGAACTCTCAAAGTGGTAAGGATCATTCTGTTTTTTCACAGGATATGATTAAAACTTCCTCATTTGTGCAAGCTAGAGTAGAGAGGATTGTATTTGTTTTAAAGATTGGAAATGCAGAGGACTGTGTGGCTGTACCCTGTCCTTTCTGCTGCCATCATCTAGATGCCTTTACGTATGTCTAGGAGCATCCTCAGGGCCCCAGAGACCAAGTACTTGGGTTCTTGGGCACGGTCGGAATGTCATTTTAAATGATAGATGGCACAAAGGGGCTCTGCAAGGAGGTTCAGCAAAGGAGGTGGTGAGTCTCCAACATGGGGCAGGGCTGGAGGGCCCTCAGCCAGGAAGGCCCTCAGGAATTGCTGTGGCTCATGAGATACTCAACTTCCTTGAAGAAAGATGAAGAACTTGTCCCAAGACCAGCTCAGTGACTTCATTCCCACAGGCAAGAGCTTTGCACCATATTAAGCCGTTTCTGGCCAAGTCTGGATCAAAAATGGTGTGTCCCAGCCAGGGGGAAGGGTCTCCTTGCTCCAGGAAACCTACTGGGAAGCCTACTGCCCTCCCAACATGGTGGTCAGAACCACAGTGTGCTGGCAGGGAAAGGAGATGTCCATCAGAGCTGGGTTCAGGGTAAGGAGATACCCCAAGCACCCCAGGATGCTCTCTTATGCCACTGGGGGAAAACTGAACCAAAAGGGGTTGGTGCTGGGGTCCCTTCCCTGAGGCTTTCACTGTTTCTAACCTTGCTCTGGTAACTCCTCTTCCTTTTCTCCACTAAGTGCTCATCACTGTCCGAGATGGAGCAGGGCCCTGCAGTTGCGTGCCACACACCTTGTCCCAGGCAGTGGCTTTGTCACTGATCGCAGCAGGGAGAGGGTTTTTCCTGTGGCAGGAGGGAGCTGGTGTCTCTGTATGTGCTCACAGGTGGATAAAGCACAGCTCTGCCTGAATCTCAACAGGTGATAAGGCTGAGGAAAAAGAAGAAATCCATGGAAACAAACTTCACGGACAAATGCGAAGTTCTGGGAAGTGTGGGCAACAGCCAGAAACAAACAAACAAACAAAAAAAAAAGATGGACAGCTTCCGTATTGATATTTACCCTAAGGGATATATCATATGATGCTTGGGATTTACATGCTGGATCATGGGACTTTGGCAGGATTTCCCTGCTGGAGACTGAGTCAGAAATCCAGCTGACATTTTCCAGTAGCATGAAGAAAGGCCTTTGCAGTGGAGAACTTCACTATCAGAGCTTTTTCATGTCTGTCTTACTACTTCTCAGATTAAGAGAAAGCTTATAACAATTAAACTTTCAATATCTGATCTTTCATAGCATAAATCAATGTCCACGCTTATTCCTGTTTTTACTCACACATCACAGGGCTGATGTTGTGTCATTCTGGCAGAAGGATTCAGCACTGATGAAGTGGCATGTTGCCACTTCCTGTGACTCTGTGCAGGCTGGAGAACATGAAAACACACAGACCTGGAAATTTTGTGTAGTCTTTCCTGACTAGCAAACTCAGCCTGCTCTGTCCCTAAGGTTTCGTGCACCTCTCAAATTGCATGTTGTGAGACTTCACAGCTGGTCACTGCTCCAGTAACTCGCCTAAAGACTCTTGAATGCAAGCATGAACATTTTAAAAATAACATGTTTAAAAGACATGGTATTAATTTTTTGGGATTTACTGCAAAAAAAAAAAAAAGTGAAAGTAGTTTTTATTTTTTCCTCTGTGCTAGTGAGCATTTAAACAACATGTTCTCCTAGACCTATAGATATCCAAGCTGTTTCAAAAGTTCAAAACCCCAATAAAACAAAACAAAACAAAACAAAACCAATATAATAAAAATTATTTAAGTAAATGAGATTTTTAATTTTAAAACTGAAAACAGAAACTCCTACTCTCTGATGACCACAGAATGAGAGCAAAACACAAAACACAAGGTAGAGGCATCCCACCATGGCAATCCCAAGAATGCCATAAAAATACTGCCTCCAAAGGGTATGAACCACAGGATGCCTTTTCCCAGGGCTCAGCAAATGTCCTAGGACAGTAGTCAGCAGCTGGAGAAATGGGATGGGAGTGCTGTGGCTTTAGGGCATGAAAGAAAGCTTGTTTTAAATGAGTGTATCACAGCGATCTTTTGTAACACCCCTGACCATGACAGGGCAGGTCAGGGTTTTCCCATGGCTGCTTTCTCACCTGGCTCCAGTGAGGTTACCTGGCAATTGCAGACTCTTCTCTGAGACCTCAGAGGTCCCAGTGCCTCAGTTAATGACACCCACAGTGTCAGGGTGCTGTGCTTCCCAGCATATGCTGGACAGCAGCCTTATAGGGCATGCTACATTATTTGTCAGGAATACCTTCAGCCAGATGAGGAAAGCCTCCCACTTCTCAGCCCAGTACTCAGTTTAATAGATGCTGGGAGGGAGGAGAAGTGGTTGACTAAGCATTCAGAATAGAACTTCCATGGTCAGATAAAGTTGCTTCAAAGTTTGCTTTAAATAAAATATTAAATTAAAATGCTGCTTTAAGAACATCCAGGTAGGATTAGTATCAAATACCATTGAAATGCCAAAAAACAGCAAGAGGGTTTTGTAAACAGCAAATAGCAACAGGAAATGTACCTTTCTGTGCACATCAGGGAGGAAGAGGAACCTATCAATAGGGGACTAATGAAAGTACCAAACAATTGAATTGCCTCTGGCATTGCAAACGACAGCTGTAGATGAGTATACATATAAACTCAATTTACAAGGTCAGGACTCATGTAGCCTGCAAAGAAGTGGCATCAGATCATCCTTAAGAGATTAGGAATATTTTAGCTGAACAAAGACGCCCAGCTCGAAAATCTTAAGAGAGATTGCATGTTTGTTTCTTGGTATTTTCAGCATTTTTCTGAGGGAAGAGAGACCTTTCCAAAAAAGGAAAGATATGAGCAGCTTTTCCTCAAAGGAAGGTTTCTGCTTCAGATTTTAATTTCAAAATAATAACTAATGCCAAACAAATACTGTGGGATTTTTAGGACTTGTTAATTTTTTCTTTTTCATGTTTTGTTCTCTGTTTCAGAGATACTGCTACAATTGAAACTGCTGCATAGTTGAGTGAAACTGTTCCCAGACGGAACAGGAAATTTTCAGCCCAAACGGAAGCAGGAAATCCAAGTAATCATAGGAAAATTTTGTTTTAACTTAGGCACAAGGTTAAGGTGCTTTTTTCAGCTGTGTATCTAAACACCTGCTGTTATCTCTAAGTGGATTTGCCAGGATTACTTACCTCTGGCAGTTGAGATAACTGGAGGCATGAGACTGTTGCATTTGCTTTAAATTTACTTTAAATATTAAGATGACAGATTCTGTGAAGTTCAAGCATGTGTACTCTTGCAAATGAGTTTTGTGCTGTGGACTGTGTATAAATATGCAAGAATTTTTTTGTTGGATACATTTGTCATTGTGAAAAATATAATCCTAAAAGTAAATTTTCGGGTATGTTTGTCCTGATGTCAAATTAACTCAAGTGAATAAAACTACATTGATATATGCCAAAGAGCTTCTCTAGTGCTGAGCTTTACATTTGAAAATGAAGACTTAAATTGGATTCTTGAATCTGTTACCCTTGCCACATCCCTCAGAAGGCTGATGGGACCTTGAGTTTTTCAAGCCCGCTTTCCATAGTGCTAAAATCTCAGGCAGTGTTGCCAGTACACTTAGCAGGTTTGGGCTCAAGCCATGGGTTGAACAGGGCTCTGTTTCCATCACCAGCAGAAGGGAAAGTGCTGTAACAGAATCCTTGCAAGGAAAAAATAACTTGCAGGTTAAAGAAATGGAACCTCTGAAGAGAAAATCAATCTGGTATTTGATGCTTGATATTTAGTCTATTTTATAAAATATCATTACTGTAACTGAGTTTTAGAGATCACTGCAACTAAGATATGAAGGTTGCACAGGAATGAAAAAAATTCCTGTTTGAAAACTGCAACGTTAAGTCCAGATGGTGCAAAATGGCTTTAGCATTACAGAAAATTGAAAGCATCTTTCTTTTTGAAGGCCAGAAACAAAGCTTCTTGTATAAAATATTATCTCCTTCAGCATGCAGGGTTTTTCTTTCTGTTACATTATTTCTCTCTCAGAACGTTATTTCCTACCCCTTAAATTGATCAAATCTAAATACAGTAAAGAGAAAAGAATTGCTATGAATACTTGGAAGATCTCCCATTGCCTCCTTGCTACAATGAACAGCCATCTGTGTTTGTGCCGCAATTTCACCAGCGTGAACCTTGGCAGAAGTATGAAAGGAGAGAGCCATACAATTTTACCTCCACTAGGATCTCTGCTTTCTCCCCTGAGGTGAAACTCACTCTTGGGAGCCTTCATTAGTCAAATTGCTCAATTGAAAGAGAAGAAGGACCCTTTTCCTTTCTGGTTTCGAGGCTTTGTATGGTCCAAGTTTCTTCTGGTAACTGTTGAATTGAGAAGTAGGCAGTTGCACATGAGCTCAACTCTTTGAGCTTCTCATATAGGAAAATAAGCCTATCCATGCCAGTTTAAATACACTTGTATTGATAAAGGATCTAGCACAGTTTTCACAGTATGTTTTGGCACAGGGAAACTAATACCTTCCAGCTGAAAAGGCATTCTGCATTCACAAGGTCACTGGCAGCAGGTGCTTGTTCTTACTACTTCCTGTCATGACATTATAAGTAGCATGGCAAATCCAAAAGTCCTGGAATTGAAAGCAACAGATACAATTGAAAGGTGCTGCTCCTCTACAGGTGGATGAGGTGCTAAATTTGCACTGCTTTTCCTCCAAAGTGAGGCATTGCAGCAAAACAGATATAGTGAAGTCTGGCTACCAGAACACGAATAATTTCTGCATGACTCAGTTCCAGGATGGTTTGAAATGACCACACTGTACCCCATTGCTTAAAATTAGTTCAGATTGCAAGGACTTGAAAGTGGTAAATGTGGCATCAATATTTAATGAAACCCCTGGGGAAATTTTGAGAATACAAGGAGATAAATGTGCCTTATACACTGAGCAGATTAATGGGGAAACATCAGAAAATAGATAAATATGTCATACATGGAATGAATCAACACAGCTTTTAGAGTAAAAGCTGTTTGAGCTATTTGAAGGTACTAACAAACATACAAATAAGGATGAGCTAATCATCAAATAATTTTAACAATGTCTCTTCTCAAAGTGCATTAAAGAAACTAAGCAATTATGATTATAAAATTAGTAGAGTAATAGGAAATTTAGAGTTCCATAAATGTTCATAAGTGATCATGACAATAATGTGAAGACTTAGGAGACACTTTTTTCTGATAATATTGAATTAATCACAGTCATCAAAGCTAAGTCTACCAAGACCTGTAAAAATATTTTGTGAGAATATCAATAAACAATGCAGTGGCTGAATAAATTCAATACTGATAAATACAAATAAATGGGAAACCTACCTTAATTACACATTGACAATAATGGTCTGTAAATGAGCTACCTCGAGCCAGGAAAAAGATCTTGCAATCATTGTATTTCTCTGAAAATTTCACCCTAGTTCAGGGCAGTGATCAAAAAGCTAAACTAAATTTTATTAATTATTAGGGAAAAAAGAGGAAATATAAAAGAAATCATCATCATGCCAGACTATACATGACTCTGGAATGATAACAATATCTTCAGTTCTAGTCACATAAGTCCAAAAGGTCTGTCCTAGGGCCCAAGAGGTGCACAAGAGAGTTCCTATATGAGAAGAAAACACACTCTCAAATAGAAGACAGCAAGCGGGTTTTTTGTGTTAGTCAGGAGTTCTAAATTCAGCTAAGGTGCAATTGATGAGGATAATTCCCTGTGCCAGTGGTGGGAAGGATACTGCTGAAGCATGAAAATCCCCCTGGGCTTTAAAAGAGCAATCTGCACATATTATCACCTTCAGAAGGCTCTTGTGAATTTACCACCCCTACGATTATATTTTTGTTGGTAATTCGATCTCAGCTTGATAAGAATTCTTTTCCTGTATATGATCAAATGAATAGTACAGCAATTTTCCAAAGCCCAAGGAGTCATGGTCACATGTTTTGCAAACTGGCCAAATGAAACATTTATGAGATTTCATATTTTAAAAGACAGAAAGAGCTTTATAGTTAGGGCTTTCCTAAAGTGACTGTGGTTTCAGTATCAACCCACAGTGGATTTTCTGTCATCCATTCATTCCCCAAGCCATGTAAAGATTTTCCACTAACAAGATCCTTTTACAGTAGGTTCCACAGGTCAATTATCTACTGTATGCTAAACTCTTCTTCTGTTTGTGTCCTGCCAGCTTCCTCCGATGTCCCTTATTGCAACACAATATTTTGAAAGGATCCAGGCTGTTGAAGCACCGAGCAATAACACAGACCCAGCCTGCTGGCATGTCTTCAAGAAGGACCATAATTTAATGGAATATAAATAGGAAAGAAGAATAACAGAAAAGCAATATGAATGATACATTCTCTCCAGTTAGCAGCTTTGGTGCACTGAGAAGAACCAGACTTTCTCCCTGCTCTGGCAATGCTACTTCACACCCAAACCCCAAAGTGGAAAAACAAAAATGTAATTTCAATTGTAATTATTATTCAGGCAACATTTCATCCTGATCTAATGGCACACTGAAAAGATTTTCTTTCAAAATTAGTCTTTATTTTCTGCAATCACAATCTATCATGCATCATCTATTTGATCCAATGTATTGCATTTGACTCTCTGGTCCAGTTGAAATACATTTGCCCTGGGAGGGTGTAAATTACCCAGATTGCCTGCCTGTGAGAAGGTGGTCCTGCTCAAGGCACCGCAGTGATGCCAGGCACAACCACATGGCTGTTCTTCAGCTGGAGGCCATGGTGCTTCAGCTGGTGGCAAGTCGTCCCAGGGGGTGAGGATTTGCAAATTCCTGTCTGAAAAACAGAGCTGCCCACCAACCTGCTTCAGGGAACATCTCCCTGACCTTGGCAGCCAAACATTTCTGTTTTGGCACAGCAATAAAAGGACAGCTGTCAGTTTGAGTATCAAAGAGCTTTGGGGAAGGCTTGCTACGGGATGCTAAAAACCACGGTGTAGTATGAACCTGGCCATTTCCTGTGCACACTGTGGGTACAGATTCATGGCCTAGCAGGGCATAAGAGTAACCCAAGCCACTCTGCATTTTGCAGCCCAGCTCTGCTTCTGTGAGAACTGAGACTATACCAAATAGCACTCAAAGTATTACTGTAAAATAGGACCAAGGTTGTCTTTTTCTTATTAATTCACTCACAACTTCAACTGTCTTTTATTATCATCTTATGTCTCTGCTCTTCGGAAATAATTTTCATTTTTGCTAATCAGGCTAGTAATCACAGCCTCCAGCTCCAGATGCACTCCCACTCACAAAGTCCCTTAAGGGTTGATTGCTGGAAACTGGGAGGATGTGCCAGGGAATGAAACACTCAGCTGAAGCAGCCACTGCTCCTACAAGCGGGAACTTGGCTCTTTGTGCTATCTCAGTTCTTACAGTCGCATGAATAAAGCAGAGGGGGGAAATTTTTGGTTTAAAGTAATATGTTATAGCATGTAAACTACAGCTTGATATGTGTAATACCTGTTAAGACAGGAGACAGGCTTCCTATTCTCGTTTGGCTCTGAAACCACAGAATATTCTGAGTTGGAGGGGGTCCATAAGGGAAACAGTCAAAAACAGACAAAAAATGTTGAGTTTCTCTAATGTCTTTTTTATCATAAAAAATTGGCTGAATTGCATAATTTTTTGCATGATTTTTGATGCCATAAAGCAACATTGTAACTTGTGGGATGAATTTGCAAGTATGCTCACAGGTCTATTTTGCCATTATTTAACTGTGTTTATCCCAGAGGCTCAGAACAATGGTTCTAAAGCTATTCTAAAGCTGTTTGCCCTAGTATACTTTCATTTCTGTTAATGCAAATGTGACACCCTGGTTATATTTTTCCTGTAGACTGCTGGGGTAATTTACCTCATTTGGGTAGCAAGGGTATTTTCAAACACATTCTACAGTAGTCTGATTAAAAACAGGGGTATTTTAGACATCATGCCAGTAGCCAACTCTATAAACAATTCCCTAATAAATATTTACTGCTTCAGTTTTGGGATTCTACTTCTCTCTCTGTCCTTTCAATGGAGAAATCTGGGTGACGAAAGACCCTCATGATGATTACTTTGGTTTGAAATCAAATTCTCTAGATCTGGTATCTCCTAGGCCAGGTTTGCTCAGCTCCTGGGTGTGCTGCCACTCTGAGCATCCTTTTCTCTCTGCTAAAGCACCTTATGGTGTTCACATGAACAAGCAAAACTCTTCTTGTCATGCAACTTACATGACATGGACTTCTGCAGCAGCAGAACAAAGTGCATGCAAGTGCTTTGTGCATCCCTTGGTGTGTCTGCTTGTACAATTAATAAAACTTTGAGATAGCAGCTAAATCCACTCTAATTTCTTTTGAAAGTTTCTTAATATATTTGTGTGATTTCCACGCTATGTGTTGATAGGATTAGGAAGTTTCTTTAATATCAGGAGAGTTTAACACAAATGCTGCAACATGTTCACACCAGACTGTGCTAGGTCTGTGTTGGGCTTGTGTTTATTTTTAAACTGGTCCTACACAAACCTCCAAATCTAAACAACATGGTTAGTGAAGGATGCATTTCACCAAACAGCTGCCCTGAGCATTCCCGTGTGGCATAGCCCCATCAAAGGAGCACTGCAGGATGATTTCCAAGTAGACCAGAGGAAGGAGAAGACTACATGCAATATAGGATTTTATCTGCGTGTTCAGCGTCCATTGCCATAGGGTTCCATTTGATTTTGTCCATAGACTTCCTCTGCCTTTGTCACTAATCCTCTGTGGCCCGCTATGGCTAAAGCAAGCTTCCCTTTGGATTTCTCCAGAGTGAGGAAAGGAGACAGGGTGAGGAAAATGTCCAGTATTTTGGCAGAGCCAAGTGCTCTGAGATTATATTCAAGAATGATTAACAAATGTTAGCTAACACTTCTCTGAAACCTCCTTAATCTAATTCTTGCAAGGATCAGTTTGAGTCTGGAATATGAATAGTAACATTAATCCACCCATGCATAAGCTAATGTAGTATTTGGATGGAAATTCTCACGTGACAGATGTGCATGTGATGAGGCTGCTGCTGGGCATGTTGTGGCTCCTCCAGCTTGGGAACAAGGTCTCATGTTGACAGCTGCCCTGTGCAGCTCTGATGGAGGCTGGATGAAGGATGTGAGATGGGCTGGCAGGAGGTCAGCAGTGCAGGAATTGCTGGCTCACACAGCTGGTGGACCAGCACCGGTGGAGGGGGTGGCAGATGGCAGCTCAGCACCACGGAGACTTTGGTCCAGGGGACTGTGGAGACTGACCCCTCTCCTCCTACTTCTTGGCCAGCAGAGAGACTTTGGGATGGGGAGCATGTTAAAGCTTAGCGTAGTGATTTGTAAAACCCGCTTTTTAATATAATACATAACAAACAGTCACTTTATGCTTTTGAGTTGTGCATGTCCAGTTTGTGGAGTCTCTTTATGCCTGGTTAAAGATGCCCAAACAAACTGAGCTGAAAGAGAGGCCATAACACATTTTGAGCTAGGCCTGTTCATGTTCACCTTCCCAGCCCAGGTTTTCATATGCTGGTGGTACAGTTTGCTTCCCTAGTTTGGTACAGCACATTGCTCTACCCAGAGATCAGGCTCCCCATACACAGTCTTTTAGCCTTTTTGCATTGCCCTGGTGACTTCATTGACCACAGAGAAGATCCTTCTTCCTTTGATCCCACGGCTCCAGCCTCTGTTTACACTCCCTAGTGTAAATTACAAACGCATATAAATTATTAATTCATGTATATGATCCAGAAATGCTACAGCAGTAAAAAAATCCAGACGCTTTGTAAGTAATTATGAAGGAGCGTCTCTGCAGATGAGAGAGATGAAAAGTGGTCTTCCAAGAGTCTGAGGTTACAGGATGGCAACAAGACAAAACAAGATAAATTGATCTGTGGCTTCTTCATACTCATCTTTTCTATAACTAAATCCATCATAATGTATTTTGTCCATGTTATTTTCAACCCTTACATACTGAAAGTCTAGTATATAACAAATAAAGTTAATTTCCAGACTCTCAAAAAATGCATTACTTCATTTCCTTTTGTATAATCTTAAGGTACAAATTAAATGGGTGTTCTCTGTATTTCAGTGCCTTTTCTGTATCTCTAGAAAAAGTATTACTATTTCTACATGGAGAATTACAGAATAAATATGTAACAGGCAGGTCACTGGCAATGTTAGCTTGATGAGTAATGCATCTATTGAATCTAATTAATTTTTCTGTGTTTTCTACATCTACCACTAAAAGCAGTTTCAGTTATGTTTCCTTGATTAATATATTTTTATGCTTTAAGTGCAATGGAACCATACATGTTAGACTTGTCCCTGCACTTGAAGTTTTACTGGGATGGATGGATGGATGGATGGATGGATGGATGGATGGATGGATGGATGGATGGATGGATGGAATTAAGAATATGTGGACTTGCTAAAAAATTAATCTGTTTCTTCATTTTTGCACCTTTAGTCTTGAAACACCTTCCTTACCTTTGCAGAATCATTAATTTAGGATGTTGCTTTAGCCATTCTCCGCATATTCCCTTTGTTAGGAATCATTCTACAAACAATAGGATCCATCCCAGTCCAGTGATACATCTAATTTTAGAGCACAATGGTAAAACAGGTTTTAATTTATCAAGATATCATATTTACTCGGTGATTCTGCCTGGTTTTGCTGTGAACCTTTTTTGGTAATTAACTACGTAAGTTTGCTGAGGTTTGTATTCCAATTTAATGTACTTAGTAAGAACAAGGCTTGATGCTGCAGCCATCACCTCGAGCCATTTGCAAACATTCAGTCATCCATTTGTTTCTGGAGGAGGGAGATTTGTTGCCCACTTTGTTCTGCTGGCCGGCAGCAGGAATACCTCAGTATTTGAGATAATTTGCAATTAATTTCCTGTACACATTTCCCCTACACATTAATTTCTGTGCACATTCAAGGATTTGACTACTTATTCCACTTTGGCAGAAGTTGGATAAAGTAAGTGGTGTTTTATCTTTATGAAAATTGTTCCAAGTCATGGTCATGTAATAATTTACTTTGTGAAAACCTTTTGAAATTTTGATTCTTCTGGAAGTTTTCACATAGTGACAAGGGGTAACCTCTGAAAGTGAGGAAGGTTCAAAGCACCTACACAGTGATAAATGGAGCTTCAAATGCACATTTTGTCCCTTTGCTTCTTTCTGCTCCTCTAGAGATCATCTCGCTGAGCTCTGCATAGACTTGACCTTGACTTAGCCTCTATCCTGCAATATTTCCTGTAACCCTCCACTTCAGTGCTCTGCTACAGTGGCACTTCACAGCCACATGCTCATTCAGTCTTCCTCCTTGGATGTATCTGGTTGGAAAATGTGTCTGGGAAATGGGACACTACAGTACAGCAGAATGACAAACATTGGCGTTCATTATTTGACTGACCAGATGCAGAGAATGCTATTGTTGTGCTTCTTGCATCCTCTATTCTTCTAAACATTTGGACTTACTAAATTGTTTTCACACTGGCAGCTACCTTTGAATTTTACCCTTAGTTGCTAGTATTTCTTCTTTGCTTTATTTTTCTGTTATATTTTGTTTTTCTGAGTTATGACTAAAGTTAAATCATATCAGCATGTTTTCTTCTTATCTTCTGAGTGTTTCAGTGCCTGAAGTTCTCTGTATGAATAAGAAAAGAAAAGATAAAAAGAGTTAAAGTAAAAAGTATTCTGGAAATGCAATGCTTTCTCTGAGTTTTAATTCAAATTGTAGTTTTGCTAAAGAAATCCCACCAGAATCTCTAGAGTCAATCTTGACCTCAAATCATCTCTGCCTTTCTTATCTGAAAGAAAACCAACTTTTATTCCAAATAAGCTTCTACTGAAATCCCCATGTGTAATTTTTAAATTATCTCCTCTTAACTACCCTAATTCTGCATTTTGGATTGGTTTAATCCTTAATCACCATGAGCAAAAAGGAGCTTTATTTTCCAGCAGTGAGGAGAGTTCCTTCAAGAACAGTTCCATGTCCCAGTCTCTGCTAATGCATTTTTCATCCAAGAGTCACTAAACAAAGAACATAAACAGCAGTGGGAGCAGAGACCACAAACCAGCAGTCAAACTCCAGCCTCTTGCTGCAGAATTATTTGCTTATCAATGCCAGAGTGCCCTTTTTGCTATGCCAGGAATGGCAGGCATATCACTTTTTGTTTTCCCTTGTACTGTTCTAATTATTGCTCCACTATGAGTGTGTTTTATTTCTCAGCCCAGCCATCTCTTGGGACTGATTTTCATTCAGTATGAATGTTCTCATTATAAAGGCTTAACATGAGGAGAATACAAATGAGAAGATGAGTGCATGCTAAGAAGTTGCTTATACAGAAACTATTGATCAAAGGAACAGCAGAGTAAAACACATGTCAGCATTAACGTGCTCCTACTTCCACGGTTCAAACAGTTTCCTTTCCCATAAGAATAGTGTGACTCCTTGCCTCTGAAATCAGGCCAGGAAAGACTTTGTTTAATTGAAATAAAAAGTGCAAAGCATTTCTAAAGATTATGGTACGGCACTAAAGAGCTCTTTGAAAGCAAATGCACCTTCATCAGTTTCAGAGATTACCCCCTGTCAGTATGTGAAAACTTACAGAAGAATCAAAATTCCAAAAGGTTTTCTTATATTAAATTATTACATGACCACGAGTTGACACAATTTTCATTAAGCTAAAGCATTACTTACTTCATCCAACTGCTCACTAATCATGCAGTTGACCCACTCGCCATGTCATTTCTGGGAGGGTGCATCCCTTGGGAACTGTTTTTGCTCAGTGGTTTTGGGCTGGATCAGACAGTAGTCACTGGCAGATGAAGACTTCAGTGAACAGTCATGTAGGCCCTCCTTTGACCTCTGGCCCATTCAGAGAGACCAGAGGTGTCTCTGCAAAGACATCAATCTCTCTGGGACTGCAACAACAACTTCTGCCCTCCTCCAAAGGGATGCAAACAGCTGGAAAGTCCCAGTAACAGTTCAGCCCCTCATTTTTTCAGGCCAAGAAAATATACCACTAACAGCTGAACACAGGCAGAGGGCATTCACTGATAAAACATAGTTTTAAAAAAGATTGTGTAAAGCCAAGTCTGAGGCTAAAAGCAGAGTGAAGCAACCCTCAGATGTCTGGCTACCAGGCTACACCTGAGGCAACCAGATTTCCTCCTGCGTTCCACTGGGCTGAAGCCAGCTCTGCAGGTAGAATTTCATCTGCAGTGAAAAAGTTCAGTTTACACTTCATTTCAGAAGCATATTTTTGGACATAACAGGAAAAAAATTGAATGTGTGTTTTTATTAAATTTCAACTTACAAGTTCCACTGAAGGCAGTGCCCTGATCATCTACTTTTCCTGCTTGCTGACTACATAAATGTGTAGGATATCTCTCAAGACTTTTAAAAAGTCAGAATTCTAACAAGAATATGTGAGTCATGTCTAGACTGACATAAAAATGAAAGAGTATCATTCCTGTCACCAAAATGAAGCATGGCTCACACTCTGATCCATGACACACTCACATGGTCTTTAGGCTAAAATAGCACACACAGAAGTGTGCACAGTTACAATCAGAAACTTCTATAAACATGTAGCATGAAGCCTCTTGAATCTTAACTTACAGACTGTATATCCTTGCCAAGAAGTAGTATTTTACCAAACAATTCAGTAGAACCGTCAATAGACACAGGGCATTATCCAGTGTGGGTCTCAATACCTGTATATCTGCATACAGCATTCAAATCTGACCTTAAGCTCCAATCCATTTTAGCTTTAGGTCACCTTCAGTCAACACAGAAACACATTTAGCTTCATTCTCACAAAGGCCTTGATGCACATTCAGCTGGTGCATTAGCCCTTAGGTACCAGACTGAGCATCCTTATGCCACGAGCACCTGTGCTTGGGAGACAAGGGTTTCCACAACAGTCTCCCTTCCTTCATCAGAGAACTGGTGTCTGTTAGTCAGGACTTGCATGGATTTACTGTCTCTCTGGTTGCTCTGCCAACTCTTAAACAGCTCTGATGCCCAGACCAACAGTGTAGGGAATTTGTGGCATGGGTTGCTCAAATATCCAATGCACGCCTTCCACAATTTTTTTGGTCTATGCCTGGACCAAGCCTAGATGTCAGGAAGTTTCTCAGTGTAGGTCTTGGGCAGCTCCAGCTAGATTAGTCCTGGAAGCTGAGCTACTGCTTTTAAATCTGTCATAGACAGCTCTACAATCAACAGTGTAGAAATACTCTTTGAGTATGAGCAAACTGGAAGGTAGAACTGAAAACAAGACATGGACAAGCTTGCACCATCTGTTTTGAAATGCCAACACTTTCCTAGAATAACCTGTGCATCACTACCTTAAAACATTCCCAAGAAGAAGAGCTTATTTAAGAAACAGAATTATTGTCTGAAAATGATTTGTAAGTGTGAGGAAGGCAACATATTTGTTCTGGTGGGTGCAGCTCCGAGCTTCACACCTGCCTATATTAGGTTCAGTCTTTATGTATTTGCATTCTTCAGTGCTCATCTCACAGCTTCATACAAGAGATTTATCCTTCAGTTTGGCAGCCAGGCTTCACTGCCAGTGGAAAAAAAAAACTTTGAGAAAGCAAGAAGGGTTGTCATAAGAAAATGAATCCAGATGCAAGGGCTTTTTCCCCCCTGTTGTTTTGAATTTTGGGTAAATTAAATCATTCTTGTCAAAACCAGAAGTAAAGGCTATTTTAAGAGAACATGAATGGTTCAGAAACAAAAGCCCTATTAATTTTCTTGTCTCAGAACATCTGAAAATTAAAGATGGGTTTGGGTTGCTTAAACACAGGTATTCACAGATATTTTTGAGGCTCTGGGGTGTCCCCAGTCCCATGGTTCCTGATCCAGTAGAACATCTCCTCTATGGTTTGTGTCATATCTGGCAGACCCACTCCAGTACATCTCAGATGATGCCCATGCTCCAGCCCTTAACTCTCCTAAACATTTTTCAGAGCTGCTATTCTTGATGCTATCCATAGGAACTGAATGAGCAGGCTCTCTAATGACAAGGCCACCTACCAAAGTGCCTGGACATAAATTCAGTGATTAATTTCTATAGTTTTACTTGAAACATGAAAACAATGAATGTTACAAGCTGAATGAAGTAAAATGGCCCTTAGTCATGGAAATTAGTTGTATAGAGGAATGGGAGATGACAATCCATGATTCAGATATAATACAATAAATTGTTTTCCTGTTTTCACAGCTGAGTGTCTGGTTTTGTGTTATGTGCAAGTTTTAAATTGATTAAAAAATTTAAATTGCTTGATAGCCTATAAAAAGCTATCTCCCAGTGATCTCCAGGGATGATGTCATATTCAGATTTTTTTTTTTTAATTTATCATTCTAGAGTATTTTGAAACTATTCCTTTAACTCACCCTTCAAGAGTGGACCTCTAGGAAGTTGTATCCAGTATTTATTTCTAAACCCGCTCTGCCCAGAACACAAATTAATCCCAAGAGTACCAAAGATTTTTCCTTGAAAACAATCATGACTTGCACCTAGTTTATCTGCATGATTTCAGCAGCCAAGCTCCAGAGCAGTATGTTGGCACAACACCCTGTAGTCAATTTAATGGTGTGATTCACTGGAGTGCTATTTCTCTCCTGTAACCCCGTTACTTGCAAGTACTTAATTTTACTCCCTTTGAAAACAGGTGTAAACGTACACAGAATGCAAAGGAAAAGTATTTTATTGTGAACATGGCATGTATAAGATGCATTTCAGAATATACTGTTATATATCAAAAGAGGGAAAAAAAGCTCTGACGTGAGATAAATGAACAGTGCTTGAGACAAATGAAGAACATGCACACAGCTGTTCTAACAGCACAATTCTGATATCAATCACAACATATTATATAGCTTTTATGACAATGTTCATAAAAATTGCAAATATTGGACCAACTCCTGCATTGTTGCCCATCATCCAAATCTTCAGTGAATCTTGCAGGTGTGTGGAGGGAACAATGAGAGCAAAGTGACACCCCACCTCAGGCAGCAGAAGGTAGAGATGGAGGAACATCAAAAACAAAAGACAAAAACACTGTTCTACAAAAGTAAAAAGGCAAATATTATCCCAAGGAATATTATTATTTGCACGAGAAATCTTAATTGCAGCATCCTGACTCCATTAAAGCCAACAAGAGTATGCCATTGAGATCAGTGGAGCCTGACTTTCATACTTAAATTTAAAACATTCTTGCTTGCTTTAGTGTAAACATCAGCAGAAACTAAATGTCAGCATCTATACAAGTATTCAAGTGCTGTTTAAAAAAACAATAAAAATCATACAACACTAACCCAAAATGCCAGTACATATACAAAAGGCAGATAATTAAAAGAGGCTTTTTTTTCCAAATATACATTTTGAAGTATTTAAAACCACCAATTTTTCAACACTTGTACATCATTGTTAGGGAAGGAGTATATGAGAAAAAACTGAGTTATTTACAGTGATAAAGGAAGGGCACAGTGTTTGCTCAGATCTATTTGAAACCAGTATTTTTCCACTTTGGAGTCATGATATATACCTGCACACTCAAACATGTTTCAATGCAGTGTTGAGAAGTGACTATACTTCATTATTATGAAATGTAATCCTTCTGTGCAAGTATTTCAGCATGATTCCTCATGAGACATTTACACTCATTCACATTTTCAGTTAAAAAAACCCCAAACAAACCAACTTAAAAAATTTCTTGCCACAGTATTTTGTCTTTAAACAACTTATGAGGTTTTCCATCATGGCAATTTACAGTCATGCATTTGGAGACTTAGAGTCAATACAACTTTTTCATTTACTGTTAGAGTTGTGCCTGTGTTCAAACAGTTCTTCACTAATTTTTGTGCGAATCTCAGGACTCGTTAACAGCTCCTTTATCTGATTCAGTCTGGGTAACATGGCCTGCTTTTCTCTGCGTAAAGCTTCCTTTATTAAGTCTGCTTCATGGCTCTTTCCTAGAGGAAAACAATAATATAACACATTTTATAACAACTAATGTGATTTAGAATCATTAATGAACAGAGATAAAAGAGATCATATCTGGTCTGGACAGTAGTAAGTGCTCAGTGTTTTGCCCACACTGATTTTTTTATAAAAAGGTATTTCATCAAAAAATATAATTTACATCAACAAATGCTACCAAAATGTAAAGAACAGTACAGCATCACATTTAAGGGAAACTCCTGTCTTGTTACATACTGTGTAATAGTATCTGTAGTGGTAATTTTTAGCTTGGTATTGACTGCTGTTGACTAGGAAACAGCATGTGCTCTCACACGGAGCAAGCAGCCCTGCAGCGCTGCCAAGCCCTCGGGCACAGGGCATCGCTTCCACTTATGGCAGGGACGCATCCACAGCCACCCATGATAATCCAAATGACAAACGGAAAAATGTTCAGTTTCTCTTCAAAAGCAAGGAAGGGACTCTTGGCATCAAGAGCAAGTGAAGACTGGAGCCGCCTGATTCACCACTCTTGTCTTTTTTCCACCGGCCATCCCTCCCAGCATTCAACAGATTTTCAGCAGTGCAAGCACTTATTAAACCAGTAGCCAGTGTCCTTCAATTCAGAACAAACTTTTGATAAGAGACTCACAAAGCAGAGTGCCTGACACCCAGCAGCACTTTGCAAATTTCAGCAGGGAGCGGAACGTGGTTTTGTAGTTATTCTTGGTGGGATATTTGCTCCCAGACTTTTTGCTCAGTGCTCACTTGCTGTTATCATTGTCGCTCTCATTCTTGCTGCTGCTCGCTGCTTCCTCAGTTTTTGCAGGGCTCCCATCAGTCTGCCTGCTTTTGTTTTGTGTTTCTTCTAAATATTGCTGCACAGCCTTCAGCACCGCGTTCTCCACCAGCCTTTTGCTGAGGCTCACCAGCTCTGCATCGTCTGGCTCTGCTGCTTGTTTTTCACCTATGCGTCACAACAGACAAGAGAAGGGATTCATTGCCATGCAAAGACAGTAGCTGTGATTGTATCAGGGGCCTCTGACTCCAGATGGATTCTATGTTATTAGCTGCCTCCTCCTGATTGGAAAAAGTAATTTTTCCCCCCACTCAAGCTCCAAACCAAGAATGTTCCATAAAGATGTGTACAGATCAAAGATATTTCACTGCTCATGTTTCTTATAACACTCCAGCAAAAGCCACTGGCTAACATTATAAGCCCTCATTCAGTTTAGAAGAGTAAGTGTGCACACATAATTTTTTCTGGCCAACGATCACCTGTGACATCTGTGCAAAGATCACAGAATCACAGAATATTCTGAGTTGGAAGGGGCCCATAAGGAACACCAAATCCAACTCTTAAGTAAATGGCCCTTAAGGGAATCAAACTCGCAACCTTGGCATTATCAGCCCCATGCTCTGAACAACAGAGCCAATCTCAGGGTCAAATATAGCATAAGGCATACTTACACTTAAGCAGCATTCCTAAATTTGGGTGCGGCCATTTCGTAATTTTGCTTAATAAATCTAAAATCTATTTATTCATTGCGCATAATTCAGGAGTTTCTCACAGGAAAAATTACTGAATCAAAGCACAGGTTACAAATATTTTTCTAAACACAGCATAAAACTTAGAAAAACCATATGGTCCCTCCCTGCCTCTCTTCTTCTATCCTAAAGCTGTAACATCAAAGGATTGCAAGTTCCAGCAGTCCATTCTTAAATATCTGCTGATAAAAGTAAGAAGCTGAAATTTCCCTGTTCTGCTAAAATTTCATATGAATAATATATACAACAAACCAACTGTATACATAGTGAGGATTCTCATACATCATTACATGTCATTTGAAATGGTACTTTTCCATGAAACATTTTCCTAATAAACTATAAACTCCACTGCAGAATCCTCCTTTTACAAAGAACTTGCTCCAGGAAAAGCAAATTTCATTGTCCAATTCTCATTGGTCATGCCATTTGCTATTTCACAGTCCCCTGCACTATGTAAATAACTGTTTCCCTCCATATATATTTAAAGGTCATACATTTCATGTCCTCTTCTGGCATTTGCATTCTGCAACCAGTAGTAAGAGGCTGCTTAGTCACATGCATCTGGTGAAAGAGATATTATTGCATGCTCTCAGAACAAAGCTTTGAACTGTTCAATTACCTGAATTTGTCATTCTTCATATATGTAAATTTATTAAAGTTTGCCAGAACATTTAGATAACAGTTTGAATTACTTTTATAGTCTTCTAGCGTACTGCACAACCTGGGAGTGATGTCACTATTTCACTGATAAAGCATAATTCATATGGGGATTCAATGAGGAGAGAAAGAAGCAAACAATGCTCTTCATATTCAGAGGCAGAGCCTCTATTAGCTGTTAATCTGATCACTCTGCTCTGGAACAGCAGCTCTTCCAGTTCTGGGCCTCCACAGCACTGTTAGTATGGGCAAGGAAGAACTGTGCTCTCCCCCTGAGGAATCGTCAGGGGTAAAGTATTTCTTTACATTTTAGAGAAAGCGTAGATAAATATTCTAAAGATATTAAAAAGAATATCTAGGGGGATAGTTTTGGTTAAAGCCAAATATAAGAATACATTATAAGTATGTATTATAAGTATGTAACTATAAGAACCCATTAAAAACAGAATTACCTTTTCCAAGGAGAAATATTTTAGGCTACCATGCAACAGAGGCAGAGGCACTATTCCCAAACCCAAACAGCTACATACTCTACATTCTCTGACTCATTGCTTACCATACCTCTTTGCTATCTCTAAATCCTTTGGTCTAAGTCTATCCTTTAACTTACAGGAAGGAGGGATTTAATTCAGACTCCTCTCTCTCAGAGCACCCAAGATATTTAAAAGCAGCATGTCCTCACAGCTTTTCTGAATTTATCCCACACACTCCTTTGAATTAAGCCTTTGATTACTGATATCCTTTGCTTTTAGTAAAGATGCTCAAAAATGTGTTGGTCTCCCTGGTCTATTGGGTCACTAGAAAAAGTAATTAAAATACTTAATGATTATTTAAAAAAAAAAAAGGTTTTTGGTTGCCGAGTTTCTTGTTTTTCAGAATTGCTCGTGGGTCATGGAAACAGTTATTTACACAGTGCTAATGATCTATCCCTGCAACTCAGAACAGAATCGATGGGAAATATGCTGCTCAGCCACCCTCACGCTTGACCCTGTAGTGCATAATATGCAGAATACGACTAATCAGGCTCTGGGGCCTCCAGATACCACACAACAGTCGTGATTATACTTACTCACAATATAATTTTAGTTGTAGTACATCAGGTATTATGGTCTAAAAAAGGCCAGAGCTCTTCTCCCATGAATACCTTTTGCAGAACAGCTCTCATTTACAGATATATGTAAAAAATCCATATAGCTACTATTGTGTTGATTATTTCAAAATAAGCAGGTAACTCATATATAAGTACTTTTTCAAGCATGAAAAACATCAGATTGCTTAAACAAGCCTTATGAAAGTACAGTTTATATAGCAACAGAAGAATGGGTTTGTGGTTTTTTTGTTTGTTTATTCTTAATGTTTTGAGATATTCATGGCTCATCAGAAGTCTGAGGTGAAGACTGTAGCACCTCCTAAGAGAACTCTGCACTCCCACTGGAAAGACTTCTAACTGATGTGGGAATGCAAATGCACATCCTTGCATGAAGACTGTGCTTGGATTTATCTGTGCAGCCACTCTGGTGGACAGGCACATGGGCCTATATGATACCCTGATGCTCTGTTTCTATTCTCATGCTCCCAAAATAGCAGTTGTGGGAGTGTCTGCAATGCCACTGCTGGCTGGCAAGGTAGCGGGGCACCATTGTATCATTCCTATTCATGACAGTTGATAAAATGAAACAGGTCATGTAATAAAAACAAATATTGATCATCTATATCTACTTGACAATTTAACACACATCTGTCCTGTTTACATCTCTCCTTCCATGCTGCAGCTGCTGCTCGCCTGCTTCTTTAGTGAATACAATTCCTTTGCAGCAGGCAAATGCTTCTCTGAGTGGACCATCTAACATTACTGGAATTATTAGAATATCTGTAGAAGTCATTGCAGATATGAATGTGTTAGATTCAAAAGGGATGTTTAAAAATTCACACTTGCTCTGTTTGTAATCTCTGTTCTGAAAAGGGAACAGATATACCACAGCACTGTATTTGGATCAATATTGTGACACTATTTCTGTGCCTGTGAATAAAAAAATCCACTGTCTTCTCAATGTTGCTCAGAAAAAAAATTTTAAAAAGTATTCATTTTGTTTACCCCATAATTCTCTTCTGTAACTTTCAAAATAAGAAAATCAATTCACAGTTGGTGAATGTACCTCAATGCATTCAGGCTGAGCAGTGTTTTTTATTACAAAAACAGAGCATACCAGTTGTCCTGAAATGACCATGATTTTTTTACAAAGACAACTATCAGCTCCACAGAATTATGCAAAAGGGGCTTTATGATCCTACATTCTACTGCTAGCAGTTATGGACACGAACCAGATGCCTGCAACCACAGCCAAGTTTGGATTCAAATTCACTGCTGTATCTTTCTACTGGACTAGGTTTACTCTCCAAGCCTACACCCCCTCTACACATTGCAAGACTGTGAGCTGAATTTTGAAATACTGTATTGGAACAAAACAGGTATCATGGACCTGGTACAGCTCTTTCATGGCCCTAACAGAACCTGTTTAGAGTATAGGTAGATATCTCAGATTTGGAGAGAAGCAGGACAGTTTGAATCCCTCCATTGTTCATATGATTAACCCATGGACTGTGATTTTTTTGTAACAAATTCAATCAAAGGAAGCAACAGGGGATCTCTTTTATAGGAAAAGCCAGTTCTACAACTTATAACAAGCTATGCTCCAAGACAATGTTCTGCAATCCTTCTGTCATGGCCTCAACACACTGGGCTTTGTTTTTCCTTTCAACAACCCTTCTTGGCAACAAAACACTGATAACATGGGGAACATTACAGAAGAGAACCGTAGTGTTTTGAATAGGTAACCGAGACCAGATGAGAAATTTGGTGACAGAGGTTCTGCTCTGGGATCTGGGGAGGGCTGTGCTAACAGACATGCCTCCATCTACCTTTTGGGTTATTCTAAGAATTATTTCTAATACAGTTTTTACAAAGTCTATGAACACAAATATGAGCATGTGTCCATATCTAATCAACACAGTAAGTACAGACAGGAAAGTCACAACTCTGAACATTTCCTTGTTAATTAAGTAGGACTTGCATGAAAAGTCTCTTAACTGGTCACTTAAGAAATTGACACAAATAAGGCACTGGAAGGAAGGGTGAAATTCTAATCTCATTATGACATGAGGGTGATTTCTGTTGCTGGATGTTACTACCTGATGTGGGACATCTAGCAAAACTTCTTTAGGTTTACATACATTGGTCTGTAAATACAGGACTGTCTTACAAGGGACACCAATCTGTCCCTCATGCTGAATACATAGTTTCTAGTTTGCTGGAAAGATTTTATAATTTAATTTGGCACACCATGGAATAAACCTGATAAAGTTAGGAAATTCTAATAAAGAGGAAATTAAGGGTGTTGCAGCTATTCAGGGAAAGTGGTGCCCTTGCCAGATTCGCTAATGACAGCAGGAGTATCCACAGGATCCTTTGCACTGCTGACTTGGCAAACATGGCAAAAGTTTGTTTTGTTTCCCACAAACCCCTGTGAAGCTCTGATATAAATCTTCTGACCACCTCTAAATGAAGAAAGAGGATGTGATCTGCTAAAATTACTCCTCCCTCTGCAAGTACTGAGGGATGTGATGCCACAGGCAAGAGCCTCTAGAACAAACAAAATTTAACAAGTCACGTAAGACTCTGGTTCTGGCATACAGGGAGTTCTGTTAAATATCTTGCATTTATGTTTCTATTAAAAGAGACCTGTTGGCAGAGAAATTCCCTGACTCCTTTAATGCAGTTTAATGCTTAAATTGAACTAATTTATAAGAAGTCTAGTGCAACAGGCAGGAAAGATAGCAAAGTGGCTGAAGGAAACAAGATGGCTTAAAAAGCTTTGAGTTTTACTCAATTTTTCACACCAATACTCCAGTAGAGAAAACAGGCCAAGTTGCAGAAGTGGTTTTACACAGCCACAGTAACCACCCACTGTGAGAGATGGCAATGGGAGAACCAAAGGATTGAGGCAGATTGTGATAGCAAACATCCAGGCAACATTATTCTCTCCCTCCACCATTCACAGTGCTGCCCGGTGCCAGCAGCTCCCAGGAACAGGGAATGGGGCAGCTTGGGTCAGCAGCCTGATCAAGGAGAGCAGAAGACTTGCTCCACCCTCTAGGATGGTGCCAAGGGGGAAGCCTCCTGCTTTTTCCAGCGCCTAAGAGAGAGAGAGGGATCAGACTTCCCAGTTCTCCCAGGAAAAGCTGAATTCTGGAACAGGACAGACACGTCAGTCCCTTGCCTTCAGAGATCCTCCAGAAAGAATGCTGAGAATGTAATACACTGTGGGGGACAGCATAGGCTGCTTCCCCATCAGCCTTGGTCATCGCTGACCACAGACAGAGCTGGATGGTCTTGAAGGCAGAAAATCACCCTGATGGTCACCAAGCTTTGGGAGGTGTAGGCCCAAAAAACACAGCAGCTAACCAAAAGGGTATAGACAAAGATTTTAATTTCTAAAGTCCAAATATTTTGCCAAAACCTTAAAGTCCCTGCTCATGGACCTATCAGCCATGAAAATCAAACGTTTACTCACAAGCATGACAAGGCAAGTCATGTAATAATCATTCACCTTTTGTCACTGTTTCCTTATCCTTCCCATAGTCTATGGGAACTTGAGTTTCACGTCTTTAGGATACATTTGTTACTATACAGCTTTCAAAGGGATGCTATTTTGGCTGTGACTTTTCCATGCTACTGTCAAATATTCTAAATAAAGCAATCTTTTTTGGACTAAGTCAGATTGTTAAACAAGTGTTAATAAGTGAATCTTAACAAGCTGAACCTGTGTTGTTGTTCCTCTTGAGCTCAGAAAAAGGCTCCATACAAACTCATCACAGTCTCACATAGTACATCTCTTTCCCTGGGGAAAGCAATTAGTAAGTTATGGACAGAAAAGTCAAATTTTAATCAACATGCATTTTCATTTAATTATTTCAGTTGCAGTAACGTGTTGCGAAACACAGCTGCATACTGCTTGAACTGCAAAAGGAAGATGAAATCT
Source organism: Bombycilla garrulus (assembly GCA_013400315.1). Taxonomy (NCBI): domain Eukaryota; kingdom Metazoa; phylum Chordata; class Aves; order Passeriformes; family Bombycillidae; genus Bombycilla; species Bombycilla garrulus. Next base: position 141,143 of record VXBU01006158.1, read on the forward strand.
TGCAAAAGAAAATATAATTGCAATTCAAGAGTATGTCCAACAGTGTCCATAAAATACTATAATGATCTTAATTTGATTTAATAATTTTAAATACTGCATAATTTTAATGAAAAAAATGTCATTTGCAAGATACTTTTAAAATCTCTGCAATCCTGCTGAATTAGATTCTGAATCTAATGGAAGAAGCTTAGGGTCCCCTCCCTCAGTGTGACTATCTAACATAGGTTTGAACTGGTAGTATAACTGCATCCAAAGGCAGTCAGAATAGATGGGTCTAATTCTTTCTCCCCCCAGAATCTTCCTCTTGAATGAACTAAACACACTTCATAAGCTTTTTAGGCAAACCATGAAGTTATGTATTTTCAAACATACCAGTAGTATTGTTGCTGTCTTTCCTTTCATGGATCAAGTCTACAGAATCTGGCCAAATTTGCAAACAGCTTTGGGAAAACTAAGAAAACACCCTTAGATCAATTTGAATTGCATTTAAAAACAACCCCTAACATTAAGTAGTTATCATGGCCTTTCCTATCTGAATCCCCTTTATCTATCATAGATTTTGCCTTAAATAATGTATTTAGTGTTGATCCTTTTTCCCTCCCTTTTGTTTGCCACCTAACTTCCACTTTAAATGTGGTGGGTTTTTAAGAGCTGGAATTTGTTAACAGTTTTTAATCTGATATTCTGAGATGTAGCTGTATAAATGTTTACTGCTCTACCACACAAAGATTTGTAAACACGAAGCTTACTGTTGATACTTTAAGAGTACTAGTACATAGAAGTTTAGGCCTCTCTTTAAATGCTCTGGCCTTGAACCTGTAAAACTACTGCTTGGGATCTTCTCCAGGACAAGCTTTTCCTCAACTTTTATCACTCCCTAAAAGTCCAAATATACCCACTTGCAAGAACACTGAATCACAGAATGATTTGGTTTGGAAGGGACCTTAAAACTCATCTAGTTCTACCCCTGCTGTGATGGGCAGGGACACCTTTCACTAGACCAGGTTGATCAGAGTCCCACCCAACATGGCATTGAACACTTCCAGTCATTGGGCATCCACAACTTCTCTGGACTCACAAATCTCTTTCAGTTTAAAGCCCCTGTCCTATCACCAAATGACCTTGCAAAAAGTCCCTCACAATTTCCAAAGAAAAATATTCCATAGTCAAGATAAGCAACAAATGAAGGCATGTGCTTGGTCATAATAAATTGGTCTGTGCCATGGGAGTTTTGGTGACCTCAGACATGAAATCAGAATTGCTGCAGAAAAAGAGTTAACGATGCTGAAGCTATGACTATAGCTCCTTTAATCTAATTCACAGAAATTTAAAAATTGTTGCTAGAGGATGGCAGAACAAAATCTGTGGATGAAAAAAATCCTGAAACATTACCATGCCATAAAAATAAATTCAATGTAATCAATCCTTCATATGAAATAACAGACTTTATAATCTATGGCAAGAAAAAATTGAAAGAATATGAGAGGACATCCTATGTTATTTATGAAGAGAGAAAATAACCTCATTTGCTGAACAAGCACCTAATAATCAAAATTAGCATTATTCTTGAGTCTGCTTCACCATTAAAAATCAAGATTAATTGAGTCCTAATTAATGTTTTTAAACCACTGGGCCCTACTTCCATATCCTTCCTATGCTAAGTATCAAAAAGTTATAAAAGCACTTTCTTTGTGAAACAACATAAAACTCCTTAAAAAACCAAATTCCTTATCTAATAGCAACACTTTTTTAATGAGAATAAATCCGTACAGCTCTAACATTGCATTCTAGCAAAATAACTCCCCCTCCCTTTCTTCCCCCATATTTCTACTTCCTCAAACTCAGTGAGTCAAAGACAGTTAGCAACACTTCAGTGAAATCAATCCAGAAAAATATGTCTGCTACGACAAAAACAGAACTAATCATCACAATTTTTACCGATTTACTCTGTACCATAACGGATTGCTCATTACCATGCCTTAAAACTGATGATTCTCAACTCTTTACACTCTTTTTTCTGTTTGCAAGTTTTCTCTCCACCTACATAGTATACAGAGTTCCAATCTTTCCTCTTTAGCATCCCAATAATTCTAATTCTGTCCTATAACATCAGCAGAAAACTACTTATTTATGCCAGCTGGTCCTTTGGGCCTTTACTTCTATCAGGCTGAACAGTTCTAATTTGGTGTTTCATATATTTTCTTCGTTCTCTTATTTTAAAGCAGTATTGTTTCCAGCCTTTGCTCAATTCAAGAGTAAAAGAATACAGGGTGGATATTCATGCCGTAACCAATTTTTGCATTTCTTTTCACTCTATTCTCTGAACTGTGGTTAAAAGCTGGTACTTTAGTTTGCTTTGCCTTTATGTTTTCCATACAGAAATGTTCTCCCATTTCTATATCTGGTTAGAGGGGCCAAGAAAAGTTTGTTAAGGATGAGGAGAAAGAAAGAATGGGCAATGAGCAGATGATGTAATTCATGACTTTGAGATTTCCTGAGAAAAGAAAGTGCATACAACAGTTGCTCAGCACAATGCAAGGTGATTTGAACTCCAAGAATGCAGATGTAGCTGTGCAGTGAGGGTTACGCTGTGGGGCATCAGAAGCAGTGACCTAGAGCTTTTGAGAACTGGCCTGTCCTCACAGCCTGCAGCACCACAGGCATCCACACATTCTGCTGCTGATGGAGAAGATTAAACTTGGGCAGACCTTACTACATATCATGTTTTTATTTGAAGTTTAACCCTGTACTATTTTCTTACTTTATGTCTTGTTTAAAGATTATGGTTGAAAAAAGGTAAAGAGAATGAGAAAGATCTTTTAAAGGAAAATTATGCACTTTTGGAACAGACTTATTATTCACCTGTGCTGAAGCAAGCATTAGAGGCAGTGACTCCATGATCTGGGCTGTATTACACGTGGCCCTTCTTCCAAATGTTTCAGATTAATTGTAGCAGAGAACACACACGCAATGCATGAAGAGGGCACATAGGTGGGGGTCAACATAAATTAACATTTATGTAATTAAATCAGAGGATCAACTGTGCTTCAAAACACAAAAACACTATAGCAAATTTCATTTCAACAGAGAAAGATAAACCCTGACTTTAGAAGGGGGTTCAATCCCTAGAACTCACCTCATCCCAGGTTACGGTTTGTAGAACTGCAAGAGTAAACTCATCATTTTGTGCTGGAAAAAAACTCTTACATTGTATTAATGAGGTGTATGTGAAAAGCATAAGAGGATGTGAAAGAGAAAGAAAGGAAAACCTTTTTGACTGCATTAGGCTATACTAGATGGTAATGGATTTTTAAGACAGAAAAAAAATGTACATTTGTTGACTGTACTCAGCCACAGTTCGTGATACAGAAAACATGGCTGAAGTCTTAATATGCTTGTACAATCCTTGTGCTTTGTAGTAAAATGAAAGATTGAATAAAACGTTATTTAAAAATTGCTAGGATGTGAAACAGAATAACACAAGAATAGACCACGGGGTAAGACAATTCACCTCTTAGCAAAAGGATACACTCTCTCTAGTGAGAGAAATGAATTATCCATGTCTGAGGATTTTAACTCAGAGGAAACTTAGCAAGTGCCCAGATCACATCCACCTGAGACTGGCAGAGATTCAAAAGGATTAAGCCATCAGCAGAAAAGATAAAGTTAATGGTGGATTTTGAGATTTGGGGATTGGGATCCAGAGGAAATACCTAGTAAGAAGTGAATTTTCCCTACAGCAGTTTAGGACAATTTTCAGGCAGGGTCAAGAACCTGACAAAAATTTGGCTGTGTATGCCAAGATCAGAATTACAGATGTAAAAGTACTGACTGTTGTACAAGTTGGACAGTGCCAAACTGGTCATTGGTACAGCATATTCCTAGCTACTTAAGGCTCAAGGACAGCCTGCATCCAGTCTATTTTCCTTTTAAGACAATTTCCAACCTCATGCTCCACAAAATTAAAGAATGGTTATGGTTGGAAGATACCTTAAAGATCATCTAGTTCTAACCCTTCTGCCATGGGCAGGGACACCATGCTAACTTACATAACATGTACAACCATATACCCCAAATTCCTCTAAATCCCAATCTCTTCTGTCAGTTCTCCACTTTTAGCTTATGGAAACAGGACCACTCAAATTTTAGGAATGGCAAAATGATTTGGCATAAAACATTATTAAACCATCAGTAATCAGCTGCTGAACAAGGCGTCAGTTTGCCTTACTATGACACTTTTCAAGTTATCTTATTTTCCACTTTGCCTACAATAATTTCACAAATAATAACAGACCAATGTCATCTAAAGGACAACCCCTCACTCAACCAAGGACCTGTTGTTTGTCTTGTCGTCTTTGTTTGTCTCCCTTAATCTCAAAATCTTGGTCACAACATTGCAAAATGTAGACTCTCCGCAGCCCAGTATCTGTCTCTGACAGGAAGCTTTCCCTGAAATATATACAAAATGTTCTCTCTTGTTCTTATTTCACATGATGCAATAGAAGTAATCCCATGCTATCCTAACAGTAGCTTAATCATGTTAACCAGTTCCTCCTCCTGCCTTCTGGCTTTGTAGCTTTTTTTTTTTTTTTTTTAAACTAACTAGCTCCTGCTCTCAGAGCTCCCCAGGATGCAGCTTCGCAGATCCCCAGACATTTTCTGAAGCACAGCCTGGGCTCCTACTTCTCGTTTCGAGCATTATATTCTTTTGCAAACACAGTACTTTCTCCAAACATTAGTTCTCCAAACTATTTCCTGTACTCCATGAGCTTCTCGAGCTTCTAGGACAAAAGTTAAACTGATCTTCCCAGAGTAGATTTAGCTAGCACTGCATGCATGCCATTTCTGCTAAAAGGTTATAGGTCTGGTGGCACATGAACTTGCTGGAGGGGAAAAAAAGATAGATTTTGGGGATTGTTTTTTCCTTCCCAGAAGTGAACCTTTTCCACAGATGAAATCTGTTTTCACCCCTTTTTGAAAGGGTACAGGTTCCTCATCATTCCAGATCAGTAACAGAAATGTCAAAATTGAGAGTCTGACTATTAGACCATATTTAGTTTCTAGAGACCTTTAATGAAACAAAATAACTAATTTTCTCTTTCTTAATTATATGGGATTTTTAATGGAGGCTGGGCAGACCAGTTCTGCAATTTTTTTTAAAAATATAATTTTTTTAATGGTTTCTGGAATCGAGGTTAGAACATGCCTGCCTGCTTCCAGGAATACCACTCTCCATTAGCAAACACACCACTTAATTACCTAGCAATAAGCATCACAAATCGGATAGTACAAAGGGAAAAAACTACATTTAAAATATCGGCTTAGGAAGAAGTAGACAACTATCACATTTTGGTTGTATAACAAACACTTTCCCAATCTCAAGTGTGGCTATTCCATTTCTGTAATAGATGTTTTATCCATGTGCTGCAATTTCTACATCGTTAGTGGCTCCACTCTAAGCTCATAGGGATTAGGTTATAGTAGGACTTGTCATACAGCAAAACAGTAGGTTGAAGCAAATGAGTTTCTAAATTGAAGGAGTAGCTGTTCACATATACTAACAGAGAATGGTATTTCATGTTTAGCATGTTGCACTTTCTATTTGGTAATATGGATTTGCTTATGGATCACTTTCGAGCAGAGAAGGAAAATTCAGCTTGGGTTCTGTGTTGACCTTAGATAAACACCTGTTCTCACAGTACCATGAAAAGTATCTCTGAAACCTGGTGTTTCATGCAGAGGCACCTGCCTATGTTTACACAGGTGAGCTCTACAATGCCAGTACTTGTGGGCTCTAAGGCCAGATAGCACAGAGCAACTCAGGTCCAGCCCCTCCAGCTCTGCAGGCCTCTGAAATGCAGTGTCTATATCCAAACTGCCTGCTGGGAAAGGACTTGGGTTGGTGCTTACACTTATCAGTGCCCAGGAGTTTCTGCAGCGTGTTTGCCAGGCCCAGAACTATGCCAGGGTGATGGCATGGGCAAGGCAGTGCCAGTGTCCAGGCGCAGCCCCAGACCACCCCAGCATACAGTGCACTGGAGTCTGAGGCACCCAGAGCAGTCACAGAGCTGGGCTGCATCTGTAGGAAGCAAAGCTGAGGAGCACATTGAGCCAAATTCTGCACTGGTGGAACAGTTACTTCTGCGGATTTCTCCTGGCAGAGGTTTTGAATCGTAACTCCAAAGCAGCCCAGCACAAATGAAAACAGAAGTATGAACTAAGAACAGTTTCAGAGAGTAATGCAGTAGTAGTTAGAGTAACACATGTGCCAGAGGACAGGATTTGGCTCCTGACTCCAGTAAAGCTGTAGGAACACCAGAATTTCCACTTCCTCTTTTACTACAATGATATCTGACTGCTATAGTTCTGATTTAACCTGCAGAAGTAAGGAAATGGAAAGGCAAAATTCATAACTCTAAATATTTAGACCTTCTAATGCGTTTTACTTTTCAGGGCAGGCCCTAGAGCACTTCAGAAAACCATGCTGCTCCTTCTACTGTTTGGTGTGTCAAGAGTGGCACGATATGTATAGTGAGTAGGAAAAGGCACTGTGCCAGAGTACACACAAATCTCATAAACCAAGACAGGAGTGTGCAATAATGAATGAGAGAAAGTACTGAGAGAACTTCCATAATACAGAATAAGCTATTTGGATATTGTTTACTGCGAATAAAGGGCAGCTTTTAATACTATCTGATAGCAATGACCTGTAATTCACCCTCTGAAAAATCAATAAAAACATAATGGTGTAGCCTTTGCCTTATTCAAATATATCTACAGTAAAGCAAACAAAGTTCCTCTGAGAACCCAGTCTTCCTTTTGCTGTGGCAATGGTGTTACTAAGATAATCTTTAAACCATTTTAACAGTTTAAAAGACATAATATATCTAGGTGCATATGGGATGGATACCGAACATATTTTCCACTAATGATCAATAATGTTTAGCCTGCATACTTAGAGAAGTATGTGAAATCCATTACACTTTCTTTTCTTAAGTGGAACATCAGGCTAATTACAGTCCGATTCACCCATGACGTGTTTACGTGTATGTTTACTTTTTCTTTTGGCCTTTATTTTCCTTTTTAAACTCAAAAAGAATAAGGGATGGCAGCAGACACACTGCTTGGAAAAACTAGTGTAAATGTAGATTTAAAAGTGATCTTACTTTCTTTTCAGGCTCACTCTCACTTGAAGAAATCATGTTGGAAGTCTCCTGCAAGAGCCAAGGGAGCAGACTACGAATCTGATTTTTAATGCCCAGGGCTGTACAAACAGCATTTTACCCAGGCTCCTTCCCTTGCTATGTATGTACTTAGAAAAGAGGATTCCAGACAGAGTTGGCAATTTGATGGCATGCCATCTGAACCAATCTTTCTGATATTATTTATAGAAGGTCTGCTTTTAAATGGGTTGGCTGATATTCTCATCCATCTCACTGGGGCTCTGGACTCCAGGGGCTGCCAGTGGACTGTCACAGCCAGGTCCTTGGCTGGTATAAATCAGCACTATTCCTGCTTACTGCTGCTAAGGGTTTCACTTGACATTTTCAGTACCGCTTGATCCATGCCTCAGTTAATCTGTTTCACTTTCATGGTTTTACTTGCATGTTTAGTGAAAATCCTTAAACACTTCTGGCTTGTTTCTAATTGAATATTCCAACTAAAGCATCCTTCTAGACAGCTTTCAAGCATTGCAGTACTAAATGGCATATAACTATTAAAATTATTATTTTTAGTTAATGTAAATTATTAAAATTAACAATTCAGTTACTGGACATTGGAAATTTTTCAGAGATTTTACCACTACCTGAAAAATTACCTGCGTAATTATTTTTACTACACAAAAATAAATTTTCTGGGCAAAAGCAACATGTACTCTTACTCATGTTATATTGCAAATTGATAGACAATAGTAACTGTCAGTTACTACCCATTTATAAAAGATGAAAAGCAATTAATCATTACAGTACATTTTAAAAGAGTTATTAATTTCTATTCAAGCTTTTTGTATAACTTTATGCTAGAGATTTACAAAACAGACTAATTGTATTTGAAATGTTTAGCCCCATGAGAAATTGCATTCACTGTTCTTTGGTCTGTTTGGCTTTTTGAACCAAGTAGCAGCACAGTTTGGAATTTTAAATGCAACTTTCAGCTGTAATCTGCCACTGCAGCTGGTGGCTCACAGTAATGCTCAGGGCTATTTGAGTGTAATTGCAGCAGAATTTGCTCATATTCCAGATCATCATAAAGCTTCTTTTTTCTAACTGCCAATGGAGTGTCTGGATATAATTTTGGTCCTTTCCCCCCGCTCTTGCAGGACAAGGAAATTACCTATGGAGATGGTTGTATATAACCTAAGAAATATAGGACTTAATTCTGCATCTATTGAAGCCTTCAGTCCCCCCAGAATTTAACTGATGTAGCATCAGTGTGCTCAGTAAGGCATTTAAGAACATACTACTCTACCTTTGGAATCTGCTGGTTTTATTTATGTGTTTTTTTGAATGAAATACTTTCCAGAAACAATGAACAAAATGTCTGGCTAATGTCACGGTTACAAATTTCGCCACATAAGCAACTTTCCAATGACTTACTTTTCTACATAGATTGTCTAACCTTGTAGCCAAGTGTACTAAAATGCTATTTGGCCACAAATTTTAAAATAGAGAGCAAAATCAAGAAAACAAATCACAGAAATAATTAATTGCATCAATGTGCAGTAACATAAACATTTTAAGTAAGGTCCCTCTGCTTGACAGAGGATTATTCTGTTTTCCTTTAGTACCATACATACAACAGCAGCACTACTGCATGGTCACTCTTACACTGTTTCATTTCCACTCAGGAAACTGCTGAGTTTATAACTATAACCATAGCATAACTAATAATGCATTCTTCACAACCACGCCCCCCTCACCCAGCAGCCTCTGCCAGCCTGACAAGCGTGCTGACTAGTTCCAGCAGTGGTGACCTTTGTATGGACTCACTGGGATCACAGGCTCGCTTCCCATATCGTCAAAGTAGCCTTCAGCTGCAAACAAAACAGTTTTAATGCTGTCTCTCATCTTCACTCAATGGAAAGTCCCATAACAGAGTTATCCACTGCAGTACTAACAGGACTAAACAGTGATTACCTGAAAAATCCACAGATGCCTCATACAATGCCCTTCATAGCAGAAAATCTTGCATCAGTTTTTAAAATTTCTTTCATATCTCTTAACATTTCCAGACCAGCATTAACTAACAATCATTTCTTTGTCAATAAACTAATTTCTGAATTATAGCTTTACAGATCAGAAGAGAATGGGAAAGTACATAAATATGAAGATAACCTTCTTGTGAAATATAAGCATGATAAATGCTACAGGACCTTGGAAGTTGTCCAACCAATAAGAAATACAGGACCTTACCCTGCAGAGCAGCAGCCATATGAGGCAATACAACTGGGAGGGGTGGCAGAAGGGCGGTACAGAGTCCGTATGCCTCTCAGAGCTTTGCCCCTCCAACTGTTTTTGCTGCAGTTTCTGAAAAGCACTTGGCTACAACCAAGCAGATGTTCCTTGTTTTCTCCATCTGAGCCCAGGGTAGGTACTGAGACATGATTTCAGTGGCCTGAGACTGCTACACTTAGCAGGAAGGCTGACCCATCTGGCATCTACATAATTTAACATTTGATCCACACGTACCAATGGATCAATCTGCACAGAAGCAGAGTTTATTACTGCAAATATAGTAAAAGCCCTTTCATTACACCAAGGGAGCAGTATACTCTTGAGAAAGACATCATAATCAGCTTTTCTGGTCAATGTCTCCTCTTCCCATTCTGCTAGTCCTTTCCAAGTGCATCAGAAGCTTCAGCTCCTTGCCACTCCAGCATGGCCTACTGGCAGTAGGAAGCATCTCCACGTGTGCACATGTTCACACGGTATCAAAGCTGCTCAGCACTTTGCAAAACTGAGCCTGTGTATTTCTCCTGTGTATTACTCTTCACTAGATCCAGTCACACCATGGAAGAAGCTACTGTGGCTATGTGACCCTTATCATCAGCTGCTCCAGGGTGTTTGAGAATTCCTTAATTCACTTAAAACAAAGTTACGCAGGTTAGTCAGCTAATGATGGAGAAGCATTTAACCTCACTGGGGTGTTTTTTGCTTTATTAAAGGAGGGCTCACATAAAACCTGCTCTGCCATGGATCAGTCTACACAACACAGATCACCAGTGCACAGTGCAAACAAGCAGGGATGGTGGCAGCAATGATTCCATGGGAGCTGCAACTCCTGCCAGCACTTTTTAATCTAGAAGAAGATAGGGGTTTATGGTCATCGAACCATTACTGCTTTGCTTATCTTTTTTTTCTAACAAAATTTATCTGTAAGAAGCCAGGTTAGCCAGTATTGCATGTGATCACATATTTTTTGCTAGAACTCGCTATGAAAGATGGCAGCTTGTAGCAGCCTTCCACCAACTCCAAGCAGGGTTATAAAAAGTGTGGCCAGTTTTCACCTTGGTAGTCTTGTCCAAAGATTACACAACTCTCCCATCAGGGAAAGGAGGGCTGAGATTATAGTGAGGGTGAAAGCAAAAAACAGTTACACTATGTATATCCTTCTCCGCCAGTCATTAAACTGATACAGAAGATATGTCCCAATATGTTTGGGACCTAATACAGTTCCAAAGGTATTGACAGTAAAGTAATAGTAGCATGTGAATGGAAGACAGAGTGCTTGGCCTCAATGTAGAAAATAAATACAATTTCAATAACATAGGAGGAATCTACACAAATACTTCTGCACAATATGATGGGTCACCTGATAGCAAAAAAGCTACTTATTTTTCCACCTATGCAGAGTGATGGTTTGGCAATTAAGCTGAAGGTAAGATAGCCCTTCAACACTTAAGCTAACAGACTGTTCTAGATACAACACAGCGGCAAAATGCCCACAAAAACATCCCAGATGGAAGCTGAAAGAAGATCTTAACCAGACATTTTCTCCCACTGGCATCAGTGGAAGACAGGAAACTGTATTATATCAAGAATGGTTGCACTCTCGGCAGTTCTGATCTTGCTACACAGTCACGATTCACTGGAGACTGGTTCTCTGCTGATACACTCTTTATGAAAAGTGATCATTTGGGTCATTAAACTTCCAACTCCATCAACATGGAGTCAATTTTCGTGACCTCATCTCCATTTCTAAATCTGTCATCAGGGTCTTCTAAACTCTAGTACTTTTTTTCTTTCTCATCCTCTCTAACTGTGATCAAGAGAAGTGTTGGTACTTGTCCCATCTAGCTAATCCTGGTCTTCTGCTTGCTATAGCTGAAATGAAATGAAATCTCTTCCTATCTTCTCTTGAGTTATTCTTCAAGTCCTTTAATACAAACAGGTTTAGTTAAGACTTTTCCTGAAGTTTCTCAGCATAGTGTAGTTATGGGTCACTGTGACCAATAGTACTCCAAATAAGGCCTTCAGCCCCAGACTCATCCTCATTTCATAAATAAGTGTATATTATATAGAGATTAGACTTCTGGTGGAATTTACAATGTTCAGTATTTTAGAACTGCCACAAATTAACCTCAACATTTTTTGATTATGAACCACAGAACTCCCTGACTTTGCCCAGGTTTCCCTTCAGGAAAAGAAGCAGTTCTGTCATATCCCTAAATAAATTATATAATAAACACTTCTGCCTTTTCCCGCCATTAGTAACATAACCTAATTACAAGGCAATCACATTGACTTGATCCATCTCCAGAATTACTAGTTGCAATTTATTTTACACAAAACATCCTGTCGGGAAGGTGGAAGGGAGCCCAACTTTTGCAGTGTGATAGATTATAGAGTAAGACAGTCTGCTGCATACTTGTGAAATAGTAAAATTTAGCCTATTTAAAAAAAAAATACAATTCTACGTTTCAAAATTCCTATACCCAAATAAAAACAGTTACGAAAATTAAATTCAATAATTTCATTTCTTTCCACAGACCATATACGCTAGTAGGATTTAAATTTGGGCTTACATATGTTTGTATCAAACACAAAGGGAGAAAAAGAATTAAATTCCACTTTTCAATTAAAGTCAAATGCTACATAAAATTACTATAGACTAGACAGAAGAAAATTCAGCAACATGCATTCATATCATGTAGGACTATATTAGAAATGCAGTTATTAATTAAAAAACCCAACCAACAACCCCAAATATGTTGAGACATTTTAATTTCAAGGAGAATTGCCTAAGACATATGGAAACACATCCAAAACAATTTTTAAAACTTCCCAATTTCACAGTCACCAGTATTTTTATCCTCTTTACTTCAAGATGACTATATTCCTCATTCTTGAGGCCACAAAAAAGCAATCACTTCTGATGGCTTTCTTAAATATCATTCCTCTGATTTAAATCCTGTCCTTCTATCATCCACCCTCTTGATACCTTGCAGTGAAAGTGAACTTAACACATTATTTTCTCTCCTAGATATTTTAAAAATCTCTCTTTATCTTCTCTAGTGTGAAGATACTAAGTGTTCTCTTAGCAATCTACCTGCACTACTGAGGGATTATTTTTGACAGCCACTGTCAGACCCAATAAAGGACATACATGTAAGATACTCATGATTCTATTGACATTAGTGACAATCTTGGCTGTCTTCAGGCCCCGGCTGGGCTTCTTGCCTTGCTCATCAAACCTAATGTTGGTTGCAGGACGATGAAGACTTGTGTAACTTTCAACTTTGACATGGTAAGTATTGAATACTTAGTTTTGGTTTAGACTGCTAAATTTTCTTTCTTTTCTGCCCACTGAGAATGGAAATAATCTTAGCAATCTAATCACAGGCACTGTGAAGTTCTATGAGAGAAAAAGACAAACAACACCTAGTTGTTATTCAAAATGTCATTTCAAGGAATGCACCTTTCCTTCAAATTGTTTTTTTTTTTCACCCACATCATGCACTTCTTTGTGTGTATCTTGTGTGAATGTATGTGTAGGAGTGAAGAAACAACATCACACAGGGAGATTGGCAAGACAGAATTTAAGCACTGGAGAATAGGTATAAATAGGACTCACCAACCTCAGCTGATGAATGTTTTCACATTTGAGTAAGAAAAACAAAAAAGAATAGTGTCTTTATAGTACCATAGAAAGTACCACTTTGAGCAAGTAAGAGTTAAAACCTCACAAAACAGAAGTGAGAAGGACACAACCTGCAGGATAGGGAGCAATCAATATTGGACAACCTGGCAAATGTACAAGGACTGTTTAACAACAGGGATTGACTTACTATTCGTGGCAGGCAAACCTGTCTTGTCTCTCATGGCAGAAAGCTAAACAATGCAACTTTTGTACTACAGCAATGTAAACGCAAAATAAATCATGGTAACTTACATCAAATTGCAAATTTGACCAAGTCATTGATTTGCAAATGTAACTTTCAGTATTTTCAAAATCAATTTAGGACTTAAATAAAGTAGTTGCATTCTTCACCCTCAAAAACCAATCCCTAATTTGATACAGTTGGGTAATTTTTGGTCAGGCCCAAAAGATCTGGACCGCATGTTGCTGGCCTGGCTGTATGTTGGAACTTGCCAGGTTGCTCGGTTCCTCTGCACAGGCTACACAGCCCCAGGCCCTGTTTATTTACTCATTTCCACAACTATTTACCCACTCCATATTCAATATGCCCTATGAGTATCACCATATTATAACAATAAAATAGAATGGTTTGGGTTGGAAGGGGCCTTAAATATCATCTAGTTCCTGCCACGGGCAGGGACACCTTTCATTAGACCAGGTTGTTCAAAACCCCATCCAAACTGGCCTTGAATATTTCCAGGAAAGGAGCATCCACAGTTACTCTGGGCAACGTGTGCCAATGCCTCACCACCATCACAATAAAGAATTTCTTCTTAATATCTGATCTAAACCTATGCTCTTTCAGATTAAGCCATTCCCTCTAGTTCTGGTGCTATATGCCCTTGCAAAAGGTTTCTCTCAATCTTTCTTGCAGGCCCCTTCAGGTACCAGAAGGCCACAATAAGTCCACACTGAAGATATCTTCTCCAGGCTGAACTCCAATTCTCTCAGCCTTTCCTCACAGGAGAGGTGTCCCATCCCTCTGATCATCTTGGTGGCCTCCTCTGGACTCCCTCCAGCAGGTCCATGTCCTTCCAGTGCTGGGACCCCAGAGCTGCATGCAGCACTGCAGGTGGGGTCTCACCAGAGCAGAGCAGAATCCCCTCCCTCACCCTGCTGGCCACGCTGCTTTGGATGCAGCCCAGGATACCACTGGATTTCTGGGCTGCCAGCACACATTACTGGGTCATGCCCAGCTTCTCATGCACCAGCACCTCAAGTCCGTCTCAGCAGGGCTGTTTTTGATCTGTTTATAATAGCTATCAAACAAATTATAAAAGTAGTTGTTTAATCTCATTAAAATAAAACATGTAAAAGTGCTCAGACTGCTATCCTCTGCCCTTTTAAGCTGGGAATCACATTTTTTAGAATTCAAATAAGTTTCATAGTCTATTTTGATTATATGGCCAGCCTTATTTCACATCAGTAACTGTATAATATGGGAATTTTGCATGCATTCAATATTTAACAGCCTTTTAAAAGAATTTCTGGCCAGTACAACCAAGTCTCTGTTCCTTGGTGTCCTATCAAGTAGCAAATAGGCTACCACATAAACATCTATAATGAGGTATAGCAATGTTTATTTTGCAAAGTGCTTTCTTCTATGTCAGATTAAAACCTGTCATGCTGTAAAGTTAAAACAAACAACTTTAGAGCAGAAATTAACTTACATTAGATGGTTTCAAACAGCAGTTAAAAATCATTTGAGACCATTTCCAAAATGAAAAAGCACTTATTGAACATTGACATAAATCAATACAAGGTCTAACTATGGGGTTATCATGCAGGCAATTATTTAATGATCTCAGAAATATAAAAAATTAATTGTTAGACTAAACACTCATCTTTATTTGACATATATACTCTTTGAAAAGCTCCTCCTTGAACACAGCCAAATTTTGCAACTCCAACCAACTTCACTTAACATGCTGAATTTGGTGTCTGTATCCTTGTAGAAAGATTTCTCAGCCTTTAAGTGGTTACATGACCATTCACTATGACAACAGAAAGAACAGGTTGTGAAGGTCCAACATGTCTAAGTTTTAACAGTCTCTACTCATGCTTTACTTGTGTCTTTCCCACAATCAATGGTGAGAAGAGATACTTTTTTCCTTCACTGCAAAACACCCTAGATCTCTGCTACTCAGAGTACATTCTGGGAATGGATTTCTACCAACTACAGCAGAAAAACTGTTCACTAAGATAGTACTCAGTAAACAAAATTGTACTGGTAGGCATGTATTTTTTACAAAAATCATACTTAAGCCATAAAGCCTCTTGCCAGAAGATAGTGCAGATATTAAAAATTTCTGTGGATTCAAGAGGAGATTGGGAAAAATAATTAAAGACTCATGATTACCAAGGATGCCACCCCACTTTTCAAAGTGCAAAAATCTTTATCTGCTGCATCATTAGAACTTTATTTTGAAGAAACACCTTCTTACATACCTGCCCTTTTCTAATGGCTTTGTTAGGCATGTGCTAGGGATACAGATCCTAAATCAGGTCCAGAGAACCATCCTTATGATCTTACCATAACCACAAAATTTGGATAAATGTTTTCCATGGCTATACATAAATTTGAAGAGAATAGAAAGGGATGTGAAAATGTGTGTGGGTACAAAAGGTAAGCAAGTGGCTGTTAAAACTTAATAATACAATTCAGCTTCCACTTGTCAACACTTTGGTGTGTTTCAGTAAGCACCTATTAATTTCTAAGGTAAAATAGGTTAATTTTTTTTTAACAATGCAGATTGGGTTGAAGCTAAATTCAATTCACACTTGATGTGAAATAGATCTAAACTGAAATTTTAAAAAGCACACCATGAAAGCACTGAGCTTTCACCTCCCTCAACACAAAGATGTACTATGCAACAATACCAGATAATATAATTACAACACTTTTTGAAACTATGCTTTACATGAAATGAAAGCATTTCCTTACTACATAAGGAACAAACCTTCAGAAATTTAATAACAGGCTGAGTTCACTTGAGGCACCTCAGCTGAAACAAAACTTATAGGAAAACCATAATGAAGTTCATACATTCTCACTGCAACTGCAATGAGTCAAGAAGCACAGTGAGCTGCATGTGTTTCCTGCACATGCTTGCACTTTTATAACGTACTTTTTGTTTCTTGTGTACAACAGCTGCATGATTGCAATTTCCACCTGCATGTTTCCTAACCAGGATAATTAAGTGGTAATAAAAAGTATGGGTTAATTTCTAAACATGATTAGTTTAGAGGTCATCATGATAATATGATACGAAGAGGAAAAATGGATGCGCGACACATTCCCTTCCGCCTGCTCCTCATGGCCAGCCTCAAACCAGCTCTCTGGCTGGGGCCATGCTAGATGCCCAGCAGTGCTTCCTCCCACCGCACAGAGGGAGAAACAGATGTGCCAGAAGAGAAGGAGGGAGGCCAGATGAAAGGAAAGCAATTTCCCTTCTCTCCCTTTTCTTTAGTCAGTGCTGAACTAAGGGAAAAACCAATCACGTTCACGATGCTTGTCCTATGCTCCCTCGCTCTTTCCCTTTTTAAGATGGCTCAGTCATGTTACTCCCTCATGAACACTGGTAAAACAGTGCCGCATCTACTTTTTTTCTCCTCATTTAAGACACCACCTTCTGACCTCATCGACAGCCAGATCTCCTTGCTTCAAGATTCTCTAACTCTTCATTTTTTTCCTTTCCACATGCTCCACAAGGGGTTATGCCACACCTTTCAGTTGCTAAAAAGCAGACATCTTTCAAAAGCCTTTGTGACTTTGCAAATACATAATGACATCTCCCGAATGATTTTTTTGATTACGCATAGTTTGAGGTAATGCTGTGCTAAATGTTATATTCAGTGTATATTCCAGTCACTCACAAGAGCACATACAAAGAAAGCTAGTGCACGACAGGTGATGTCAGAAGAAAAGTTAAACAGCAGTGAAATGAGGGGACTGAGAGAAGCAGGATGCAGAATACAATGTTTTTTTCTTTCTCTTGTTTTCTGTCAACAGAACAATTTTGAAAACTCAATTTTTATTTGTTGTCTGTCTTCACCAATTCACATATTTGAAGTGAGATGCGCTACTTACTTGCTCTTCATATAAAGACATTCTGTACTTGCTAGATGAAAAAATAGTTTTGAAATATAAAATGTTCCTAGTCATTTCCCCAGTGCAACATCTGTAATATTTACCCTCATACCATGACCTGGGAAGGAAAAACATTTCAAAATAACTGCCAACTCATCTTCTTGAGGCTGTTTTCTAGATTCTTGCACTATTGGTAGATACATTTATTGTTTAATTGATGGTATAAACTCTCACTTTTTTTAAGCCTAGACAGCTTCCTGAGAAACAAGAGCAGAATATAAACCATATTAGAAAACTGGATTTTCTAGCCTACAGCTAATGAATTATGTGAATTTAGTTAAAACTGATTTCAGACACAATGTGACAGAAATTTGGCTGCATCTTCTGGAAGAAAGGTTGAAAGTATTTCACTAAGCAAGAAGTCGAGAGTAAATATTTTATTGTGCAACCAAATTTAGGACAAACATCATTTTTAGCAGAGAATTTAACAGAAACAACATTCCAGTCAAATTAGCTAGCTTGACTCAGTACACCAAAGGATAAAGAGATCAGAACTGCTCCCTCTGAATCAACTTACATTTACTCAACTGAAAGCAAAACCAGATGCTACCAGATCCATACATAAAGTGTGACTATTCCCTCACTTGGTCAGCTTAAAACTACACATCCAACCAACACCCAAATGGAAATCCTTTGTCATCTGTCAACATTGACAAACATCAACAAAATCTCCATTCTTTCTATCTGTTGCTAATGAGCTTTACCATTAACATGCATATGCTTACAACATCAAAACCTTCTCATCTCTCACTCTCAACTGCACTTGCCCAAAAGGAAAATCAAAATACTCACTTCGGCTACATTTGCTTGCAGAAATGGACTGACAGAATGCCCATAAACACAATTAGACCTGATTATTTATCTCTGTTAGAAAGAAATCTTCATCTACTTAGTGGAAATATTGCTTAATTTGTCTCAGCCCCTTCTCCAAAAGGCAATCAGTTAATTTTCCAAAAGGAAAAACCCCGCAGGAATGCTCCCGCAGCTCCCTCCCCGCGGCGGCGGCAGCCAGCGCCGCGCACAGCCGCGCACTTACTGATCTTCTCCTCCCCTCTGGAGAAGGGAAAGCAGCAGAGCTGGCCCATGGCACCGGCCGCCTCAGCCTCTCCCTCGTCCTCTCTGCTTGCAGCTTAAGCAAAACCTGCAAGTCGGGCGGCGGTCCCTGCAAAAAACTGCTTATTGCGCCCGGGAAGCGAGCGGGAGACAGGGACCGAGCGGCGGCCCCGCCCCGCCCCNGCCCCAGCTCCGATCCAAATCCAAACCGCAGCGCCAGCCCAACGCCAGCCCCTGCCAGAGGGGCCGGGGATCACTGGCATCCTGCGCCTGTCTCCCTGATACCCAGTTTGCTTAAACATAGATCTTCCCTTTCCCGTCCTGACGCTACGGGAGGGATGGGCGCTAGAAAATGCAGGCACCCATTTGAGCACCTTAAATACAGCACCCCAGTGGGGCCGAGTGCCCCTGACCCACTGCTCCCCTCCCCTCCACAGCCGTGCGCTGAGAAACAGGAGAAAACATAGTTAAGGACATATTATGTAGACATATATATTAGTACTTATAGTTAATATATGGGCTCTCTTTCTTTTCCCCCATAAGGAAAAATGAAGTTAAAAGATTAAGAAAGGAAGAAAGCTGCTCAAGCAGCTGGAGGAGCGGTACAGCAGCCCTAGCCCGAGATGCTGAGAAACAAACTGGGATTATCGCTCTGGGTGTGGTGGGGATTTGCCACCGACGTCAGAAGGAACAGAGCCAGCCACCTTCGCTCCAGGTTACTAGTCCTCCTTTCTTAACAGGTGTGTACTACAAGTGTGGGTGATGAAGGTCACCTGGTGGATGTAATAAACTTAGGATTTTATAAGGTAATAAAATACTAACGAGATGCAACATTAGTTAGTGATTAAATATAAAAAATAATCAAAAGCAGTTCTACAAGGATTAGCATTAGTCCTAACATTACTCAACACAGTCATTATTGACTTGAAAGTAAATAAATGATAAAGCACCTAAAAGTGAAAGTTTGGCATACACAGTGAGAAAGGATAGTAAATAAGCACAGCCAGTATGGCTTTGGCAAACTGAGTCTATTCCTCCAAAGTAAGTCAATAAAAACAAATGAAAAGAGATACATTTTTTTGAAGTATTCTTTCACTCACCAGAACCAAACCCACCCAACTTTCTACTTATTTTTTCTTCTTTAAAGGAATCAAACACTACTGGGTTGCTCACACGCTCTTGGCTGTCAAAGCATCTTCACAAGGTAAATCTATGTGAATATCCCAGCTTTTGCTGCAATTAGCTGTCAGCACAAGCTGTTCTGTTAAATAACAAGGAATGTACATGACATGTGGCTGAGAAGTAGCTCTCTGGTGTCCAATGAACTTGTATTGAAGATTGACCTATGGTCAGCCATTCATAATGGCAAGACTCCCTGATGCCCCTGTGGCTCTTAAAACTCAAGCTCATACTGCAATTTTTGCTTCATTGTGGGAATTAATAAAACATCCCTCTCTTCTATCTGGATGTGTATTTCTGCCAACATGTAGATATTTAATATTTCAAGATTTCTACATCTGATTAGTTTACCAGAACTTTGCCAACAACTTTTAAAGTTAACGCTGTAATGGGCAGATAACACATACATATATACACATATAAGCAAAACATGATCCCACAGATCTTCCATAATTTGGTTAACAATGAAGGAACGGACATAGAAATTGTGGCATTAGCAACTAGAAAGTCAGCACACTGTCCTGGTATAGAGTGCCATTTTCTTCTCAGTAGCTGGTATAATGCTGAGTTTTGGATTTAGGATGAGAATAATGTTGGTAACACACTGATGTTTTAGTTGCCGAGCAATGTTCACCCTAAGTCAAGGACCTTTCAGTTTCCTATGCTCTGCCAGTGAGCAGGTGCACAAGAAGCAGGGAGGGAGTGCAGCCAGGACAGCTCACCTGAACTGGCCAAAGGGATATTGCAGATTGTAGAATGTTGTGCCCTCTATGTGAAGCAGGAGGAGTTGGCTGTTGGAGTTGGAGTATTGGGAGGCACCAATAGCTGTTTGGGGACAGGCTGACAACTTATTTGTCAGTGGGTTTATTATTCTCTTTTTGTATTATTATTATTATCATCATCATCATCATCATCATCATCATCATCCTCATCATCATCATCATCAACAATAACAACAACAACTTTATTTCCATTATTAAACTGTTCCTATCTCAACCCACTGCTTTTACTTTTTTTCTGCTTCTTCTCCCCATCCCACCATGGGTGGGGATGGACAGGGAGTGAGTGAGCAGCTGTGTGGTACTTGGTTGCTGGCTGGGGTTACACCACAGCACAATTTCCTGTCCAGAAGATCCAGGAAAAACCACGGTGTTTGATTGAGAGATCATCCATGTGTACTTGAAAACCATCCTTTCATGACTGCAGTCAATTTGCTTTTGAAAGTAATTTTTTCATTAAAAGTCCTAATCTTGCACACCTCCTCTGGTGATACCTGCAGACACTTGGGCACCACTACAGACAGCCAGTGATAGCAATGGTTCTTAACATTTGATATTAATATGAAGGATGTTAAAGCATGCAAGTTCTCCTCATCACATTGGTGAAATAAAACATAAGGCTCAGATGACTTTTTTATTATTGTTTATATTATAAAGACTAACATATTAGCAAAGAATCCAGTTACCACTCAGGTGAAAGTATAAATTCTGCTACTATTAATCTGCACTTTCAAAATGCTCTAGCAATATGCAAACGCTTTCTATAAAGCCATTAATTTAACCATTGGCAGAAGTTCTTCACAAAAGTGTCTACTACTTGACATTCAAACTACTATTTGATTCAAGAAATTGTATGTTTGTTTTCCCAAAAGTAGGAATCTCAGACTGGAAAATCCTATGAATATTTCATATTTTTTACAGAGATAAGTCAGATGACTTACCTCAGAAGAACAAGTGTCATATATTTAACATATTTGTAAAGCACGGTTTCTCATAAAATTAGAATTGTCTTTAAGCTATGTAATATTAAAAAACTAAATGCATAAGGTTGGTAGGTGGTAGTTTTTATTATTTTCCATCGCTACTCTGTTATTTACAATACTTAGATAATCTACTGTTTAAAGACTTATTATCTTCCAGCAGCAGTATTAAAAAATCAGGACAGTATACAAATTTTTAAAATAACTATAACAATTTTCAAGTTCTATATTAAATGAAATTCCTTTCAGCTGTGTAGTTGCCTCACTAGAGGAGATGCTGTCAGCGTAACCCAGAGCAAAAAGAAAAGAACATGACCCATATTCTACAACATAAATGAATTAAACATGAATACTACAGGGCATAAGTGAAGACAGTCATCTAAGCACCAAGAAAGTATTTCTAAGAGTGAGCAGTATCTTCCATTCTGTCCAGGATCAAAACAAGAAGAGAGACAAAATTTTAAGTAAATCCCCTAAATATTCTCAACCAAAAAAATCTTAAAAAGAGAAAAAACCCAAACAATCAAAAGTGTTCAAGTAATAAAACAAATATTAACATATATTTTTCCATTTTATGTAAGCATAATCTCCTATATACACAGATTATACCTAAATGAATACAGAGCTCCCAGTGCTCTCATCTTTCCACATGTTTAACCAAGCAGTATTAAGAACACAAAGTCCTCTTGTACTTAAACCCAAGAATGCTTCTGTTAAAACAAGCAATAACCACAGTTCTTACTGATCACTTTCTAAGCAGTCCTGGCAATCCATGGATGTCTGGATGACAATAATCCATTGAGCAATTCTGGAATAATCACAACAAAGATAGACCTCTTTCATCCATCTATAAGTGATCTTTAAGCCAAAACTAACAAAATGCATAAGCACAAATGTGGGTAGAAGGAAGAAACAGAGGATTCAAGGAGGGCCCTGGCCTTTTAACACTGTCCTTATCAATCTACGCGCATTCTAACTTCCAAGATGAGGGTAGGGACCATCAAGTCCAATGAAACCTCCAGAGCTGGATAGGGTCCATCTTAAATATTTTAAATATGATAGTCAGTAACAAAAGTGGGTCTGATCACATTTTCAGGGCTTTGCTAGCTTAAGACCTGCCATTTGTTTTGTCTGGACATCTCCTGAAATTTTGGTGAAATATACAAAGTACATTTTTGACAGAAGTTACAGCAGAGCAGCAAAGCTTTCAGCTTTTTCAGGCACATGTGACTGGATACAGAATTATTAGTAACTCTAAGGCTACATAAGGCCTAAATAGCCAAAGCATTATTGAAAATTAACAGGCCCCAAAAGATACTGGTATATGTTTTGTTGGGATGCAGAGAAACTAAAGGATACCTTGGGATTGAGATGGAGGTGTAAAATTTTTTTCAAGTATGGAATGGCAAGGTACCATCCTTTATCAAGGATGGCTGTTCAGATTAGCCAAAATAAACTGGTTGAAACAAAACCAGCAAACAGAACTATTGGCCTCCCCGAGCAGAAATTACGGTTTTGAGTCTTGGAAAGTGTCTCTCCTCACAGCAGATAGAAGACTAAGTGAAACTAAAATGTATTAATTTTAAGCAGAGGCAATTTCAGCCTTCTTAATGCTCCTGAATACTGTTCAGCTGATCAGAAGGAACCTAGCTTTTTTTAGACGATGCTTGTGGTGCAAATTATGTAAAAAGTGGGTGAGGAGGAAAAGCTGATCTGCATTTCAATTTAAAAGTATTTCTGCACTCAGAACCTAAGCTGTTCCCAAACCTATGTATAAAAACACACATACACACATACAGAGTGCAGAAGACAGTGCATCACTGTAAGTTTTGTTTTAGGAGCACCTACCAAATCAGAATTACAATCCCCATTTAGAAGATAAAACAGGGATAAACAAATGATCTGTTGGACTTGCCAATATGCAAACATTTTCCTACAGTGTTCTGGACAGTGCAGACTATGCTCCCACTTCTTTCAGATACTTAGTTTGTAATGCATTTTATAATTCAAACAATTTTTCAATTGTCTCTTTCTGAAAACACTTCCAATTCATTTTTTTCTGGAGAAAAAGCTTAAATGATGAGCCTAAATGAAATTTAATGTATTTTATTTTCTTTCAATAGATTAGGAATATTCCTAGAAACATGCATTATACAAAAAAAAAAAATAGAAAAAAAAAAGAAAAAAATAATAAGAAGAAGATAATGAGTTGGCATTTGCATTATAAAACAGGAGTGCATATTTCAGCTATGCTTTTTAAAATTCTCCAGGGAACTCTCACCAATAATATGTGTTTTACAACACTGCCTTCTAGAGAGAGAATCTTGCTCCTACTCACTGCAAATCACTATTCCTGTGAGTCCCATTTCCGGAATGCAATGTACCTTTCAGGAAAAGCTGGGATGCCAGCCACCAATGAGCCCGTCTTCTATTTTAAGTGCAACCCAAGGGCAAGGCTCAAGACCAAATCTGCAAACTGTACAAGTTGTTACCCTCAGGAACACATTCAGAGCCAGATTTAGAATAAGCCACACAGCACTTCTGGATGCAAACCACAAACATATCACGGCACTCTTTGCAGAGTGGATGTGACCACCTGTAGTGTATATGCCCCAAAGCATCCCATCTTCTCCTGAAGTGATGTGGCCTCCTGAGAGGATGTGTATGAGAGGGACTTTCATACTGGCTTGCCAGTACCAGAATCTGTTCCCTTTGACATACAAGATTTGTAGCTAAGTCCCATGACAATGGCAATGTGAAAAACCAGGGCAAGGTACACCTCACACTTCAGGGTCTTTCCAAGCTCAGTTTACAACCCTAAGCCTCTGAGGCCTCCTAAGCATTCATTTCAGTCAATATTCAGGTAGTTCCTGCTGTTTCCTTGGAAAAAAAAGATTAAAGAATATATAAAAACATGAGGACCAGAAACTGAAGGATACATTTGTTATTGTGAGGGAAACGCCCTTTAAAATCCTGACTGTCTTAATACAAATTATTAAATGCCATATGTGCAAAACACTGTAATAAAAGTCAAGGGAAAATTTTTGGTCCTTACATACTTTTTCCTTCTGAAATAAGGCAAACTGAACAGCTGAGATAGTAAGAGTTCTGCTCCTAGCATGCAGTCTCTCTACGAAGTGGTCAGTAGCTACAGACAGCTATTACTGCCCAATGATGGTTTACTGAGAGTTAACCTGACTGTGAGGGCCCCAAAGAAGTTTTAAGGAGAATATAAAAGATTCCTCTCACTTTCAAATTATTTACTATAGCAAAATAATGATGGGTGGTTTGCCTATGTGTATGAAGCAAGACAAATGAAAACTAGAGGAAGATGTTGCAGTGGTAAGGGTATGTTCTGACATCTACTTTGCTAAATCTTAACTTCCAACAAATTATCACTATGCTGTTTGCCTTTTTTTAAGAGGACTTTTTTCCCTGAATGTTGTTTTGAATATTTCATTTTCCAGATTACATGTAATTTTTCTAAATTATTATTTTGAAGAACTAGAAAACCCTGCTACCAAGAAAAACATTAAAGACATTTTCTGTACATACTTCCCTTGTTCTCCATTCAAACATAACAAATCTTTACATTTAAAATAAAATGCATTATGCACACAGCACAGTGAGATATTTTTTGCAATGAACATATATTTTTGATCACATTATGCTAAAATTTTCTTTCTGGAATGCTGAATGTTGTGCATAGACTAGAAGAACAATTCTTGTTAAAAAAATCTGAAATGAGTTTTTCACTAAGAACAAGCAAATTGAATACACTTTTTTTAAAAGGAAAAAAAAGAAATTACAATTAATTGTGACTACTAATATTCTTTCCCATCAGAGACTGTCAAGAAAGTCATGAAATGCACAGACACTGTACTGCCACTGACCCTAGTCAGTATTTTATTGCTGATGTATTGCTCTTCATTACCACTCTTTACTAAAATTATCCTTGGGTTTGGAATACTTAAATACATAAATAACTGAACGTGCCTAAAATTTAGCTGGCATAAGGTTTCACACAGAGTCCTTAATGCAGTTCCCTTCTCACTCCTGTTGCAACACTCTTCAGTATTGCAGCTTTTCCCTGATCTCCTGTATCTAGTGCTCCGGTGCCCATTTGTTAATTTTCTGAGAAATTACAAAGTTCCTTTTCCCCTGCTTGTTAAAACTGCTGGCAAGAATGCGAGTCAAGACAGAATTGATATTTAAGGTGGTCCTTTCTGTAAAAGTTTTCATTTATTTCAGAAGTTCTTGATGGTACAACTGCAGAAGACTCCTTAAATACATATTTCTACAGTCTGAAGAAAAATTAAATGTTGAATAGACAGATGCCCTATGCCCTAAGTTTGAAATTCTGGAAATCAGTAGTAACAGGTTATTTTTTTCCGACCTTCTAGTGAAAACAAATACCCTGTATTTTACATAATTCTTCAACCTTTTGCCATATTATTCCTGAATTCCAGTGAAAATGAGGTATTTGGTACTGTGCAAATAAGTACTTAGCATTAAAGAACAGAAATGCAGGGACCAATACTGGTTACCATGTGCTACAGCCATGTTTTTAAGGCTGTATCAAAGGCTTTTAATGATTGACTGGGGGGAGGGAAAGAAAAGTAGCATAAAGTCACTAAAGGAATCCATTTATAATTTGCATTTAAAAACCACAATTAATAAAGTTTTGATGTCATCAGCTCAATTGCACCTTAATATGGTTCACTGGAATCTGTTTGTTTACTGCTGTTTGCTTTAGTAAACCATACATGGAACACAACTTCACCAATCTTTTGGTCAGATTATAAAGAAAATAAATATTCTGAAAGAAAGGGATTAATTACTTCCTTTGAAATCACACATGTCACCTTAAAACCTTTCAGAAAATGAATTTCTAGATTTGAATAAATCCTTAAGTACAACCTTTTCTTCCACAGCCAACAGTCCTTCAAAAAGATTAGCCATAACGGAAAGAAAGTCTGCAAATGGAGCAGGGAGGAAGAAGAATGCTCTGACTGGTGATCATGTTCAGTCCTGATCAAGCCTCAATTTTAAGAGCTTGACTGGCATATACACACAAAATCAGCAAGAAGTCAGGCCAAAGTCAGTGCCCAGAAAATTCTATCTTCCTCCATGCCAATGAGATGAGAGAGCAGCTTAGCCTGCCAAGCAGTTAATTCTCCCCCAGTGCCCGGGTTTTGGCCACAGGCAGCAGGCAAAATATTCCCATCCCACACTTGCACCACACATCTGTGAGATTCCTCAGGAATATCATCTTTTTTGGGCTATCTAAACCTGTTCACCACAGCAAAGGGCTCGCTACCTAGAGTTTCACATAGAAAGCCAGTATGAGTCCGTCAGGCCACCCTCCTGTTTGAATTGTTTTATCCGATAATGTGCAGCACCATGGCTTTCATCTGACATGCACAATGTCACTTAAAGCAATACATGCCCAGTGAAACTCAAATCTGTGTTCGGCTAAAACTGATAAACGAAGAACAATCTTTTGCAGACAACAAATGCACTTAACTGTTACGTTCTCTTCTAAGTAAACCAGTTAAAATAAAACTTATTTCAGGAAAACTTTGCTCTAACTTCTTCCTAGAAGGACAGAAATCAGACATTGCAAAATATTTCAGGATCTGCTCACATACTCTTGAATATAATGAACATTTAGTCCAGCAATCATTTACTGACTGTAATTTTAAAAAGCTGTTTCTTTCCTTTGCATTTTTTCTTATCACTGTTTTAATTCACACTATGAAAAGAAAGGGGAAAAGAGCATGGAATTTGAAAGGTTCATCTCAAAAACAGGCATAAAAATGCATTCATTATTAATATATCTTTGCTGCAAGTGTAGTGAATAATCTGCATTTATCACTTTATTGACCCCTTAGCATATGGTCTACCAACACATCACAAACACACCAACAGACTGAAAGCTGGGTAACTCCTGGTGTAATTTTAACTAAAAGGCATTACACTGCGATGACTGCCTGTGTGTGAATCTACCAGATTTATCATCACAAAGAGAAGTGCCAAATAGACTCTGCTAAAGGATCAGGACAGGCAGTAACACTGACTCATTTCTTATGCCATTCTGCTCCAAGATTTTCTTGAGACCACAGCAGAAAACTCATTCTAAATGGAAAGGAAAGGAGAACTGGGAATGCCAGCCAGCTTTTCCTTCCTCAGATGACTGTGAACTAAACTCATTTTGGTTAGTCATATACAGATTCTTGTTATTCCTTTCATACATTCTTCTCTAAACCCCCTAAGTAACAAAAAAATCAAGTCCTGCCCTAAAGTTAAAAGACATTTCGTCTAGAACCCAGCCATTCTTTTGCTACAGATCAACAGCCTCCTAACTTTGATTTAAAAAACAGTTCTGCCAATTTTTCCCTGGCCTCCAATTACAGACGAGATAAAATCTTGGAGTTCACTAAAATAATGTAGATGTAATTATAGGACTTACCCAAGAGACTCAGACATTAACAGAATATACTTACCGATTTAAAATTAAAATATATGCATTTTAAAATAAATTTATATGTTTCTTTGTAAGTCACATATGATTACTGACAACTAATCTGAATGTTATGTATACTTGGAAGAAGTAAAACGTAAAGTAAGAACAAGTGAAGCAAAGATTATGCATTGTGATTTCCTATCACATCTCTATAAAAAGATATAGAAGTGATATATATGTAATATAAAATTTGGAACACTGAAAGTGCATAATCTCAAAGTCCTAGTCCACGGAGTTAAAAGTGATATAACAGCTAGGAGTGATTTACTGGAAGGTTCTCAAAAAAAAGCCAGTTACAACTACACCTTGAATATTTTCTTGTATCTTCACCTAGAAACATGTTTATTGCCTTCCAATCTCAGTATTTAAGATGTATAAATATGAAGGAAGTGTGTTCTGGAATTTCAGTTTGAACTAAATAGAATGAACACCTATTATCTATTTGTACAAAAAACTGTTGTTATGAGAAAAATATTTTCATTCTTAAAAAGGAGTTTACGAATTGGGAGACCGAGATGCTTTTATTAACTGAGTAAATTAACTCAGTTGTAACTGTAATTAACTGAGTTGGCATTCCTGCATATTTCTATACTCCAAGGACACAGTGGTATTTATAAAGGTCATAAAAAGGAATGTGATTCTGCATTTGCTCTGTGAACAAGAAGATACAATATCAACTAAGTGAAATAACAAGTTCTTTCCCTTTACCTCAATGTATTGAAAAGTATTTCTCTACAAAATTTACCCATATAAGCAGGCATTAGATGAAGTAAAATGGTTTCTTTTATTTGTTGTCATTCTGTTTATTTCCATAAAATTTCTGTGTACTGTACAACTCCTTGAGAAGGGAAAGAGACATTTGTTTTCATCTTAACAATCATAAATATTTTTGGAGACAGGAGAGGTCACTAGTAATACCTCCAGTATCTTTTCTATTTTAAAATTGCTATTTTATTATAAATGATAAAATAGGATTTATCTATGTATTTTAATTATGATGTTAAACATGAATTTTTAAGTGCTAATGAACCTTTTACATAAGAATGCAAAAGCTAGCATAGCTTGAAAAATTAGCTCACATACAAAAGATAACAGCATGCAACAGTAAAAAAAGATGCTTCTTTAAATGGACATTCATGTATGAGATTCTCTGAACTGTTTCCAAAGAAAAGGAAAATTGCAGTGAAACATGTACTAACAATATATGAGAAAATTAACATCTGGGCTGTAGTCAATCCAAAGCCCATCACAAGGGCATCTACTGTGCAACTGGTAGGAAGCAGCTTGGATATATGTCAAGGTGCCATACAAGTCCCATAGACAAAGGCTGTCCAAATCCTCATGTATTCAAAGCTTTTCTGCTGTGCTTTTTTTAACCTCCTCCATGCAAACGAACATCACCCACTGCTGTGGCTGAATTGATTACAAGGATTTCAGCAAGAGAAGAGCTGCCTAAAAGCAGTGTTTTGCATCACCTTACAGTAAACATGCATGCCTGTGCACTATACGCAAGCATGCACATACACACACAGGGACATAAATATAATATGTATGTATGTATGAATCCTATATATTGATAACTTGTTTCTAATGCATACCAAAAAAGACAAGCACCAAACAGCGTTAGGCAGAAGTGATGTGTCTGCATCCAGAAACTGAATAAACCCCACATATTCTCCTGTTGTCCAGTAGCAGCCATAGTCATGTTCAGAACTGACTCAGTTTGAACAGCCTAGGCTTAGGATTCAGAAATTGGACACTCCCTTTTCTAAATCAGCCACTGGATTAAGATTTCAGTAAGCATTTTAGCATTGTGCTTGTGACCTCCATAAGACTAGACACTCCAGGAAATAATCACAGGATTACAGAAGTCTGATTTGGGGCAGGGGTGGGGCTCATTCTTTGGCTCTTGATGTGTGAATTCTCTGCTGCTCTGGTGGAGCTCCTTGAAGAACACTGGTGCATCATTCAGCTTCCATACTAAGCTGCCGTTTGTGGCTTTTTATTCTTTAGGGGCTTGAATTTTCCCAAGTTGAGAGAAGAAAAGTCCCAATGTCCAGTTTCATTTGCAAGCAAACTATGTAAGTAAAAAGCATTTCCTCTTCAAAATAAAATGTGAAACCTGATTTATGTACCCATGTATCATAAGCAGAGGTTTTGAATCCCAGCTGGATGAGATGCCTAACTCAAAAAACAAAGTAAAACAAAGAGGTGATGATGCCTGGCTTGTTCAATGCAGCATTCAGTTCAGCCTTTCTTGACTCTATTCTGAGACACTGGACTCCACACAACTGGAAATGGTGGCATCCCATTCTGGGGCCAAAATCCTACAAATTATATTCACCTAAAACCTTTTTTCTGACTTGTAAATGTTATTTATACACAAGGATATGTAACAACCCCCTCCTTTAATACAAAACAAAAGGGCTTTTCAACATAATACACATATGAAATGCACCTTTCAGCCAAGTAGATAGCATACATTCACTACATGTTATATTTCATAGTGCAAGAGACTGTGGGCCAGCACTGTGGACCAAAATTTTTTTTGGAAAACAGCCCTTAAAATAGAGTCTGAAGATCTGTAGATTTCTTATTATAATTGCCCTACTAGTACAAAGTTATTAATGTAACTGCACTAACAGATCATTACATCTGAATTTGCACAAATGTAAATTTACATTGAAAAAATGTACAGATGTGACAAAACAAGCCTTTACAGATTCTTCCACTATAGTAAATAAAGCATAAAGACAAAAGTATTCAAATAAAAATTCAATTCAATTATTCAATTCAAAAAATCAGTCAGAATAGCTACTGCTACAGAAGAGAAACTTACAAGTATATGTGGCTGACCAATTCCATGTGCTTGAGCAGTGCAACTCATTTAGACAAGATCCCTTCTCCAAACAAAAAGGATGCTAAATAGTACAAATATATCCAAATAATAAAAAAAAATGTACTCAGCTATTGCATTCTACTTTATAATTCTCACCTTTAAAATCTACTAGCACAAACCAATACTCTCCCAAAACATATTTTTTCCTTAGAATTTCATTAGGTGAGCCTCACCAACACTGGCTCTGAACTACTTAAGTCCCAAACAGAGAAGGAAGTGAAGAAAAGGGCTGAAAGTGAGTGAAGACTTTAAAACTGAATGTGCAGATAAACAGAAAGAAAGAACTAAATCTTTAAAACCGTAGTCCTTGTTCCTCATAAGCACCTGAATAATGCAACATCATTGTGGAAGTTGGTCATATAAGCCAATAAAAGGCACCATGATATAGAGAAGAAATAAAAATACAGATGACTCTTTATCTGGGAAATACTATTGGAGCTCTCCAATAACTAGGGAGTTAGGGTTTACAAATCTGTATTTTAAATTACAGATTTTGGTTTGCCCTGAAATACATAGGGTTTTATGCCTATATAGAAAGAGTTGTACTGTAATATTTTAAACTCCATTTAGACCCAGCATACCTTCATGTGTTTTGTGTTCTTAGAAATTACGAAAAGCTATCCCAAGACTAGAGATAACCACTAAGTACATTCAAACTTGTCCAGGTAATGAATTATGAATAAAGTTAAACCAGATATTCTGCTATTTCTGGGAATAAAAAAATAAAAATGAGAAGCTCTGACTGGTTAACTGCAAGACAACTGGAAGAAGGAAATAGTGTAAGCATAATCTGGATTGTGGATGATATGTTGAGATATTGCATACATCAGGAAAAGAAACTACAATGTATAGAAAGCTGAATTTACCAATAATAAGGATCACAAAGAATTCAAAATAATCATCTGAAAGAGTACATCCCATGCAAAATAATGATTGCTTTTACTTGCTTTCATGTGAAAACAACATTTCTAATATTAAAGATACACTAACAAATCTCCTCTTCTTCCAAAGGTGGTGTAACAACCTAATCAAGTAATGAAAAATTTTAACATCCAGTGCAATATGATAGGAATGAGGAAGGAAAACTATAGAGCTTGCCTGCATTTGAAAGATAAGACAGATTAACACTGCCTGGGAATTTTAAAGTACTAAGAGCCGTTTCTGAATAATTCCATATGTGAACACTCTTATTTTGGAATAAAAGAGTGCTTTGTTCCTGTTCAGCTTGACCCACTTTCCAAAAGCATTTAATTAGGAGCATTTATATGTGTAAAAAAGGCTTTTGTTTGTTCTCTTGATTAAAACAATAAAGTTCAGTACCTAAGGTTTCCGATTCAAAACATCTTAAACATTTAAAAAAAAAAAAAAAAGCTATGGTAGCCTAGGTATTCAATTGTGGCATTTTCACTTCTTCTCTAAATTATTTAAAAGGCAAAAGGTTTTTCAAACAGTTTTCAGTCAGCAATTACTTTCTGGTGTAATCCCTCGGCTGTGGATGGCTACTCAGAATTCTGTAAGAAAAAACTGCTTTTTGCAAGAAGTAACAGCAGAGGTTTCTAAAAGTACATGTCAAAGGGTCAACTGTAATGTCTTGGGACTTCAGAAAGTAGACTATTTATCTAAAGTAAAACCACGCAGTCTAGAGAGGACACTCTTGCTGTACCAATAGCTGATCCAAATCCGGGTAAATAGAAATCTGTGCTGCCAACTGAAACTGTCAGACTCAGAAACTTTGGCAACCACATGTGCCCGGATATTTGCTCAGAATGCAAGCAGTGTGAACCCACACTGTCTCAGAAAATAAAGAGGAGGCATGTTTAGAAAATTAAAAAAATTGGACGCCTCCCTTCACATGTCTATAAGTATGTCTGGTAAGTATGAGTATGTTTGCATGTTCAACTTACGCCTGGGTACCACAGCTTTGGCCATGTATACCTCCTGAGCTGCTGATGCTGGTACAGAAATTAGTACATAGCTAAACATTATAGCACCAGCCTCGTGGTGGCACCCACACTTGAGAAGCAGGAAGAACAGCTGCATTTAGCATTGTCATCGCCACGCAATCCCAAGTGCTCCCTGTCACTTCCACAGCACAAGCCAGCGAGGTACATCAAACACTAGAGTAATACCACATAACTTGTGCCATGGGTGGCTAGCACATTTAATCCTGCAATGGAACAGGTAAGGAATTGCCACTGGCATGAAAGGCAGTGTAAAAGCCCCACATCCACTGGTACATGTGGTAATCACGTGCAATGCTGGACTGTCCCTGTCTGGATTGCAGACAAACAAGGGTCCACATGCAGACTCAGATATTCTTCGCTACGAAGAAATGAAAACTCTTCACACACGTAATACAGCAACAAGCTTGTGAATCGCCTGTTGCATGCTCCCAGAAAAGTCTTTACACTGCTTGAGTGACATCTCCAACCTTTTGTACCCAACATATCTGCCTAACAGTCCTATAAACAGAGAGGGGGCTCTCAGCTGTCATCAAATATTAATGCAGATCTTAAATATCTTATCTTCATTTAAAAAATAGAAGATCACATTCTATTTAGCAGGTGCTGTGACAACCCTCTCTGTTGTGTTTAAGAACAGAAAAACCAAGTAACTTGGCAGGCTACTGTTAAAACAATGATGTCACGTTTTAGGTTATGGTTGATGTAATCTTGCTCTTACATTCTACAGCTTCCATGAGAAACAGCACATTGTGGCTTTCGTAGAAGTAAGAAAGCCACATTAACAATGCATCTTTTAAAATCTGTCAAATTTGATCTTGAAAATATTTTTCACTAAAAGAACCTACTTTTACAAATGCTAGGGGCCTCAAAAATATTTTATGCACAGTCTAGAATAAGAAAACTATTGTTTCTATCCTAGAAACATCTGTTTTCATTAATCGTTGAGTACTGTCACGAAAGAGATGCAAATTGTGATATTACTCAAAACAAGCCTTTTTTCCTAACAGCTACATTTTTATGTTACCATTTGTCATAATCCCTGAGGTATAGACCTCTATTGATCTGCAACCATATCTTATTTTAGAATACCTAATAAGGATTAGGTAGGAAACCTACAGACTCTCTGTGAAACCATGCAGCACACTGGGTAAGAGCTCTACACTAACCAGAAACAACTAAAAAACGGTGACATTTGAACAGTGGAAAACTGTCCTTTCATTCCAGGTCCGTCAAACTACTGAAAAAGACTCCTCAGAAACTGCAGAAAGAGCTTAGTTTTATTACAGTAAATCAAACATAACTTTTATTTGATCTCAATACTATACAAGTAGTATGTATCAACAAAAGCACCCTGCTAGCTAGGAAAATTTTAAGAATATAAATTAATTATCTTCTACTGATCCATTCAATGAAAGAATATTGTATATTTATTGATCCATTCAATAAAGAATATTACATATTTAGCTTACCGCACACCACCTATGTGGTCTGTTTATTCTTTTGCAATTAAGGTATATTAAAATCAATGCTTTATGCATTTTCAATGTATTTTTAATATATTAACTTTAGAAATAAAATAGTTGTTTGAACACCAAAGTCTGCTAATGAAATTATCTTTAAAGCATAAATACTTAAGACACTAAAATCCTGCTGGATATTATTAAATTGTATTTTTATAGCACACTATGTTATGTTGTGAAAAATCAATTCTGATTTTTTCAGATACTCAGCTAAATTTTCAGTTATGAATCACAGTCTTACTGACATCAAACAGGATTTTGTACTCTCCTGTTCGATTTAGTTCATCAGTTTTATCCCATTGTTTACACATATTTTTGAAAACCATTTCAGAAAATCTTATTTTGACTTATTTCCAATTACTGATAACAGCTCTGGCACAAAAACACATCACTACTTCAAATACTTTTTTTGTTGAAAAACAAAGGAAAATAGTCTTTTGAACAGAATTGCATTAATGAGTGTAGCAAAAATTATCCAGTACAATAAAGTAAATCTCATAATCAAATACAAAAAATAAATCTCATTACCACAGAAAGTGATGAGAAGGTTTTTTGCTTGTTTTCAGTACTAGGTGATAAATGATTGAATTCCAAACATCATTTTCCTGTCTTTGAAGCTCCCTGTCACTGTCTTATGAAGAGTTTGTCATATATTTGCCAACATTAAAGCTCAAAAATTAGAATTTGCCTCAGAACAATGAAATTATTCTGAAACGAGAACTTTCATTTTCAAACCATGTTGGTTACCTCCCTCTTAATTAGCCTCTTCTCCTTACTCAGACACAGTAAGTATCCATACAACTTTTAGGTTGTAACTGGTATTATAAAACTAATATAAAAATGCTATCTCATTATGAAAAATGTGATACTAATGATCAGTGTTTCAATAGCAGAAAATTACCAATTACCAAAGCAGTGCCCAGTGTAGCAATACAAATGAGACACACTGCTAGAGCACATCCATCAATTCTAATGCAGGAGTAGGAATCAATAGGGCATCACTCTGTAGTCATTAGAAATCTAAATATATTTGATGTGTGTAAGAAGCCCCTGGATCGCTACTTTCTAGTCAGTCTCCATAAAGAGCCTGACTTCTAGGTTAATAACCAATATGTGAATTTTTCTCTGCCATGTTTAAAAGAACCATTTTATAAGTCAATATTCTACCACATGACTCAGCTGAGAAACTGTGCCTTAGGGAAAGACTTCACTGATTAGCATATAATACCTGTTGCTTTTTATTTAGGCAAACACTTATTCAGCACACTGCCTGAACAAGACTGAAGCAGTTCTGGATAAACTCAACACAAACACTGATTTAATTACT
Organism: Bombycilla garrulus; assembly: GCA_013400315.1. Taxonomy (NCBI): domain Eukaryota; kingdom Metazoa; phylum Chordata; class Aves; order Passeriformes; family Bombycillidae; genus Bombycilla; species Bombycilla garrulus. The sequence continues at coordinate 176,660 of VXBU01006158.1, forward strand.
AATTTCAAATGTTAAGAAACAGCCCCTGGGAAACAACCCAAGACATTTTTATACAGAAGCACTATGACTACATTATAATTAATTAAAATTTGCGAGAAGTGCCACAGATATGCAAGGATCTCAAAAACAGTTACTCACAACCTAATAGAGTTGAGAAAGTAGAAGCCAGGCAACAAACAGACTATTAAGGAAAGAAAACTAAGTGAAAGAAACAAACCTAAGGGTATTTTGAAATTACAAAGATGAAAGAAGGGCATATAACAAATAAAACTACAGAATGTATCATTATTTTACAAAAAGTGATTCACTGTCATGCAATTAAGAAGGAAGGTGAAAAGAAACCAACACATAATATGTGCAATCTTGCTGGGTGTAGAATCTGGACAATTAAAGCAGCATCTACCTGCTTACCATTGCTGTTACCAATGTGAGAAAATGCTTGATTGCCATACAAATAAAATCAACCACATTGAGGTCAAACCACCAGTAAACAGAGAAGCTGGAGAGCATCTACAACAGACAAATGGCAATGTTTCTTTCATTTAAGATACTGTCACTATATAAGGTTTTCAGACAAACTGGCAAAACTTCATATTGCATACTATATTTGAAATGTCTTTGTCCTTGATGATGAACGCAAAATGCTAATGTGAATTTTGCTTGACACTGTAAATGCATTTTTATCAAGAGCAGACTGAGGGATGTTGACAATATATCCAACTATCAACTGGTTTCCAATTCCTTTATTTTCAATCTTCTGTTTCTTCTCAGTATCATTCAGCCTTCATAGAGTGAAATTGTCATATCTATTTTCTGTTTCAGGTACAAATGAGTCTTTCTCTTGTTCTTCCTTCTGTAATTCTTTCTTCCCTGTGGGTATTCCCAAACCTACTGCTGACAAACTTATCTTCAGTCTGGAGGGCTCACGTACAACTTACCATCAGACGCATCTTATTCTCTGTTTGAGACATACATGTTGAACAGCTGCCTGGCTAGCATTGTGTAACGTAATGTGGAAGAGTAAACTGCACCACTAAAGCCTAATCAAGTTTATTAAAGAAACAAAAATGTTACTTAAATGGTTTAAATACCTTAACACCAGCAATTGGCAAGAAATATTTTTTTTTGGTAATATGTTCTGTGCACAATGTTATTGACCTCCCTCAGAAACTTAAAGATTGCAAATATAATGCATGTTTTTGCCATTTAGTTGAAAACTTGTATCTTTATGTATACACATATATGGAATTAGCAATCAAGCTAATTAACAAATATTAACAACTGCACAAACAATGTATCTTATACTCACAGCTTGGTTATCAAAGAGACACTTTTTAGATCCTGCCTTAGACACCGCTTTGAGGATTGGAAGAACAACTTTCTGCAGGTGTCTCCCATCTCAGACTGCAGAATAACCTTGGTGACAAGGTCAGAGTGAACGCCAAACTTCTACATAGATCCAGTGAAAAGGAAATTGATTCACTAGTGTTCTGCTACTTAAAAAGGCATCTCTTTGAGGTATTACTTGAGCAGAAAGAAGCACTACCTTTTACAATATTATTATGCTTTTACGCAGATAAAACAGACATTTGTAGTCTGATATTTTATTTTCCATACTGTTACTGCTAGTTTGCAAGGATTAAGGGGGACTGTAAAAATACTTTAACCTCCAGGTTGGTCCACATTCCAGAAATATTAATTTTGGCTGTGCAGAAAGTAACAGTAACCCGCTGGGTGGTTTCCACCAGGCAACAGACTTCTTGAAATTCCTCTGCCTCAGAGATAACACAGGGGAAGTCTGATGTGTAAACTTCTTACAAGTCACTCAGAAGAAACATCGCAGAAAACAGCTTGGCATGTGATAAATTTCTTTAATGTGTATATAATCTCATTTTACATTATAATACTATAAACCAATTTTCTTTGAAACAAGTCTACAAAAATCCTCATTAATGGATCCTGAAAATATTTAAGTGAGATATAATATAAAAATAATAAAAATATTAAAAAATAATAAAAATATAAAAAAAACCAAAAAATACATTGAGACAATGCTAAAGGTATATTTCACATAAGATTTACATAATGCTTCTTCTGATAGTTATAGGATCTATAGAACATCTTCACCATGATACCAAAAAACTGCCCAATCATTCAAGTGAAGGAGTATATATTGAAAAGCTCAACTCATTCCAGTATTCACTCAACTTCTTTGGGATTTGAGGTGACATACAACAGCTGCCATGAGGTGGATGGTCCAAAGGACACTTTGTTGACTTGCTATTTTGTTTGCTTTACACAGCAAGCTGAACTCCACTTTGAAGATGAAGCTTCAACATTACCTTCACTATCACATCAATTTTTAACTCCTGAGCAGATACTCTGTGGGGCTAGCACACAGATAGAGAAAGCTTCTGCATGAAGACGTAAGCTCTGCTGAAGTTAGTGGATATTGCTCTGTAACATCCTGTCAAAGCCTGATTACCCGTGGTGCATACTGATGCAGTTCAGCAAGTATTGTATTTCTGCCTTTTATTCACGTCAATCTCTTTTAGTTTTCCCATTTTTAAACATACTTTTAAATAAATGTGCAGCTGACGTGTTGTAACACTTATTAGCCATAGATCATAGAATACGAGGAGCAGGAACGGACCCATCAGGATCATCAAGTCCATCTCCTGGCTCTGCACGGAACAGCCCAAGAGTGACACCATGTACCTGAGAGCATTGTCCAAATGCTTCTTGAACTCTGTCAGACTTGGTGCTAGGACCACTTCCCTGGGACCCTCTTCCAGTTCCCAGCCACCCTCTGGGTGAACAATCTTTTCCTGGTATGCAACCTAAACCTCCCCCACTTCAGCTTCCTGCTGTTTTCTCAAGTCCTATCACCAGAGTGAAGGGATTGGTACCTGGCCCCTCTGCTTCCCCTGACGAGGAAGTTGTAACTGCAATGGTGTCTCCCCTCAGTCTCCTCTTCTCCAGACCAAACAGACCAAGTGACCTCAACTGCACCCCACACAGCTGCCCTTCAAGGCACTTCACCATCTTTGTTGCCCTCCTTTGGACACTCCCTAAGAGTTTAATGCCTTTTTACATTGTGGCACCCAAAACTGTCCCCAGCACTTGAGTTGAGGCCACCCCAGAGCAGAGCAGAGAGGGACAATTCCCTCCCTTGCCCAGCTGGCAATGCTGTGCCTGATGCCCCTCAGGACACATTTGGCTCTCTCTGGCTGCCAGGACGTGGCAGTAAGGAAGTCCCTGTTGTGAATGGATTTCTAACATTAATTCTGATTTCTGTTCAGATCTTTTCATCTTACTGAATGCAAAACACTCAACTCTGATCAAACTCTAGGTAACAAGTAAATTCTGTTTATGTATTTTCTGTGTACTTCAAGGAAAAGATAAGTGCTTGTGTACATGTATGCATAGGAAGAACTAGACCTGGATACAGTGTTTTGTCTGTATTAAGTAATTTTCAAATTTCACTATTTTTAATGTATTAATAGAACTACATTAACTCCCTTATTTTAATGTCCTAGCTATCTATAATTACTAAAAACCCTATTCAAATCACATTTTAAAACACTTCAAAAGGAATTTTTCAAAATTCATTAAAATACAATTTCTTCTTCTCTAAAATTAGAACATAAGTCATTTTAACTCCATTTTAATATAGTGTTTTCCTTCACTTCTTGGCTTTAAATAAATACATATAAATATGTGCAAAACCAAGAAATTAAATGCACATATTTCACCAAGATGCATCTAAATCCATATAGAACTGAGAAAAATCAGGATAATAACAGTGCCTTTTCTTAAACTAATATCACTGAAGAACATCCATTCTCTCTAAGCCTAGAGAAAGTCAGATATAGTGCTCATGTAAAAATAATTCAAAGCAGAGTTCTGTTTGGACTGTGAAAATGACACATAAATTCTTTACGCATGGTCATACTGGGATTGAGTTAAAGCCAAACAAGCATCCGATTCTTGCTTTGAATATGGGTTGATTGACTGCTGTTGTAAACCATTTAATGGGACTCACATTCAAAAGACTGCTGAAAGATTGTCTCATTCTAGCATTCTGGGATGTCAGTAACAAGACAAGTTCAAGAAGACAGATTTAAACAAATGTTTGGGAAAAACATATCTACCAAATATACTAATAAGCAGATTCTTTTTTTGTAACGTGTTCTATACCAAATTCCTTAATCATATTCCAGAATAGTCTGAAGAATATTTCTAAATAGCAGAGCCTCAATTTCACCCAAATCAAAAATTTTACACCATGTAAAGTGATCTTGTAATTTCTCTTTCTCTGAAGTATTTGGATGCATGTAAATAATATTTAAATGCAGAAACATGTACAGAAGACATTATATATATAGTTATATATACAAACATAAACATAACTATGAGACTTACATAACACAAGGTAATAAATACAATAAGACACATATATAGATAGATAAATAAATATGTAGAAATATGTCTCATTTTGATTTTAACTGATCTGGATTTTGTAATAGTTTTGCCTCATCCTATACTTTTTTCCTCTATACTGCTTTTGATTTTTTTGTAATAATTTAGCTAAGCTAAATAAAGGGGACCCTAAGCACAAACAAAACATTAACAGCAACTAGAATTTGTGAAGTGCCTGGCATGTTTAAAGCATTGTTTAAGTATTTAATTAAAAGTCCTCAGAACAATCCTCAAGATCAGTAAGCACTTCCAGCAGCAACATTGCAGCACAAAGAAGTCACCACAACGGAGAAACCAAATCGTCACCAAAGCCCTACAAGTAGTCCTAAATCCAACACTAACTTCTAACAGTGGTACTTCCATTCAGACAAAGCAGGAAGACACAACTGTGATTTCTAGCATTGTAATAATCTAGGCAATGTGTCTGTACAATGTTTAAAGTCTAACAGTATTCTGAAGAGTTATTATCAAATCTGCAGTACCACTGAAAGTCTCCTTGTACATGAATGTAGTCCAAGTAAGGTCACATCTCTGCCAAACCAGAGACATTTCACTTAGCTGTAATCATTTATAAGTACTGTGTCTAATCTGACTTAGTCTTTAAGGTCAACAGAGAGATGAGCAGCTCTGGGGAGTGATACTTTTCACTTATCTAAAATACTCATTTTAGGATGAGAAATGGAACAGGATTCTGGAGATGGATAATTGAACATAAATTTTAGCTGTCAGTGAGAACCGCTGCACAGAGTTCCAGCAGAGCCATGGTTGAGGGAGAGCCTTCTGTCAGACTCCACAGATCTGACAGAAGTCACCTAACACACACTCCAGAAAAAAAAGGCTTTTTGCACATAGAACTCAGAAACACAACTGACCAGAAGAAAATTAAGATGTACTTACCAAAAACAATAGAGGACTCACAGTAGTAGTAACCATTTGGTTGCTTTTTTTTCAACATGGAGCAAAGATCAAAACGCTGCAAGATCTCATCTCCAAAATAATGGTTTTTGAAATCTTCATACAGACTGGAGTCAATTTTTTTCACCTTTAAAAAGCAACATAAAATTCAATTAGGCATTCTACTTGGAGACTGAATTTTCATATTTAATTTCTATAAGTTTTCATTTTAGCCTTAAGTATGGAAAACTACTTCAAGAAGCAAAAAGAATACAGAAATAATCATGTGCAAAATCTTCTGTTTTAGGGGAGCACTGTCTACTGCAGAGGTTAACAATAAAATAAAAGTGTCATTAGTCCTCTTTTCTACCACTTCCTTTTCAGTCCTGTACAAAACAAATAGAAATACACAATGCTACAACTGCTTTAACTTCCAATGGTTTGCAACAGTGTTCATGGAAAGTGTAAATGGAAATAATTCTTGCTGTCATTGCTGGGCATGCTGCTGCAAGGAAGAATCTCAAATGGCCATTAAGGGCAGTTTTCTGAGTCATTAAAATCAGCACACAGGAAAAAAATGATTGTATGTTACTAGCACTAGACTTTTTTTATCTCAGTAAATCTAAAAACATACCGGGATTTATAATATTGGAATCATTATGCAGTTTTGCATATATGAAGTGGAACACAATAAATATTCTATTAAGCTATTTTCAGAAAACAGCATTTCAGTAGTCATTTTAAGAGTTATGGGGTCCTCATTCCATTGCATCATAAATAAAAAGATATGAGCTCTGTAAAAATTCAGTATTTTCTCATTCAATCTACCTCCCAATAAACCTGTTTGCTATTTAAATATCATTACTCTATACTAAGGAATATTAGGAGCCTCTAGCAGCTCCAGGCCAGTGCTCCCTCCTGCCTGGCTGCTGGAGTCCAGTCCAGTGTGTGGGAGCCTCAGCCTTTGATGGATGTCCTTGCTTCTTTCACCTCCCAGAGACACATGCTCAAAGGACATGGACTCGGCTGTCTACACAGATGCCACTGCCTTTACCAGCACCTGCACGTGGGGCACAGGAGACACAAGTGCAGGTTGCTCCAGGCAGGGACAGAAGGTCAGCAGTGTAGAATGCACACGATTTTCTCTCCACGTTCACGTTTGTACATTCCTGAAGCACCGTCATGGCCCCTATATCCCCCCAGCACCCCTGCCCAGATTGCTGGCCTCTTACTGAGCCCACGGGTCTCCCACTTGCTGGCTGGCCCAGCTGGAGGCTTGGCAGTGAACACCTGCACTCCCCACAGTTTGGGGAGGATACAGACATTTGCCCCTGTATCAGTTGGACAAGTGTGCCCACCAGCTTCATTTTAAACAGGACTGGCCCCTTTCGCAGCCCACGCGGTCCACTCCTCTTTTGAGTTCTGCCCCAACTTCTCCCCCTGCACAACCCCCATGCATTTACACAGTCAACCTGCCAACACCCTGCACCCTCAGCTTTACATCCCCAACAGCTGCAAAGTCCCAGTTTGCCTGTGGTTTGTCGGCAGCTCAACGTCAAGTCTACTTCACCGAAGGTCAAATGAATTTTCATTTCCTTAATCTCTGAAATGAGGACATCTAGTGGTGGATGCTTTTCATTTCAGGAAATGGACATTCGGCAGTCTACATCTGTAGTCTACATTTATTCCATCCTTACAGTAATTACTTAAAATTTTATATTCTACGGCTAGACTAGTCCTTATGTACCAAGGTTATTCTGACATTAAATCATCATTCTCTGCTTTTTGGCTGACAGTTCTTGGAAATACAGTTAGACATCAACTAGTAATAAAAAAGACATTTTCAGCCAGAAAACCACTTGTCAAAATGTGAAGCCTTGAGTACTTCTGGAATGAAATGAAATAAAGGAAATATAAAAATCACAACTTCATGCTCCAATAAATAACATCTACAAGAGGTCGGGATGTTGCTTGTCAAAGACAGGTTGTTAAGGTGTGAATCAAATGCTGAATGCTCAGGAATTGCGTTGTGCTTGTGATGCACTACTGAAAGGTATTTGGAAAAGCAGCCATGGGAAAAGTATGATATTTTTAGTAACTGAACAATTTCTGGAGTGCTGCTTGCAGTGAGATGTGAAACGATGAAGCAATGCAGATGCATGGGAAGGTCATGGCTCATTTCTTAACTGAAAAGGTCTGGAGCAGTAGAGATGCAAGAGAAAAGTTGTTACCACATGGGAATAGTACAGATGCTGATAATAAAGCTCAGCTATAATGGTGGAGGGTGAGAAACAAGAGTACTTGAGAGGCCACTTTGAAGTGTTTGGTGCTGGAAGGGGAGGAGGAAGACATCTACCTCTCGAGGAAATACTGTGACGGATGATGCCTGTAAAGGGCATGGCCAAGTAACCTGGGCCTACAGAGGCACAGCACAAGGAGCTCTTGCAGGACTGTCAGAGCACCAGAGAGAATGCCCCTGCAGCCCTGCAGTGTCTGTTTCTTCTCCCCGGGTCCTTGGGAAGGTGCAGCCTGCTATCCCAGTAGCTGAACCACATGCAGTCCCCGTGGCTACTGCCACAGCCAGCCTTGCTTGGGACCAGGGGCAGGAAGGCTCCAGTGCAGGCAGCTCCCGGCTCCGCGTGCCAGACCCCACAGCCCAGCACACCACTGAGCCGCTCCATGCAGGCGGGGCCCGAAGGCGGCCCGAGGGTCGCTCCGTGCCGGGACAGGGTCGCTGTGGGCGCGGCCCGATTGCAGAGGCTGGTCCGGGCCTCCCGACGGGCTCTCCTGACAGAGCCCCGAGCTCCCGCCCGGAGAGGAGGGAAAGGGGACAGCACAACGCGTTGGGGCTGCCGGTAGACGAGCTTTGTGCGCGTCTGTGGTGAGGAGGGTGAGTAGCGAGCAAAGGACGGGGAGACGATTGGAAGTGAGGTGCTGACGGGGATTGGTATGTTCGATCCCTTATGTGCTTGTGTGGAAACGGGTGCAGTGTGATGGTGCAGCATAAATATGGGGCTGAGACCCTGAAATGATGGCCAGGCTATGAGGCTGCACTGCTGAGAGGAGCCATAGTCAGCACAGGTGTGTGGCACAAATCTCTGAGGGAGGATGATTTTGTACATGCATATATACATGTTACTGTATTTATGGGTACTTGGGTGTAGATAGCTACTTAAGAAAAAAAAAATAACACAAAGAAAAACTGTAAAACTAATGCTGGTAGTTAGCTCTGTTACATCTTCCTTGGAAGCCGATGGCTGTAGTTACTGGCTGTGTCTTTTCATTTGAACGTTTATAGTTAATTCCTGGTAGCAGCTTAGATTCTTCAGGGCTGGAAGAATGTTAACCTCCTGTTGTCAATTAAAGTTACTTCTCAGGACGTTTTGCATGAGTTGTGAATAAAAAATATCTCTTGCCAACAGAATGAGTGCCACATCAGGCGTGAGCTGTGCCTTGCCACTGCCGCTTGGACCCGAGCAAGAGGAGCAAGGGGTCTTGGAGACACATATGTCTGTTTTGTGGTATGCAGGGCAGCTGGCAATTACTTACTATGATACAGAAGATTGCTCAGTCTACTTCATGCCTGAGATACCTGATAACGAAGACCTCAAGCTACTCCAAAAAGTGATAGGGGAACTTAACCCTCAGTGCATAGTGACCAGTGCAAAACAGGACCAGAATATTGCCAAATTCCTGACCAACCTAACAGCTATTGCTGGTGATAAAGACATAGGAAAACCAGAGATTGTCCTGTTTCCTAACATAGATTTTGGTCTAGAAGTCAGCAAGCAACGGATCCTGTCTAGGCCATTTCCATTTATCCCATCTCATATGACTGCCACAGAGAAAATTCTCTATTTGTCCTCAATCATCCCTTTCGAGAGTCCACTCATGATACGAGCCTTAGGGGGCCTCCTTAAGTTTCTAGACAGAAGAAGGGTTGGAGTTGAACTTGAAGACAGCAGTATAGCAGTTCCTATTTTGGCCTTTAAAAAGTTTGTGCTGTCAGATACTGTGAATATGGACCAAGACACTTACTGTGTCCTGCAGATATTTAAAAGTGATATCCATCCTTCTGTGTACAAGCTATCCAGTGGACTAAAAGAAGGATTTAGCTTATATGGAATTTTAAACCGTTGCAGATGCAAATGGGGAGAAAAACTGCTGAAGTTGTGGCTCACACGACCTACCCGGAACCTGACAGAGCTGAACAAACGGCTGGATGTTATCAACTTCTTCCTGCTGGCTCAGAACCATGAAACAGTCCTCACTCTTCAAAACTGCCTCAAGAATATTAAAAATGTGCCTCTTATTTTAAAGAGAATGACTCTTTCCAACACAAAAGTTAGTGACTGGCAAGCACTGTATAAGACAGCATACAATGCAGTGTGCCTGAGAGACACGTGTCGTTCTCTGCCCAGCACTATTGAACTTTTTCAGACTATTTCACGTGTCTTCACTGATGATCTGCACTACATTGCTAACCTAATCAGCAAAGTGGTAGACTTTGAAGGCAGCCTCTCAGAGAACCGCTTCACTGTTAGACCCAATGTAGATGCCACGATTGATGAGAAGAAACGAAAGCTGATAGGACTGTCAGACTTCCTTACAGAAGTGGCACGAAAAGAACTGGAGACTTTGGACAATCATATTCCTTCCTGTTCTGTGATCTACATTCCTTTGATTGGGTTCCTTCTTTCCATTCCACGCCTGCCAAGTATGGTGGATAAGACTGACTTTGAAATTGAAGGCTTGGACTTCATGTTCTTGTCAGAGGATAAACTGCACTACAGAAGTGCCCGGACCAAGGAGCTAGACAGCCTGCTAGGTGACTTGCACTGTGAGATCAGAGACCAGGAAACACTCATCATGCACCAGCTGCAGACAAGGATCTTGGAGAAGTCTGAAGTACTGAACAGTGTGATTGAGTACACTGCACACCTGGATGTGCTGCTAGCCTTGGCAGCCATGGCCCGGGAGAACGCCTATTGCCGACCGCGCTTTACTCACTGCCATGGCTTCCACATCAAGGACGGGAGGCATCCACTCATGGAACTGTGCGCAAAGACTTTCGTGGCCAATCCTGTGGACAGCGGCGAGGCTACCAGACGAATAAAGATCATCACAGGGCCCAACTCTTCTGGAAAGAGTGTTTACTTAAAGCAAGTAGGTCTTATAGTGTTCATGGCTCTAATCGGCAGTTATGTCCCTGCAGCAGAGGCAGAGATTGGAGTCATTGATGGGATTTACACAAGAATTCACACTAGGGAATCAGTTTCTGTAGGGCTCTCCACGTTCATGATTGATCTTAACCAGGTTGCCAAGGCTGTAAACAATGCCACAGAGAGGTCTCTGGTACTTATTGATGAGTTTGGTAAAGGGACTAACACACTGGATGGCCTGGCCCTTCTGGCTGCTGTCCTGAGGTACTGGATCAGACAAGGAACAAAGTGTCCACAGGTATTTGTCTCCACTAATTTTCACAGTTTAATGCAGCTAGAACTCTTGCCTGACACACCTCTTCTGGAGTACCTGACCATGGAGACGCATCAGGATGAAGAGGAGTTGATATTTTTCTATCAGATCAAACAGGGCTTGTCCACCATTAGTCATGCTGCCAATATTGCTGCATTAGCAGGAATGCCAACTAAAATTATTGAAAGAGGAGTGGAAGTATCAGAACTGATTCGCAACGGAAAACCTATCAAACGTCTTGATCACCCTACAAAAGGTGATAGGATGGAAAAATGCAAGTCTGTGGTGGAAAAGTTTCTTTGCATAGACCTTGACGATCCCCAAGTGGACTTGGAAGAGTTCATGTCTAAGGAGGTGTTGCCTTCTGCAGCCTCAGTCCTGTAGCAAGGGTATGTATAAATGCACAGACTGCATCCTATCTACCTGATACTTTAAACAATGATCACTATGACATAACACCTCACAGGACATTTAGCTTGTAACAAACTGTCTGTAGTTATGACCTTCCTTTTCCTTCTTGTTTAAACCAAGTACTTACATATCCCTGCACTATGATGTATCATATAAGTGTATGAAGAAGAATTTTAAGAACCTCTTCCAGCTGCTGGGTCACCCAGTTTGTGCATTCTCTGTCCCTGTTGTTGGAACCTCAGATCAAAAAAAAATAAACTGTATAAAAATCACAACACATTTCTACTGGTCTTAGAAGACTATTAGAGGAATGTGTTCTTTGTTTCATATTGTGCCAAAGTGATGGTTTCATCCATTTTAGGATGAGCATCAAAGACTCCAAATAAGTACATAGACTCTTGTACAACTATTAACAACTCTCATCATATAAACCACTGACACAGAGGCTGAAAAGTGGCAATGCAGAGGGATTTAATGGCTCGGTGGCTTTTCTTATACCAGATTTTCAGTCCAGATGCCAGAGATCCCAGGAGTTATTATAAAAAGAATGCTGGTGGTTTTTCTTATACCAGATTTTCAGTCCAGATGCCAGAGATCCCAGGAGTTATTATAAAAAGAATGCTGGTGGTTTTTCTTATACCAGATTTTCAGTCCAGATGCCAGAGATCCCAGGAGTTATTATAAAAAGAATGCTGGTGGTCAGATTCAGTGGGGACTGATAAACAGAAGTACCTCGGTTTTACTGAGAACTGGTCTTTTCTTTAAGGTCCTGTAAAATACAGCTGTATCATACATACTATATGTCTATGCCACGTGGGTATAAATAAAGGCAAAAGTACAAATCTAGGAATGTAAGAGAGAAATTCTCATTTTCGATTCTATTTTCAATTGTTAACATTTGAGGATTAGTACCACAAAGAGAGGATCCCCTTTCACTTCTCTTGTCATGCAGAGGATCATTACTGAACACAGTAATGTATGTATGCATATGCGAGAAAAATTCATTATCAAATTAATGATGCAAGAGCCATATTCTAAATACTGTCAAAGCAATAACCTTTCCTGCAGCCAGGCAAGTGCCTGAGATTCCTCATGTAAATAAGACAGAGAAGACATCATATAGCTTATTGGCTGCCAAAACTTGCTCTAACCACTTACAGTATGGCAAATAAAAGACATGCTATATCTCTCATCTACATGTCATTTCATGAAGACAAAAATATGAATGCCTCATAAACTGAGAGAAAATTTATATTTTAAAAAAACCTAAATCCCTTCATAATTATCAGTATTAAACATGTTATCTGGTATATCTGGCTGAAGATAGAAAAAGATGAGTATCAGCATACATCAAAAAGCCCTGAAATTGGAGACACTGCTCTGGGTTTGTTTCAGTGTGGAATTTCGTCCTTGATGATAAAGGAAACAATTATTATCATAGAGCATTTATGAAGTGCCTCACAACACACCCTGAAATAAACAGGAATCTGGACAAATGGAAAACATAGGGCTTGTGACTGACTAGTGGCAACTTAGGAGGCAAGTGAGGGTAGTAGGAACAGAAACATCTTCAAATGCAAAGCTCCAGTTGCTTCTTTTATTGTAGTTCATTAGGTTCCGTGCATAGAAGATACTGATACTAAACCAGGATTCTTATTATTCAAATAATTCTGGAAATAGCTGAACATGTGCAAGTAAATTATATTCCTTTGTCTGCTTCCACTAGGAAGCACACAATACCTTCTTTTTTAGAGAAGGCTTTTAGCGGTACATCTGATCTGAGAAATGTCCAGCTAAGCATGAAGAACGAGTTGGTCCCCACTTTTGAGAACATAAAGAAGTGTTTAACCTGAGAAGCTGAATGGGGTACAGTAAACCAGACAGCTCTTTTATAATCCACTTTATTTCACACTTCCATCCTTTACTATCTGCTTGCAAGTTTTTTAGATTTACCATTGTTAGCTTAATGATGTGCCTTCAAAGTGAAAACCTAAATTCTTGAGATCTTTACTAGTTCTGAATTTTCAAATTCTTTGCTTTGTAAATATAATTTTTAACTTGGAGAAAGTTAAAATTTCTTCAGAATACATGCATTCCAAAATGCCTGCAGTTACATTAAGGTTTGAAAAACAATTTTTTTTTTCCCAAAATATAACTTTGTGGAATTTAGATGTCATTGTGAGGAGAGTGACTTAACAGAATATTGTTTCAAAGAAGGAAGCTTACATTTAAAAGATAAATTAATATAGTTATAAAGCTATGCCTGAGAACTATACTCAACTACTTCAGTACTATTTGCTCTTTTATAAGCTTGCTCATGTAACCTTTTCTTGTTTTTCATATTGTTGTATGATCTGAAAATGCAATTAGACATCATATTAAAATGTACTACAAAAATAATTATTCATTTTATGATACATATTTTTATTTACTGTTTTCTGTAAATGCATGAAATTATCTAACTAAATGGAGGAACACAATGAAAGAAAAGATTATAGTAAAAACTGATGCTTATGCCCGACACTGAATTGACAGGGAAAAATGTAGATATTTTTAATACATACTATCTTTCTATGCAGTAGATCATATGCATTATCCAGCATTATGGAGGGCTCAGGAAGATGATTTGGAATGACATTGACCTGGTTCTGTCAGCAGCAGTGAATATCAGAACACAGAAAGGATGTATCCTGGCTAATATTTCATGGAAGGTAGATAAATGTAAATGAAACAACCAACCAGCCAAAAAACAGTAAAAACACAGAATAGCAAAAACCCTACCCTGCTTGTCTCAGATATTTTAACCAGTGAAATCACTGAACAGCTGATATTCTAGAATATCTTGGATATTAGCATTTTAAAAATTTATATTTTAAATTTAAAATTAGCATTTTAAAAACCCAACTGTCATTTCAAGCAAAAGCTTCTGTGAGTTTACAAATTTAATATCTATCATACACCACCTGCATCCTGTGGATAAGTCCTTATTTCTATTTTAGAGCAAGTACACATACCCTCAGATTTTCTTGATGTNAGTTATATTAATATGAAATAAAAAATAGATACACTAGTATTGCTTCTATATATTTTAATCACAGTTATATCCTATTTTTATGTATTTGTGTATTTTGTAAAAAAACTAATAAATAGGCAAGAAATAACTGCCTGCAAGAGAGAATATGGAAGATATATTAAATTCTATTTTATATATATATTAATATAGTCTTTTCTCACTACTCTGAAATTCACCAAAGCATATTCAGTAGATGGAACTAACAGTCTGCCTACTCTGCATAATCCAAACAGAAATTCCACTATTTATTTGCTCACTTCCTCCTATACAGTAACAAGACTCAGCAAACAAACTGCATGCATACAATCTACCCCCTAATGGGAGCTCTGCAACTCTGAACACGTACTTCTATCCTTTGGTCTTGCCTAATTTCCCAGCAGAAAAGAGACCATGATATTACAGCACCGAGAATATAAAGGATGGCAAATTACAGTACAGGATTCTTTACACAGTAGACAAATTAATTATTTCTTTAAAACACAAGTATTAAAGTCTTACCTCTTCAGCTGGTTACAAACTAGCAAATATGATGCTACAGCATAAAAACACTGTCTGTTTCCAAATTATATTTTCTAGATTGCTGCTTAGCTGTGTGAAATGTGAGCTCACCTGCTTACGTAGCTCTGTTGATTTTGACAACTTCATGAAGGTCAGATGTGGTTTAAAAGCTCTTTCTTCTCCTGCCATGATCCCTTTTTCTTGAAATATCTTTTTCATAGTCCCTGACAGGAGGAGAAAAGTGTTTAAATACAAAGAAATTGCATAATATAATGCTTCAAATGTGCTTTCAAATGCCATTTTGAAAGGAGTCATGGCTCCTTCACATGAAAGAAACAAGATGATGAGTACTAAAAGGCAGGGAGATTTCTACCTAATTTCAAAGGTTCATATTATTTCAGAGGTATACATTATTTCATGTGAAAATGGATATATTTCATGTGAAATATTTGCAGTTAATATCAGTTAAATACTGGCAATTAGAAAGCTGTTCATGATGTCTGATTTTGCCATCAAAATAGAAACTCAACATTAGCATTGTTCAGGAATCACTCTCACTGGAATTGTGGGAAACTTCAGGAAGACTCTGAGTATGTAACAGAATTCTCAGTTCTAAAACAGGATTCTGTGGTGAATTCTATTATCTGTATTCGGGCAATCTCCCACTCAGACCAGAGGATATTTGGAAGTGAAAGCTCTGAGTTTTGGCACTGGATTTATATGCCAGCATTAGAGGACATATCAGGTGTGCTGATGATTTTTGCTTAGGTTTTAAAGCTTCACTGTTGCCTTCTGAGCTAGTTTCCTACTTTTAATGTACTTTTTCCTACTTTTACCTGTTTACAGTCCAGGCCAAAACAACTGTACAATGCTGACCTAGTTTACTATTTCCCAACTCATCTGCCCACTGTAATGTTTAATTTCTTGGAAATACATTTAAGTGTAATATCTGAATTATGTTCCATGGGTTTTTTTAGATTAAATACTTCCAATGTGAAAAACTTCTGTTTGAAAAAAGGTTTAGATAAAATTGAAAAAACCTGTGGTAAAGATAATAGTGCCAAATAGAGTATTTCTATTGATAAAAAACTGCAAAACCTTAAGCTTTTTTTATTTTTTCTTTGCAAGTACACCTTCCAATTTTTCACTAGGTATACGTCTAGTTCACTCATAAAATCAAAATAGGAGAAAAATTGTCAATCCTATCACATAAATTTAATCACCCTTTAACAAAACAATGTATGTTCATTTAAATATATTCTTTTTTTGCTTCATAGTTCAACAGCCCTTTTTCTGTCACCTGGAAGAAGGAGCACCACATCAGGAAGCAAACAACACAAATACAGCTGACCTACTTGTATTATTTTAAATTTTCTCTGTGGGAGACATTTCTAAACTTACACAGAATCCCCACTAAGCTTTCTGGCTCCTGTATCTGTTGTCTGAACAGCACAATTTGGGGACCCATTGACATTGATGTTCCGGCAAAGGGTAAATCTTAGCAAACGCAGGTTTACACTTTACCCTGCTGAACAGAACCTCTGGCCTGCCTGTCTTTGTTTTCTGCAAAATAGCTTGGTTTGATATCTGTTTGATTTATCTTTCATACCTGGCAATTCCAATCAAGAAAAAATGATGAAAACCTGGGCCAGAAGAGAAACGCACACAGAGAGAGACTGCAGTTTTAAACTTAACAGATTTATATGTGTATAGCTGTGTGTCTCACGGGCATTAGACTTCTCACACAGTTTTGTCATGGCATAGACATATTAAACATCACAGGCTCAACACACTGGGCTTGCTGGGACTACAGATAGTCTCAGTTTTGCAGAATTTGACATGTACAGAAGTGTGACATTTTACTGGTTAAGGTAACATATGAACATAATTAACACAATGTTTCCTTCTTCAAAAATAATGAAAATATAATGCAATCTGAGTAAGTGGAAGGGAAAAAAGAAACAAAGAGAAGTGCTTTTCTGAGAGCACAGGAAGGTTACAAGAGAATGTAATGCTATTAATATCCATGAAGCTCTTTGAAGAAGCAGCTACAAGAACTTTAACAGAAACTGGAAAGTACACTTGGATGTTGTGGGCAAGAGAAAGTTCTGGGATTTGAGACAGCATTAAAGTGGATTTGTCAACTGGCAAATACACAAAAGTTTATGATGGAGATTACCTCTTTCCTAAGAAATTAGAGGCCAGTGATGAGAAAAAAATAGACAGACAATGCCCAGGGGTCTTGACAAATGACTATCCTCCTTCTTTCCTCCAGACATTATCATTACTACTTACACTGAAAAATCAAACAAAATCTATGTTTTCCTTTATTAGCCTCAGGCTGACTGATGTTTGCAGCTTCAAAGTATACCCTAGAAATGATAAAGCTATTTTTACAAGCTCAATGACTTCCTGGAACAAATTTTTGGACAGCTTTCAGACTGCCTTTCATGCAGTTTGAAGTACTCTGTAATATCATTTTGTACCTCATTTTTATAATGTCAAAATTACTGAATGTCATCTGCCTCTTACATTGGATGCAGCTGAAGCCATTAGACAACTCTTTCCCTATAATTAGAATGGAAATGTGATCTGTGAAGCTTACTCAGAACTACTTTAGATGGGAAAAGCTAAAAAATTCAACAGTTAGATCAATACAGACCAACTCATAGTAAAACCACATATTGAGCCATATTCTATAATACAAATGGCCATCTTTTCCCAAGCTTTCATTAGATACAGAAACCTGCTACATATGTATGTTTACTTCCAGACTATTAACTTCTGCTTGTCTCAACACCATGTTCCTTCAATCAAAAGGTTTATAATTTAGAAACAGTATTCTGTCTTTTTATTGAATTATTTTTTTTCTTTACACTTGGAAATGAAGAAAAGCTGAGCATAGATAACATGATAGTTCTAATGGTAAGCTAAAATGATTAAGTTCTTCGGGTTTTTAAAGAGATGGGCCTAAAGGTAAGCCAGAGTCAAGCCATTCCCCAACAGTTCCTCCCCTGTTCCTTGGCTGTGTATTAGTCAGGCTTTTCTGCAGTGAGCTGTCACTGTCCCAGACCACAGGCATGTATCAGTGAGCTACACTGTTATTTCAAGCACTCATCAGGAGCATGCCTGGGTTGTTCTGTTTCTCTCCATCATCACATACACACACACATAAGAAAGATGAGCTTGTTCATAAAGTAGGATCCACAGAGTAGCTGGGCCAAGCAATGCCCTCTTTGTGCATACATGTCAGCACATTTGGTAAACCTTACAAGACTGAAGACACGAAGGCAAAGTCCTAAACTGAAAAAGAAACATAAGTAGAACTTCCTAATAAAACCTTCTTTTTTTACTGGCTTCAATCCATTCTAATACTTCCTATAAGTTTGCTATGATCACTAAAAGAAGTGGGTGAGAGTACGTTCTTTTAAACCACAATAAGCATATTGCTTCATTTTAGTGAGCTATTTAGCAGAGCTGTTGTAATTCAGTGTTTGGCTGCACAATATGAAAAAGAATGTAGATTAAAATCTAAAAGCTGTCCTTTTTTTCAGTATGATTGCAGAGAATCAATAAACTTCCAGTCCCACCTAACTAAACAACAGCAATTTGGACTGCCATCTTTCTGTTCACTTTGCACAAATGAGCTGGTCTAATGGAAAATTACTATACCTTTGAGTTTCCAATTTTTTCATCATGTGAAATGACCCAAGAACAACCAACAAGAGGCCAAATTCATTTATCAAAGCTTCAGCCATCTGTAACTAAATTGAACTAAATTAACTGAATTAAACTATTTCCCTAGGCTGCCTGAAGGGGAGGGGAATGCAATTCACCCTCAAATGGATGCTAAATGTGTGGTTTCACAATTTTTAAAGAAGCTCATAAACTATCATCCTAGTCAGAACAGATTGTTCCTCTCCAGCCCCAGTGCCTGCCACTGCTCCTATCTTTCCTGCCAACAGTTATGCAGCTATACAGTAAACATCATGAGCAAACTGAATAGGCTAAAAATTAGCTGGCAAAGGTAAAAACATTAACTTTACCACAGCTGAATTCACCATGTGGCTGCACAAAGGGGTCAGATTGCTTTGGAATGGTGGCAATGTAAGTTTATGCTCAAGTAAAGCTGTAATGTATCAATGTAAAGAAGATGAGCAGTATGACTTGCTTTCTGTTTCTCTTGCTCTCTAGTGTGGACTGCTAGAAATCAATTCAAAGAGATTAGACTAAATGTCATGTACACACAACTAAAGTTAAAGAAAATTACTGAGTTAGCTGTACTGCGTATTGGCCAAACTGACTGTTGTACTACAGCGCAGTCCCAGTTGTACTAAAATATTTAAGTCAACAAATCAACATTTCTTAAAAACAAAGGACCAAAAGCAAATGAAATATTTGTATGTATCAACAGAATAGTAATTTTTCTGTTCATGAAATACAAGCTCCCTCTCATGGTCAGACCATATCATGCATCATTAATCCATAAAATCAACATCTGCAAATCCTGCAGGTAAAAAACAGGATTCACTTATTCACTTTTATCAGTTTCAAGCAGCATTTACAATATAGTTATCAAAATAAAAATAAAAACCAAGGAATTAATTATCTTTTCCAAATTCACTTAGTACTTGAACTAGTTTTGGTTGGGTAATTTTCTTCATAGTGCCCAATATAGGGTTATTTTTTGGATTGATGCTGAACAGAAGTTTGATCATTCAGGGATCTCTTGGTTACTACTAAGCAGCACTTGCAAAGAGCCAAAACCTTTCCTGTTTCTCAGCCCATCTCTCCAGCAAGCAGGCTGGAGGGGCACAAGGAGCTGGGAGGGGACACAGCCAGGACATATGACCCCAACTGACCACAGAGATATTCTATGAGGGTAGGCTATCACCCTCAGCATACATAGTGCTGGGGAAAGAAGAATGAAGGATGATGGCATTTGTCTTCCCAAGTCACTCTTAGTGATGGAGACCTGCTCTCTGGACACAGCTGAATATGTACCTGCCCATGGGAAGTGGGGAATTAATTCCTTTGTTTGCTCTGTTTTAGTGCATGGCTTTTGCTTTCTCTTTTAAAATGTCTTTATGTCAACCCACAAGTTTTCTCACTTTTACACTTCTGATTCTCTCCACCAGATGGCTGGGGAAGAGTGAACGAGTGGCTGTGCTGGACTGAGCTGCCAGCTGTGACTAAATCACAACAGTTCTTCAAATATTCTGTGGTGCAGCAATGCATAAGAAAGAAAGTTTTTTTAAAAGTCCTGTAATTAATTGTATACGTCACTGTAAGTGCACAATTTCTAAAAAGACTTTGACAAAGAGTTACTAAAATACTCCTCAAACCTGTGCCAGAACAGCTTAGCACTATCCCTGGTAGATAATTAAATGACGCTAATGTCTTTTTAATGGATTTTTGTGAAGTAACTAGCAAATCAGAACAAACGAAAGATTCGCATTAGCTCTGCTTTTCCTGGACTTACATCTCTGGCAAACCTACCTTTAAACTGGTACTAGCAGGCATGCAATGACCATATTCAGAAATTATTATCAAACAATTTTCAATATAATTTATGGAACTAAATGGTCTCCTATCATTTAGAAGGTAATTTAACTCCATCTATTTTCTACTGACTATGTTATCAGTATTTCTCCTTCATTCATGTACAACACAAAATAACAACATGAAATCAAAATTCACCTTAGAACATAGCAGAAGCCATACATAATCTTGAAGTAAAGAAAAAGTGATTCCTTAATAAATTCAACTGAGGTCTTCGTAAAAGGTCAAACCAGCTGCACTTCAGAAATTAAACTAATGAATTGCTAGAGAAAACACTGTATTAATAAAGACTTGTTCAATTTTTCCCTCTGTACTGGACTGCAAAGAGGTGGTGTGACAGCAGCAGTCTTTGCTACTCCGAAAATGTCTTATATGGGTTATTATCTATTAAAAAATTATGTGACCTCACATTCCTCAGAGCACAAAAGATAATTCATCAATACTGAAAAACTCTTTTAAAAAGTCTTTCCAAGGAATAGTTGGAATTGCCGGGATAGTTTTAAAGGACACCAATGAATTACAGACAGTACTGTTCTTTGAGATTTTTTTATTAAATATCTGTAAACAACATAGTTTAAGTATAGACTCATAGGCAGATAAAAATGGGACCAAAACAAGGTAGCATGAAATCTTTACATCCCATTTACAAATTTGCTCTATATTTTTCACATATACTAAATGAAAAGTTATCATCTGTAATTCACTAACATCCTTTTGAAATATACTAAGTAGGCTAGGAAATTAATTATGGAGCATTTACAGTTGTTAAATTAATATTGACTAAATGTGCACAAACTTATCTTTGTGCTCCATTTTCATTTAGGTTGTTGAGAAGTCTTTAAAACACTTAAACTAGATTGAGAAGTTGTACCTGCTATTTCCTTAAGTAGTGCTGTGTGATCATTTTCTGCCAAATTCACAAATGCAACTTGATTTCTGAAGTGATCAATTCCTTGAAAAGACAAATCCACTCTTTTTCCTTTCAGGAGATTGTCTACAAAAACCTTGCTGTCTAAAAGAGCACCAACTGCTCTGTTGAGAGGGAAGAAAATACCAATGTCAAATATATTTCTGCTGTTAATATAGCTATTAATCATTTATATTAATTATCATTATAAATAAATGTAACAATGACTTTTTTGTATCAATTTATTATCTATTATGGTACTTCTGCACTATTTTATATCAATATAGCTATTGTTATTATTATCACCATCTGTTTATAAAGGTAAAGCAGTTCATACACTGTGCTGTAAAACCATATAAATAATAAGGCAGACTTAGTGGGTGTAATTCTTCAAAGGAGTTTATCTCACTCCTCAATGTATCTAGATACTTACATGACAGCGTCCTTATTACTTTAAATAGGATAATTACTCAGAAGTATTTTGTTTTCCATTTTTAAATTAAGTTGTTTCCTCTCCTGGTATGTCAGTTGAGCTAAGATTCTTTAGTCAAAGTTGCTACAGTGTTAGTTAAATTATAAACAAATGTGACATTACATATATAATGATAAAATTGTAGGGAAATTACAATTAAGCTCATGGAGTACTGTTATTAAAAGAGGTACTATCTCAATTTACATTTATGTTCTGTAAGAGCTTAGAGGCATGCACACAGTAACTGCAATACAAACCTTTTAATAATCATCTTAATTAACCACATCAAGTGTATGTACATTTACATGAATTAATTGTTTTAACCTGCACTTAAAGTGATTCAAATTCTAAACAAAAACCACATAAACATTTGTAGAGTTTTCTAAAAGATCTTTCACATCTCAGTTTTAATTCTATTCAATGAACCTGGATTTAATCTTTTCCACAAAGCGATGCAGACTTTATAAACACTAGATGGCAGTAATAGGTTAAAAATGCTCAAAAGAGGTATTTTTACTTTTTCTGTCCTAGCTGGATGAAAGCAATCACCATGATTTCTACAGTAGGTTAAATGATTTAATTGAAGCCTGTACAATTCCAAGTATCTCTACACATTCCCATTTTGTTTAACAAGGTGGACTCTTGATGTGAACCGTGCATTAACTGGAACCTTGTTCAAGTTAAAAAACACATGAAGGTTGATTACATGATGAAATATCCTTCATTGACAGAAGTCATTGATAGACCTCCTGTGGTCTTTTCAGAGGGCTTTAATCTATAAGCTAGAAGTGCTTTAGCTCCTTTATAACCATAAATACCAATACCATTACTTGTTCCTTGGCAAAGGTATTTTACTTTAAGCATAGTCTCTGTCACTTACGTACCCCCTTATCGCTGTTAGACAAGCCTGTTCCTGTGTCTTCCCTATGCGCTGTACTTCAAGACTTTTCAAAAACACCATGTAATACTGGTTCTACTTGTTACATTACTTCACAGACATAGATTTATTTACCAACGTGAACCTAACAATCAGTCCAAAACAAGTACAGATTTCAAAAACAGTGAGTCAAATTAAGTTAGAGTTTGCAGAGGGCTTTTAAGTATTGATTCATGAATTAATCTAAAATCCATCTCTGGATTTTTTACATGTGAACACTAGTCCCCAGAAAGTCCATGGAAAGCTCTGTTCCTCAGTTAAAACAAAGATTTACATTTCCATACTGTAGTGTCTCCTGCAGAACACACTGATCAGCCCAAGGCTACCCCCCATGAGTTCTATGAAAGGTCAATCCACACAGTGCAGTGTACTTTCAGTTTAGCACTGTGGCAAAGATCTAGTTCTACTTTTTCTTTTATTTATAATCTTGCAAACACTAAAATATGTAGAAAAATAGTTGTCATCTCACTCTAGCTGTCTTGCCTTTTGTATTCTATCAACCACTTCACAACGTCTAACAACTGCTTTGTAAGAAAAATGTACAAGGAAAAACATTTCCACTTAAGTCAATAGCTAAAAAACACTACAGTGGTGTTATCTTGTTATTCCATACTAAATAGTATTTACAATGTTACTAGTAATCACACTCAGTGCAATTTATTGACAGAGATAGCCAAGAAGTTTACAAACACTTTGATCCACAGTCAAAAAGGAAATTTAAAAAAAAAAACTTAAAACAGCATATTCTAAGTGAACACAAGCTAAGAAGTAGTGTCTGTTTTCTTTCCATGTTGTTGTAATGTAGCACTTAAAATTTATGGAGTTTCTTTTTAGAAATTTCAGAGTTTTAATTCTGATCATTTGCTAGAAAGCGCAATAATGCAAAAAAAAGCCAAACTCAACTCCATCAGTTCTGTTATTTGTAATGCAAAGGTGAGTTTCACAGTCTTTGACAGAAAACTAGCACGAAAAACTTGACACTATGATCTCATAAGGCATTTGCTGTGAAGGCAGGCATCCTGATTTCTAGCACTATGCATACAGTTAATATAGAGTAGAACTTCTTGGCTTGAAGGGAGTGCTGTCATGACTCTTGATTGCTTTCTTTCTTTCTAGATTCAAAATCTCACCTTCTTGAATCATACAGTCCTACAAAAAGAGATGTATACTGTGTTCATGAAGGCTAGACCACAGTCAATCAGTTAGGAAACTCACATGGGAATTCCAGGTCTGGATTCCCTTGGAAAGGGCTGCCTAGAATACAGATCTTCCTTTTTCAGGGTGAAAGCTGTATATACTAAAATACCATACAAAGGGCTTTGTGCTGAATTGAATGTTATGTTTAGCACATTCTTATCATGCATTTGACTTTAAATAGCATTCAACACATTTCATTTCTGTATAGACAGAGGCACTATTGTGCAAAAACAGTTGAAAAACTGTAGATGTCTAAGTAACTGAATGGATCCAAACCTAAAGATCTGTGAACTCTGATGCCCAGTTGACTAGCTGCACTTTGAGAGATGACACTCCCCCTACATTACACACAGGTTCTTTCATCAGCCTGGATCTTGGTTTCTTTCCATTAACCTGGTATCAAAAAATCGGTGAAGCAAAAAAAAGTCAAATCCAGCATTTTTCTCTTTGAGATCTCCCAAAAGATTAAACAAAAACATCAGTTATGAATTTAAAAAAAAATCTAATTTAAAAGAACATGCAGTCCAGAGTACCTGAGGATAGCTGAGCTAGAAAGCTATAGGAGGCATCTGGCCAGGGAAGGGGTCAATCTCTGAGGAAGCTGCTGCTGACTAGAGGACAGTTCTGAGTGCCTGGACTGTAGAGTTCTGCTGGGAGAGGCAGAGAAGAACTCTGTAAGTCAGTGCTTCAGTGGCATTCAGACAGTGAAAGCTGAGAAGGGGCTCACAAAGCAGCAGAATATCCTGAATTTAGAATATTTTTTGGTATACAGTTTTGGACTCTTAAAAAGACGTATGAAGAGGCACGTGCTTTGAGGTATTACCCCATGCTCCTTTTTTTAGAAATTTCTACTTCAAACCCTTTAAAAAAATCTCACATAAACAGCTGGTGGTTGTTGTCACCAATTTTCAGGTGCTACCACAGTTTACTCATTAACCAGGCACATGGAGAGGGGAGGGAAAGTATCAGTACTAGTATCCTTTGCTTGCCTTTTTATTCTCTGTTCCTGGCTGTTTCTCTCCCCTTCAATCAGACTGTTGAAGATGCTGACAAATTTGTATTTTCACAGGACAGGTATAGCGATCTCAAGGATATGGCATTCAAAGGAAAACAAGTGTGTAAAAACAAGGCAACTGATTCAGATATACTGATCATTCATTATTTTTGGGTACGTCAAAGGCTTTTCAGCCAAAATACTTCTACTTATTAGAAGCATGCCCTTGACTACCAAATGGTTCCTACTTTCTACCTAGGATTCTCACTTTCTTATGAGCCATCTGCACTTCAACAGATTTTTAATTCCCCTGTCCCCTGTATAAAAAACATTGTTTTAAAATAATTACTTAAGCAAAAACGAGACCTGTGCATGCAAGTTCAATACACAGCAGGAAAAACACAAGGGCAAAAGACATACTTTGTTCAGAGCTTATGACATACCATAAGTTATGAAAATGGCTAATATTAACATTAGCATTTTAAAAACAACATGAATTAAATGTTCAACAATGCCAGTAAATTAGGGCTGTGTATGGCACAAAATGTGTCAGTTAACCCTGCTAGTCTCTTTATGAACACATCAAGCAAAAATACTAGTATATACTTATTTTACAATAAATACCTACATGCTAATTTCTTCTTCACTGGATAAATGCATCACTAACATGGTGACATGCCATGAGCCAGAGCGAACCATTGCTTCGGAGAGCCTTTGATCCTTTTGTATTATTGCATCTTGGACAGCCTGAATAGTGCCAGTAATCTGGGAAGAAAGACACAGAAACAACAGTTAGCCACTACAACAATTACGGTATCCCATCATGCAAGTGAACAAGAAAGTACACAAACTAAAACAAACCTTTATGTAAAAACCATTCTAGCAGAAGAAAGTTTTATCCTCTGACAAGGCTGTGCTAATTGCCCTGAGTGAACCCAAACTGGGTACAAATGGAGTGATTAATAAATCACTGGATACTCCTCATCACATCTTAATAGGCGTTTCCTTCCATAAATACCATAAACTCATGAAGAAGATTAAGATCATCCAGTTTTACACTGCCAGTAATCCCAGTAAAAAGCTTCTTCAAGGAATTTCTCTGCCCACTCTGCTAAATGTCTGTCTTGCTATGCACAGGTAAGTGACTGGAAAAAACTGATCTTTGCAGGACTGGGCACATACAAAACCAGAATATTCAGTAAGTAATTCATACAGATATCCAATTTGCAATTCTGATTATCTTGTCCAATAGATAGATATAGTTTATATACTCCCTTCAAATGTATTTAGACAAATTTCCTTGCAACAGGTATAGAGTTCTAACTCCATCAGTCTGTCTTTCTCTTTAAAAATACTGGAATTACATTCTTTAATTGAAAATTATTTATATGGTTATACATGCCCTATAAATTGTATCCAAAATGTTTACTGTGCTTGACATTATGCTAGTTGTATTGTAGCAATTTCAAAAACAAAACACCAAAAAAGTGCAACAGTTCTTGAGTTGTTCGTGAAAACTAAATCAAGTCCAATAAACCTGATCATCTGACAAAATGAAGCACAGTGAGCAAAGACATTAGAGACAAATCATCTTGGGTGTATAAAGTCTAAAAGAAGCATATTGAAAATTCCAATCTCATTTTTTTATTGTTTACTTATTTGAAATTCAGTGGTGAATAGTTCAATTAACAAAACTCAAAAATTAAATAAGTGCCATACTAATTGAATAAAATTTACAATTGTATTCCATTTTCAGCTATTGCTTCTAAATTTAATTGGCACCTGTGAGTTGGCAAAGGAAAAAATATAAATGTAAGTGCACAAGCCCTTCAGAGTAGAGAAGACATATGGAACTGTGTTATCATAGCAGTAAAAACCATCCTAGCTCTGAAAGAGATCAATATTCCCCAGCATTTATTTTAGCAGCCAATACCCCACATCCCTGTACCTGTAGAGTTCCCTTCAGTAATACTTCCACACAAGAGCAGGTTTTTTTTTAAGGCTGACTATTTTAGGCAAGCACCAACGGCACAAAAACTGTAGGAAATCAGTACCTCTGAGATGTTAATTTTTTTGTTCAAAATTAGACAACAGGTTGAAAACCCAAAAAACCCCAATGGAGAGGCTCATAGCTGTATAAACTCTATTAGGAAACCAAGCTAAAAACCTAACAAATAATATGGCTTTGGAACAAGGTTAAGTCCAAAGACAGCCAGTTAGCAGTCCCAGGGAAAAGTTATTGCTGAATCCATCAAGAAAGTATGAAAAATCCTGCCTTTTGGATACAGGTAAAATAAAAAGAAGCCTCTCTCTCTTGCTGAATGACAATGCTGTACACAATCAACATCATTTGGAAAGAAAAAAACAAGTTTACAAGTAAGTTTTTCTGAATTTCAGAAACTTATTTTTCAGATGTTTTCCCTGAAGTTATGTGATCAAAGTGTAACAACAGCTGTTAAACAGGTGTGCCATCATCACAATGCATATCGCAATTTCAGATTTGCTCTGTTTTCTCCAATAAATCTAAGGTGCAATTAACATTTGAATGTACTATTCTAATTAATGAAAATTTGAATGTGTTATTCTAATTAAGCAAACTAGGACTCTTCCAATGCTTTATATCAAGATATGACCCATTGCATAAATGAAAGCTTTAAATTGCTATTTAACCTGTTATTTACATTGCCTTAAAAAGTATTATTTTACATTTCAATTGCTATGATGTTATTTATTTTTACTTGAGATGTCCTAACTTAATTTAAAAAACTTTTTCAAGGCAGATGCCACTTAAAAATTCCTCCCTCTGAAGTTTTTAAAAAAATGTTCAAAAAAAGGCCTCAACTACTGATTTCAAGATCTCCTCTCCCATTACTTGAAATACATTATTCTGAAGAGTGATAGAATAACAGTTTTGCTTATTGCAAGGATGCTACTAGTAAGTAAATGTAAAGTTTTAAAGATTTAATAGATCAATAGTATTTATAGTCAAGACTGGAGAACCCCGAAAGGCTAACCTACCAAGAGATAACACATAATGGAAGTCATAACTTAAAAAAACCCCAAACAAATACAAAAAGATTCAATAATCATAATCCATTTGACTATTTTTGCACAAGTAATAATGCAAAGTTCAATATAAATTCAAAATTAACGGAACAACACTTTTCATTTCTGAAGATCTAAACAATTAAAACAAAAACAAGGAAACTGTTCATTATCCAAGAGGAACAGTGGATTAAATGTTTCAGAAATATCCTTTATTATAAAATGTCCTCTGTGTAAAGCTTCAATTACTACATAAAACACAAAGAAGTAATAATAGTGCTCAAAATACTGCACTGGAATAAAACAGATCTTCAAAACAATAAAAGTCTCTCATTACTGAAGAAAATACTACCAGCAATTACCAGATTCACTCTGGCTATCAAGAAACCAGATGTCTAAATTTTGCTAATATTGCCTAAAAAAATTCCAATGTGTATTTTCTACTTTCAGAACAACTATACCTGTAAGGCAAGTATAAACAAAACTTTCTAGCAAAGGCCTTGAATTCCCAAATGCTCTGAGATTTAATTTAAAGAGTTGTTTCCTTACCTCTGTAAATCTATGATTAAATATGACATATAAAAAAACCAAGCATACTTAAGACCTTCCCAACCAACCCTTGGACATAGTAGCAATCGTCAAATTGGCAACAGGAATTCTCAATTATCAGATTATATAACCCCTACAATATTCTTGCACTTGTTAAATCATGGAATCAGTTAAATGGATCTGGAAGAAAAAATAT
This sequence comes from Bombycilla garrulus, assembly GCA_013400315.1. Classification (NCBI taxonomy): domain Eukaryota; kingdom Metazoa; phylum Chordata; class Aves; order Passeriformes; family Bombycillidae; genus Bombycilla; species Bombycilla garrulus. Next base: position 205,352 of record VXBU01006158.1, read on the forward strand.
TTTAGAATATAATGTCACAAAAAATATCCTACAGTATTTGTAACAGGCTGTCCCGAATCTTAGAAAACCAGCCTTTATAATCTCTTCTTCACATACTATGTTTTGAAGAATCAAAGACTGCAGTGTCATTTTCAAGCCTCTTTTATTTTCTTTTTCTTTTCATATTTTCTTAATCTTCTTTTACTTTTTCAGAGAACTGGTAATACAAATGTAGGATGAGTTAAAATTCATCTGAGATAGTTCCTGATATTAAAAAACACCACGAACTAAATTTGCAAACAGTGTTACACTGCTGGGTTCAACTTTTTAAACATAAGGCATCTACTTTTCCTTGTTTCAGACCCGAAAGGGATCAAAGATGTACCAAAGACAATGTGCAGAATGTAAGAAATCATTTTCATTTACTGCCTAAATAAGACAACTCACCTAACAGCAAGAAAAAAATAATTGTTAAAGAGCTCTTTGCATTTCCTGAATCCATGTGGACAATACCTCACTAAAACAACAGTCATTTGAATTTTAAATAAGATGAACTGTTTTACTGGAAAATGCTAAAGTACAAACTGCCAAGTTAAAACAGTAACAGATCCAAATACAAATTTGTATCTATAAAGAAATATAAAAATATTGCTAGAGTTTCTCTTATTAAATTAAATAGGAATGGCTCCCTTATTCTACATGAACAACAAAATGGGCAATACTGTAACACCACAGAAGGGAAATTTCAGCCAGCTTCAATGAAATCCATAAGGCTGAAAAGCTGAATAAGAATGTAAATATTTTTCCTCCAGTCGTTTTTAGAAAAGCATTATTATTCACAAAAATGTTACATAACATAGCATTACTCATTGAATAGACTGCTAACATTTCTTTAAAAATACCTGAAAAAATTGATTTGCACAATATCAAACACTGTTCTTATAAACACATGCAGCTGTTGAAGTAATTCTGGTTATACCAAATTACTATAAAAAGAATATCACCTTTGGATTAGTAATTGGAAGAGAAATGAAATAATTTGGCTGATACTGTTTATTCTTCTTCTTCTTCTTTCTCTCAATGCCTTCTTCCATTTCCCTTCCAGCAGTCCGCTTTCTTTTCTTCTCTATACTTAGTTCAGAAGTTGCATGCACTGAAGAGAAAAAATTTACTTTCAGCATACAGACATTCAAAGAAAGATACTCTTAATATCACACCAACAGGAGCTGGACTTCAGTCAACTGACTGAAGCATGTCTTCCCACTCACCTGCTCTGCCCATGCCTGACTGGGATCCAACTCTGATCTGAATTAATGTAGCCACACAAGTGAAGTACCACACCTACCCCTCAGCTCATTTCCTGGAGCCTTTACAGACCCTCTCCCACCACATGGCCTGATATGTAACCATAAGCTGAGCAGGCTGCAGACATGCACTGTCAGTCAGATGTGTACTTCCAGCCCCATGCTGGGAATACACATATTGAAAGATAGCTCACAAAACCCATCACCTGGGCAGCTCACATACAGTAATGTGAATTGACATACGAAATGTCTATTCTGTGACTCATTGCTCCACAGAATAACAAAAGGGTGAATTCTTAATATGCTCAAGTACTGCAGGACTGAATACTAACAAGAGAGGCTCTGGACTGTAACCTGTTTGCAGGGAGACTGTTCCATGTGCATGGCCCATGTGTCCATGCCAACAGGTAGGACTAAGAACTGAGTGCATGATGTGTCTATGCTTTCACATCACTTCTGTTTAATGTACTTACTAGCACATTCATCTTCAATATCTGTGTCCACAAATGGCATTTCTGCCATTAGAGAGTCTACCGAACCAGCAGCACATGGCTCTTCTCTGTGTTGTGTGTTTTCCTTATTCTCTTGGAGGATTTTCTTTTCCTGTATATTTTCCAGCCAATCTGTAATATATTTAAAATAACACACTGGGTCTTAGTTTTCGATATAAACAGCTAAGAGACATTATACATAAGCAACATACCAAGTAAACATTTCATTAATTATCATCAAATAAATATTGACATATAACCCCATAAGGATCTTGTTGTTCTTCTTTGTCAACAGATCAGCAAAAAAAACCCTAACATTCTATGTGAAGCAGCAAAAAAGAGAGTTCTGCTTTCTATATTTTAATAACCTATGGTCTTGTTTAGTTCCAAGTAAATGAAATTACTGCAAAAAGAAAAGGCAAAAAAACCAAACCACTTATAACTGAGCATAAACAATAACACCCCTCAGACATCACATAAAGTTCATTTTAGATAAGAGTAATGGCATACAAAATTCAGTGCAGACAAACATTGGCAAATTAATTCCCTTGTAAACACACTGAAAATGAGGCACAAAGAAGCAGGAAGGGAATCCTATCATTCCACATATAACAAAGGGTTCTCAGGTGACTCTGCCATTCAGGAATTCTCTATTCCTGCATCTCCTACTCAGTATAGGATGTTTTAGACAGCAATGATCTGAATTTCTCATTCTGAAAACTGACTTTTAGTATTTAAGCTAAAGAAGGAAATCAATGTAAATGAAAACACATCTTGCACGTACAAAGGTATACATGAAGTTCTACCTCAGAGTAATAACAGAATATTTTAAGTTAGACAGGACAGAATAATGTCCATTAACAAGTTTTTCAGAAGGTCTTTTTCCCCAAAAGTGTTAACCAAGCATTAGTAATTTCCCTATGTCTACTTCATGTTTTTGCATTAGTAAACTCTAGTATTGCCATGATAAGTTATACCTTAAAAAAAAAACCAGAACTAGCAAAATCTTCTCTAGGAGCAAACAATGGGCAGGTAATTAGGCACCCAGCAATACTCTTCTGGGACAACTCCACAATGGGACTACTGTAGTGGAAGGAGCCATATGTTAGAAATGTGTTAGAATCCCAGGACACTCATTACTACAGACAACACTTTCAGAGCTCCTCTCATGACCATTGCAGAGGGCCCAAATCTGGCCTAAGAGGAAAATTCAGCAGCAAAAGCGTACACTACACTCTTGAGCCATGCAAGGCTACACATGTATAAAACCAATATTACAGACCCAGTGTGGGTGATTATCACCCTGTGGAATGTTTCTTACACATATCACTCTATGCTAGGGAAGATAAATAAAAGAACAACCTGATTAAATGCTGAATCACTCCAGGCTAAAGTAGGGAGGCATAAATCACTCTGTGGTACTAGTCTGACACCTAACTTTATCCCCCAGGCTATTCAAAGGAAACAAAGTATTTAGATTTCTAACTTGTTTCCCCGGCAGACACTAAAGAACTATGCATAACAAGCAGATGCTAAAGCAATAATATAATTATTACTCAACATTTAGATTAAAGCTCACACAAAACAGATTGTTTCTGGTATCCGCGAGCATGCAGGAAACAACTTGGGATCAAAAGAGATCTCAAAGTGAAGGACAAGACAGAGGTCCATGAAACTGGCAAACAAGTAGATCAGGCTGGGGCAGAAATCCTCAAAATTCAGCAGTGCAGAATCATCATCCACTGGGAGCAAAAGGGGTTTATTAAGGTAGCATTAACTACAGAACAAGGACTCACATAAATCTGACAGGTGTATATTGGAGATTACAGGTTTCCTTTGCTCTGTCTGCTCTAAAAACAATATACTTGTGCCACTTTGAAAAATGCTGCCTGTTCACAATAATAAAGGCACAGCTAAAGTAATTAACAATGCACCTTCAGTAAACTGAACTGAGCAGGCACTGTGTCTACAATCTACAGGTTGTGCCTCTACCAAAAAAAAGTCCCTCACTTCTTTGGAAATACTAATTAAAAAATCAGCAACACAGTTCAAGAGCTGCATTCTAATCACTAGAACAACCTGAATACAAGATTTTTCAAAATTCTTGGAATAATATTGATAATCTGAAATTTAAGAGTACAAAACCAGATTCCATAAGAACACCTTGACCACCAAGCTGTTATAGGATAAGCTCTTTTTTCTTAATTGCATGTTTAATTATATTTGCCTGAATTTCATGTATGAGTAGGTGCATCCATTATTCCTTTATCTGTATTTAAGTGACTGCTGATCTTAACATACATTTGTCATCAGTTCCAGCAGAAAAAAAAAAACATGATACACCTACCTCATAAAGAAGAGACCACAAAAATGAGGAGCAATAAAACATATTTGATTGTGCTCTGATCCCAGCTGCCTTCTCTGCATACTCAGATTATGGTTTAAGATAGAATAAGCTTCTATTTTTTGACGTACAAGTACCACAGATCACAATGAGATCTCCAGGCACTGTTCCCTGTTCACTATGTTTATCTTAATGTGTTTAATAGGTTTGTCACAGAATCAATTATGCTGGTAAATACCACTGAGATCATCGAGTCCAACTTACAACTGAACATCACATTGTCAACAAGGCCATGGCACCAAGTGCCATGTCCACTCTTTCCTTAAACAGAACCAGAGACATGACTCCAACACCTCTCTAGACAGCCTGTTCCAGTATCTAACAACTTCTTCCATAAAGAATTTCTTCCAAATGTTCAACAGAGACCTCCCCAGTGCAGCTTAAGTCTGTGTCCTCTTGTCCTGCTACTGGTCACCTGGGAGAAAAGGCTAATCCCCACCTGGGAAGGCTACAGCCTCCTTTCAGGTAGCTGTAGAGAGAGATAAGATCTCCCTGAGCCTCTTACTCCAGGCTAAACACCCTCAGCTGCTCCTCATCAGACTTGTGCTCCAGACCCTTCACCAGCACCACTGCCCCTCTCTGGACACGCTCCGGCACCTCAATGCCCTTCCTGAACTGAGGGGCCCCGAACTGGACACAAGAACTGAGGCATGGCCTCAGCAGTGCCAAATACATCGGGACAATCACCAGCCTGGTCCTGCTGGCCACACTACAGCTGATCCAGGCCAGGATGCCATTGGCCTTATTGGCCACCTGGGCAAACTGCTGGCTCATGTTTCATCAACTGTCAAAACCAGTACATCCAGGTCCTTTTCCACTGGGCCACTTTCCAGGCACTCTGTCCCCAGCTTGTAGTGCTGGAAGGGATTGTTGTGACCAAAGTGCCAATAAAGACCCAACAATTGGTCTTGCTAATTTCAATATCATGAAATTCAGCCCATTGATCCAGCCTGTCGAGGTCCTTCTGTAGAGCCTTCCTACCCTCTAGCAGATGAACGCTCCAACCCAACTTGATCTTGTCTGTGAATTTGCTAGTGGTGGACTTGATCCCCTCATCCAGATTATCAATAAAGATATTGTACAGGAGTGGACCAAACACCCCTGAGGACACCACCAGTGACTGGCTGCCAATTGGATGCAGCACCATTCACCACCTCTCTCTGGGCCTGGCTGTCCAGCCAGTTCTTAACCCAGAGAAGAGTGCACCTGTCCAAGCCATGAGCTGACAGCTTTGTCAGGAATGTGCTGTGGGAGATGATGCTGAAGGCTTCGCTGAAGTCCAGGTAGACAACTTCCACAGCCTTATTCTCATCCAGCAGGTGGGTCACCCGGTCATAAAAGGAGGTCAGGTTGGTTAGGAAGTATTTGCCTTTCCTAAACCTGCGCTGGCTGGGTCTGATCCCTTGGTTGTCTTGCCTGTGCTGTATGATCATACTTAAGATGATCTGCTCCATCACCTTGCTGGGCACTGTGGTCAAGCTGACAGACCTGCAGTTCCCTAGATCTTCCTTCCAGCATTCCTTGTAGATAGGCATCACACTTGGCCAGCCCCCAGTTAGCCATGGCTGATAATAGATGGGTACTGGAAGCAGCTTAATGAGCTCTTCTGCCAGCCCCTCATCACCCTAGGATGGATCCCATCCAGCTCCATACACTTGTGAGCACCTAAGTGGTTAAGCAGGTCACTAACTACTTCCTCCTGGATTATAGGGGGTCCATTCTGCTTCTCCTCCCTGTCTACCAGTTCAGCTGGGGACAGCTGCCCTGAGGATAACAAGTCTTACTGTTGAAAACTGAGGCAAAGAAGGTGTTAAGTATCTCAGCCTTTTCCTTGTCTTCGGGGACTATACTCCCCTCCATGTCCAATAACGAATGGAGGTTTTCCTTGTCTCCCTTCTGTTATCAATGTCTTTATAAAAGCACTTTTCATTTTCCCTAATAAAAGTAGCCAGAATAAGTTCTAACTGAGCATTCACCTCCCTAATTTTCTCTTTACATAACCTAACATCCTGAAACACTTCTGAGTTGTCTGCCCCTTTTCCCAAAGGGGATACACCCTATTATTTTCCCCCAAGTTTCTGTGAAAGCTCCCAGCTCATCCAGGCTGGCCTTCTTCCCTACCAGCCTCTTGAGCACACAGGCACTGCCTACTCCTGCACCTTCAGGATTTCTTTCTTGACGTATGTCCAGCCTTTCTTTAAGTATGTCCAGTGCTTCCCAAGGGACTCTCTAAATCAGTGTCCTGAATAGGCCAACATCTGTCCTCTGAAAGTCCAAGGTAGAGGTTTTGTGGATGCTGCTCCTTACTTCACCAAGTACTGAAAATTCTTATTGCACTGTAGTTGCTCTGCCCAAAGCAGCCTCTGACCACCACATCTCCCACCAGCCCTTCTCTGTTCATAAAGAGCAGGTGTAGCAGGACACTGCCCCTGTAGGCTCCCTCACCAGCTGTGTCAGGAAGTTATCTTCCAAATGCTCCAGGAACCTCCTGGACTGCCTCCTTCACTGTGCTGGGTTTCCAGCAGACACTGGCAGGTTAAAGTCTCCCACAAG
>VXBU01006159.1:0-77040 GCA_013400315.1 Bombycilla garrulus
CCCTCTCTCTCTCTCTTTCCCTCACTTTTTCAGTTACAATAACCCAAATTAGTGTGGTATTTGACTATCCAGATAGCATTAGCCTGCCAGTAGCAGTAATCTTTCTATTCTGTTTCTTTTTATATAGTAATTAGGCCTATCGACAGTTACATTGTGTGAAAAATCTCTTTAATTTGCTATAATAGTAGAAAGTGATTGGTCATTCTTCACACAGTCCTCTTGACCTGTCTGCTCTTTGTTGACTTGTCTCTTTAAAAGAGCAAAGCAAGCCAGCTTTTCCTTGTGAGGAGAGCAGTGCTCAGGGAAATCCTGGCCGTGCCCTACCTGAGTCTTTGACAGCCTTCCTGATATTTCTGTTGTGAGTGGGGCTGCCTCAGAGGTAGGTCTGCTCTGCAGAGAAACAGCCAGGCAAAGAGTGAGGGTGGAGTGGAGGCTACAGAGAATGAGGAACAAAGCTCATAATTGGTTCTAAGGTTTCTGCTCTGGTCAGAGGACATGAGACGATGACAGAAGGACTTGCTCCTTGAACCATAGAAGGCTAAAAGGAGGAGAAGATGGCAAATGAAAACCTCTTCTGTTCCAGCTGTAATATTCTTTAGTCTGGTATAGATGAGGTTTATCACTGAAGTATCAGACTGCTGTCTTTGTATCAGCGTGGAGTATAAGGGGACATGCAGTGGTGGAGAAAGGCAAGAAGAGATTTGCATTACTGATGGTTTTGGTGGTCAGACCACACTTAAGTTCCCAAAGGCAATTCTTCATAGGGTGAAACTAAAATAAAGTTTGACCTGAAAAGTAAGCATAATATGAGAAAACTTGACAAGTGTTTCACAAAGTAGTGCATGGCAAGATATTTTTACAATTATGATGAAAGAACAGAAGGTGCTTGTAGTGATTTCAGTGATTCTTTTGTCTAAACAAAGTGACAGTGATGACATTGCCTTTGAACAGCTGGTATTAATCCTGAAAAATTTTTCACTTGAAGAATAAGAGTACACTTGGACATTTTTTGCATGAATTCTGTAATTCTGTTAAATTAGCTAATAACTGAGCTCTGATTATTTCATAGCTTCTTTAAACCTGTTATGATATTTAATTTTCTTAACTGCAAGGTACCTAAAATTCACCTTCTTGTTACTTTGTGTACAATTTTTTACACCCTTTTTTCAGAGTTTCCCTTGGATAAGATAGCAATTTAATACCTGTTAAATTAATATATAGATCTTACAAAAACTAAAAGAGAGTTAGAGGATATTCATGAGACTGTAAAAATTTGAACTGCTGGCGCTATGTTTTTTTTTTATATCAAAGAATTAACTGAAAATTCAGTTATATGCCAATAACAGTACACTGGAAATGTAAACTGTTGTCATATAGATTGTCATCCAATTGAAAGCTGCATACTAAATGAAGGAACTTGTTACTTTTACTGACGAAAGGAATACTGAGAGCTGCTTGCATCATTTGTGACAGATGTTGTCACAACATTTTTTGTAAGGCAAGTATGTGACAATTTGATTTTACAGCACACACAACTTCTGTAGTACAAAGCATTCATTTTCATGAAACCCTTTTGTAACAACTGCTCACTGAAAAAGACGCTTATCCTTTGGAAAAAGATAAACACCGTGTGTAGTGGTATAAATAATACTGTTTTTTAAAAAGTATAGGAAAGGTTCTTGGGCTACCTTTCTTTAGTTTCTGTCTGCTTAACTCTCACACTCACTAAAAGTGATCCATTAATACCATAGCCTTTTGCTTTTCAATTTTTAGTGGCCCCATCAATCATGCTGAACTTTGCCTAAGGAAAGGTTCTTGGAGAATGCCATGACAATGCTATATTACTAAAAGGAGACTGAACTTTAGAGCAGTTTATCTTTCAGAAAGGTTTGAATGGAACAATAGGTCCAAGCAGATTAATGCTACCTCTGTTTACAGATATATATTACAATCTTCAGTTGGTTTTTTACTACTTCTCCCTGGTTGAGTCATAGTCTAATTAGATTCAAATGCTGCAGATTTAAAGTTTTTTCCACCAGATGTAGAGCAGTCAATTGGATTCTTTACGTACACAGTGCCAGAATTCTTCCCATGTATTATCATTTTTCTTAGCTGCTTCCTTCCCAAGGAATTCTCAGTTGTTACAGTATTTCCAATTTTGTTTTTAGAAAGTGTTTGGGAACATATCTCTACAGGACCATAGAAAGACTGAGATTGGAAGGGACCTCTGGAGGTAATGGGGTCCAACCCCCTACTCAGGCAGGATAACCTAGAGGAGGCTACCCAGGAGTAGCCTGTGGCTTTGGAGGATTTCCAGGAGTGGAGATTCTGCAAACTCTTGTTCAACCCATTGCAGCACTCATACAAAGAGCATTTCCTGATACTCAGGGGGAGTGTCTTGTGTTTCAGTCGTGTCCATTTTCTTGTCACTGCTGTGCACTGCCAGAAAGAGCCTGGCTCCACCTTCTGTGCACCCTCACTTCAGATATTTATACACATTCATGAGGTCCCCCCCCAAGGCTTCTCTTTTCTAGGCTGAACCATTCCTGCACCCTCAAGCTTTTCCTCATATAAGAGAGGTTTCAGTCCCTTAATTATCATTGTGGCCATTTGCTCATATCTCTTCAGTAGCTCTGTAGCTGTCTTGTGCTAGGGATCCAAGAATTGGATACAGTTTGCCAGGTGCTGACCAGAGGGGAAGGATCAGCTCTGTCAACTTGTTGGCAGTCATCCTCCTAATGCAGCCTGTGATGCCGACAGCTCCATCATTTTCCGAGGGTTTGAGGGGAAGCTGTCATTCCCTGGGTCCTCCATATTATCTTTTCTGAAGATAGAAGTGACATTTGTTTACCTCCAGTCTTCAGACACTTCTTCCTTTTGCTGTGATCCATCAAAGTTTGTAAAAAGAATCCTTGCTTTGATTACTGCCAGATTCCCCAGTGCTCAACAGCTGCATCCCATCACAGCCCATGGACTCTGTTATGTGTCCAGTTTGCTGAACTATTCTCCAAACTGATTCTCGTCTACAAAGGGCAACTTTTTAAAACTCTTAACTTCTGTACATGGACATTACCTTGAAGTACCTCTTCCAAGGGAAGTACCTTGGGAAGGTACCAAATAGTACCAAGTACCAAGGGAACGATTAACATTCCACTTCTACGGATGTTGCATACACAGAAAGTATTTGCAGAAGCTCTTTGCAGCAACAGGTCACAATGTGAACTTTTTGCTGTGTGGCACTAATTTTTCTTCACTAATTTTTCTTCTTCATGGTTATTTACATTATGACGCACACAAGGCAACTTATGTGGTTTATATCACTGAAATTCTCAGTGTTTAGTAGACTCCGCCTATTTTCTGTTTTCTTATTGCTGTTGCAATTCAGTGTTTGTGATAGAAGAGTTTTTCTTTACATTGAATGAAACACATATCAAAACATCTTGCTGTTGTGTTTGGAGGAACTTTGAAAAATGCATTGTCACACTTCTAGATAGAAAAAGGAGGATGGTATGAAAATTCTACCAGATCTATCGTATGACAAAGAAAGAAAAGTCTGAGAAAGCTGACACTTCCTGCTAAATTTAAAGTTCTGATGCTGTTTAAAAATCTATTAATAGTCACAGTAACATTTTAGAAACCATAACTTTTGTAGTTATTTTTTACATATAGCAGTACACATTCACTTGTAAATCTTTTTCCTTTTCTCTTAAGTATTTTAACCTTGACTTTCTAACTTTCTTTTGAACTTCTAACAGGTTTTTAGTTTCAGCCCCTTCATCCCGTTGCACAGACTATTAACAGATCTAAACTTTAATTAATAATCCCATAAACTGTTAGATTCTTTTCTTTTACCTGTAATAATTGAAATTATATATAATCCATAATGACATTAAGAGTCATAAAGAACTTCTATAATTAGAAGGTAATCTAGGCACTTAACTTGTACTTTAAGCTGAATAGTAACACATAATGTGAATATTCCCTTAATGTTCATGAAATCAGGTATAAAAGTTTTACCTATTCATAATCTATAAAAATTATTGAGTATGAAATATACCTGATGGAGAATTGTTTTTACTAAATATTCAAGGCTAAGAAAATCAAACATTGTTGTTTTATTAAAATAGAAAGAACTCACTTTGAAACTTGATTTTTTATTTTAAAAGCTGATTAAAATGTTAAGAAAATGTTAGCTTTGAGATACAATGCTCTAAGGATGCATACTTTCCACATTTAGAGTTGTGGGTGGAATTTTGTTGGCAATAATTTTTGATCAACATAAAGACTTTGAGTTCAGATCACTAGAAAAAAACATTCCTTGCTTTCAGTCTTCAAAATTGATGGGCTTTTTTTGAGGTAATAAATTTATATTATTCATAATATTTAATCAGAACTCTGTTGGTCACTATTCTTTCCTTCCAGAACTTCTTTATGATCTAGAACACCTGGCAGGTAGCTGTAGTTCCTCTGCAAAAAAGTGTTACTGGCAGAGAGCATCTTGCAGGAAGGGGTTGTACTGAATGGGAGAACTTAATGTACTCTTAACTTTATTTCTTTAATGTTAGAGGACAGACAGAGATGAGACTATTCATTTATCACTGGAACAAGTCTAAATAAATCAGCCTCAGAACTGTCTTTTCAGATCTCTCTCCAAGAAGTCTGCTTGGAGTTTAAGAATACAATAGTGGGTGTTCTAACCCTGTAGAAAACTGGTTGCAATGCCAAAGCATAAGTAAAAAAAAAAAAAAAAAAAAANNNNAAAAAAAAAAAAAGAAAAAATTTATTTTAGTAGCTGACAGAATTTCACCTGTGTTGTGTAGTGGAGTTTAATCGTTCCAAGTCAAGCTCACAAGGACAAAGTGCTGGTAAAATGACACTGAGATTTCCCGTGAAATACGCCAAACCTGCCTGGTGTGCAATGTCCCAGCCAGTGAAGTTCTCATTTGCCCACAGAGAGAATACTCACTTGTTCTGCCTCTAAAAATGTCAGTGTTGCCTGCGTTAAAATAACAAAATCACTGAGTGATGTTGCCTGAGTGTATACCACAAGCCACAGGTGTTCCTTCTGTGCTTGCTCAGAGTGAGGAAAATGCAGCTGAGTTTCCTTGACTGAAACAAGAAGGAAGTTTAGTGGGTGTTTATTACTTCTGTTCATTGAATGAAGGATTTAGGGCTGGCATCCCCCTTAATCGGTGCTGCTAACAGGGGAAATAAAAGTCCATGCTAGACGTGCAAATTGAATTAAAATCCACATCCAGTTACTGTGTTATTTCTTCTTTGTCAAAAAGCTTTGACCTAGTAGATGCAGTTACCTCGCATAGTTACAACTTCACCACCACTAAAAGCCTTCAGAAGGATGGTTAGGAACATTGCTGTGAACTGAGGCAGTTCTGCTTAAAGACTATGAAAGAGGGTGCTTGAAGGGCTTTGAAGCTTTTGAAAGTGTTGTCATTCTTCTTGTCTGTTCTGTTCCTGTTCAGTACCTAAATGAGGAGTTTTATTCGTTTTGACTTGTCAGCTCGACCCTGTCTTGAAACACAACACTGAAATAAGCAAAGTAAAAGAAGGAGGGGAAATTATTTCCTTGCAATTGGCTTCATTCTGTTTTACTTGGGTTTGCATTCAATATTTGAATTTCAATTTCATGACACATTAAAATTATTCTAACTCTTCAAGTTTAACATTACAGATTCATTTTAAGATCCAAAAATTACCAATATACTCTCAATTTCATCAGTGTATTTCAAAGTTCAAGAACAAGTTGAAAATTACACCTATTGATTTATAGTTCATTTTTTTTCCTATTGTTGTTCTGTGTTGTTTCCTTCTTTGTTAAAAAGTAGAACGTGCTAATGAGAAATCACCTCAAAGACTTTATATTTGTGTGGTTTAATGTCTTAAATTCTAATTGTCCTTTTGGTTTTCAGTTTTATCACAGAAGTGAACCATTATAACCTTTCAATAAGTTGAAAGTTGAAATCCTTTATTGGTTTTTTTATGACATGCTTCACTGGAATAGAATTTATTACTCAGATATTTGAAAAAAAAAAAAATTCAAGTTCTGCATTCATAAATAATTGTCCTGATTAAAAAAAAACAGAAACAAACTAATAATACAAAGACCCCACCAAAACCAAAATCAACAAACTGTCCCTTTTGAGATACAGAAACTGTCAGTGCAGTTCTGGATAATATTTTTCAGAATGAGATCTGTTGCTACATATTTTGTTTTTAATGTTGATTTATATTTGTCTATTCTTTTTAGTCACTCATTTATACAGTTCTGTTAAATGAACTGTGTCATATCTATGTAAGCATAAACAAAGAGAAATAAGGGATTTAAGTGGCATTTTTGTTCTGAGGGGAGCTAAGCATCAGAAGTGAAACACTATACAACACTTTCTAAAGCTAACTTTTATAAATAATTTGTTAACTCAAATATTCTAATGTTCAAAATGGAATAGATTATTGCCATTCTTAGAAAATGATGGTAGATAGTGGTAGATCTTGAAGTTTTTAGAGAAGATATTATACTGGACTGTTGCACTTCTGCTAGTACCGTACAATCTTTTTTGTAATATTTTAAGTTACTTGATGCAAAAGAACTACATCAAGGAAAAAACATGAAAAATATTCAAACAAAATACACAAAAGCCAGCCTAATGGACTAAAAAACTCCAAAACCCATGAGCCAAAATCCAGATCAGTAAAACCATAAACATAAGATTAGAAACACCCTTTTCTAAAATGACTGCCTCTGGGGGAAAAAATAAATAAATAGATAGTATTTGGTGAATTTGTGATTGTGTACTCAGGTCAAAATATGTGAGATGCAAAGAGATGCCAAGCAGTCTTCTCAGACACCCTAAGTCTACTGATGGATGTCCCAGTTTAGAAAATTGTTCTTCAATTTACCTGAATACTGATGAGGAGAAAAATTTCCTCTGAGATGAGACAACTTCTGTTTAGCTTACATGAATGCCAAATTAGGCAACTGTTTTCCTGTTGTCTAAGAGTCTCTGAAGTCACACGGGGAAATATGAGGCCTTGGCTTTATGGACAAATTGTTGACCTACTATCTGAGTTTTCATGTTTCAAACAGACTTTGCTGTAATGGCATAAATGCCAATAGAAAACCATTAGATTCTCAGAAGTAATAGCAACAAAACAAAACAAAACAAAACAAAACAAAAAACTTACTATGCGTGAGGTTACATTGCTTTGGTGTTCTGGTTTGCTTTTGTTGAAGACAAGCTATCTCACAGGAAGAGGGCAGGAAACTGATTTTCTCTACTCTGTAGGACTGGAAAAAAATGCTAAAAAAACCCATTATGGTCCTTTAGAAATTTATGTTTTCTGGTTCAGTGCTAGAAAATGTAGAACACACTCCACAGAGCTTTTATTTCAGCCTTCCTGGTTTAGTTATTGCTGTTCCAACAGCTCATTCAGATGGAGATTCTAAAGTGTATGTATTTAGTTTCTTTTCTAATACTGTAGAACCTCAGTGAAGCAATGCCATGTGTTCTTCCATTTTCTCAGTTTTTGTTTTTCTTCTTTGGTTGATTTTTTAAAAAAAAAATGAGAAAAGAAACCCAAAATATAATTTGGTGTAGCCTCATCTGCAATAATATTGTACATGAGGAATTGCTTTTGCCAAAATTGCCCGATACTTCATAGCCATCTTATTGTAAACAGCAAAAATCAAGGCGAAAATATCAGTCTTGAACTTCTGAATGATTTTATGTTCCATACTTCTCTGTCCAGTGGTGTCTGTCTGTGACACCTCTCATCATTTTTACTGCAGGGACAGAAACTGTGCTTCAGTGTTGGGTACTTCCCCATTCCAAGCAATGAATAATTTACAGATTATTTAAAACCCATAGCTAATAGATCAGGAAAAGACACTAAGAAGAATTGTCTATTTTCTCCAAAAAGAAAAGGGAAAAAAAAAATCCACAAATATCCAAGTAATATTGCATTATATTTTTAAGTTATGAGGTGTAAAAGTAAACAATTAGGGCTGAATTTCTTCCTGTGTAAGCTTCCACACTGGCCACGGAACCTATGGGAAGCACTTGGTGATAACAGTAAGTGAGATTTTTGGTCAGACAATTTCACAGCTACAGAATGACTTGGACAGGGTGGAGGAAACTTGTTTCTAAATACATGGTCATGCTATGATGTGTGGCATAGTCCAAACAACTTTTTTCAGTCTGTCTTCTAGCATACAGAGATCTGACCACGCTATTAGATTTTTGGAAAATTACCCACGTTTCAGTGACCTTTAGCAAGGGGTTCCTATTACACTGTGAACTTTGCTAGTGTTACTAGTTCCAGCTGGTCTTTAAGGATGGAATTTGAATGTGCTGAGAATGCTGTATGTTAAACAGATATTATAATAAAAATATTGTGGTGAAAAATGAATTAATATTTTCTTTTAGTTTTGCTTTTCGTATTTTCAGTAGAGATAATATCAATAAATAGGCATATTTCAATCTTATCTTTTCTATGACATAAATTCAGAAATACTGAAATAAACATTAATCATAGTTAATTTATTCAGTAATTTTATCTTTTTTTTTTTTTTTTTCAGTAGCTCCTGGTGAAACTGTTGCTGTGGATACACAAACCAGAGTAACCAAGGAAACCACCACCTTCAAACCAGAAATGCCATCTTCTGTCCTTTTGGAGGTTCCAGCCTTGGCTGACTTCAATAAGGCATGGGCAGAACTCACTGACTGGCTTTCTCGACTGGATCGAGAGATAAAATCTCAGAGAGTGAAAGTAGGTGATCTTGATGACATCAACGACATGATCATCAAACAAAAGGTATGAGAAACACTGATTTTTCAAGTTGAAAGCCTCATGATCTTTGTTTATTAAATCCTTTCAACAAGGAACACAGGAGAGTTGATAGACTGCAGTACATGTAGCTGTTACTTCAGCTGCTTTATCCCATAAACAGTTATTGGATGAAATGTTTAGATAACTAAATGGGGAGAAGAGAAAAAGTATTTACTATTTTCTCTGGTGTTTGAAGCAGATCTCTTTATCTTTCTGTTGCTTGTGCTTGTGCTGTAAGAGTATGCAAGCCAGTGGTTGAAATATAAACTTCAGGAGAATAAAGGAATTGCATAGTAAGTTCCAGGTTGCCAGGAAGAAGACGACCCTGTTTCACACCTTTTCTTATGTTACTTCTCTAATAACTTTTTGAGAGCCTTACATGCTGCTGCTCTCGGTTTATCAAAGGCTCCTCAGTTGTCTTAACAAAAAGAACAGCTCATTAATGCAATTGTTTTGTCAGCAAAACTGCATCACTGCATCACTTATCTTTGAAAACACAGAAAAATATGGAAATGCATGTTTTAGGAGAAAAAAGGCTAAATTTTAGCTACTCAGTAGCAATAAAAGTAATTTTATATTATACAGCTCTAAAGTAATTACCTGCCTTCTAGATTCAGCATTGTTCAATATGAAAGATTTGCCTTGCCTGCGCAAAACTTTTCAGTGATAAATTTTCATTCAGTTCAGTTCTAAACTGAGTTTAAGTTTCCCTATTATAAGATTCTGTTGTTTTTTTCTCATCATCTTCCTCCTCATAAAAAAAATCTGATTTATTGTAAGGAAGATATTGACATTCTTTCTCTTTCCTTAAACTAGAAGTAGCGGGAGAAAAACTGTATACATTTTATTGAGACTCTGTACTGAAACATTCTAAAGAAAATATGCTGATGTCTCATGGGATTCATTTTGCTTTTTTTTCTTATACTTCCTTTTTTTTCACAGTGTTTTAAACTATTTTTGAGAAATTTGGCTTGCTTTACCTTCTAGATGATGAACATGTTAGTTTCATCTTGATTAATGGTGATTATATTTACTAAGTAGAATTACATACTGCTTCACTAATTAAAATATTCTTAATACAGAATGGATGTAAGTGATAATTCCAGTGTCATCTGCACAGAGCATTAAGTTAAAATAGTTGTTATGTCATTTGGAAAGGTTGAGGGCCAAAGAAGGCTTGTTTGTCCATTACCTTTTAGTGTTTCTCAGAATAATTCTGGTTCTAAAATTTTCTGTTGTCAAATACTTGGTTCAGCATTATTCATTTTTCTTACTTAAACCTCACTTTAGCATATTATTCTGGCAGAGAAAATCCACAGTTTGCTTTCTTCTGCAGATGTCTTTTACTTAAATATGAGATAAAATTATTTACTCTTCAGAATTTCAGTTAATATTATACACATTTTTAAATGAACTGCTTTGTATTTGCATTTTATCTTAGTTCAAAGCTAAAATATTTTAGCACTACTGCAGTATGTTCCTGGCTGGGTAGCCCTGTCTCTTTTTTTGATACCATGCTGTGCTGGTAACAAAACCAGCAGGAAAACTCTTTTTTGTCATGCTTACCTCTCTAATTGGCTGTGCAACAGAATGTGACATTTAATATATTCTCTGATGAAATGGAAGAACCAATGTCTATATATAGACTGCAGTTCTGTTAGCTGTCTCCCTCTTCTCTAATGATCATCTTAGTATCACTTAATACATGGAAATGAATGTCATGAAATATTTCATTTTTCTAGTAAATCTATCACTGGGTTATTAGGTGAGACTAGCACGGAGAATTTTCAAAACTGACAAAGAATTTTTAGATTTCTCAAAAAAACCCAAAAACCTGCCTTCTAATGTGTGGAGTGGAGTGTCTGCAGCAGTCTGTGAGCTGACGAAGTTGGACGTGTGGGTACTTGACTAATCTGAAAAGTCACGCCAGATATGATCTAAGTTGGAAATCCAAAAGTAGTGCTTACCTCCCCTGATCTGTACATTCCATAGAAGATTATAGGGATATTTTTCCTGTGGTTGTAATTTAAAAGTCATTGAAAGTCACCACACTGCATCGTGGTTTATTTGGAGATTTTATTGCATCTTTTTAGGGATCTCAGTAAGATGTAATGAAAGTTCCATCCTTGTAGATTGACTTGGTTTTTTTTTAAATCAGTTTTTCGACTTTAAGTGTAAAACACCATCTAAACACAGCCAAATACTTCCCTTATAAAAATTCATCATTACAGAGATACATGCTTCAAGAAAGCTGCTTTATTATAAAATGTCTCTAGCCGCTCACCCAGAATTTACAATGTTTCTAACAGCTCATCCTCTTGTTGTGTTACCAAACCCCTACAGTTTTTGGGGTTTTTTTTCCATTTCATATTTCATTCAGCGCCACATTTCTAATAGTAAATTGCAATGTCAAAGCAAACATTTTAAAAGCAAAGAGATCCCACATCCTAGCAGTGTGTGTAACAGGCCATTTTCCAAACCACACAGGTAAAAACAAGTGACCTTAGGTTGTCCTCTCTTTCACAGCAACATGTAATGTTGTTGAAGCTTCATCTCTGAGGGCATTTTGGTTAAGTTCACTTCAACCTGATTGTATCACAGGATCACAGCCACTAACTTCACCATATTTTTCCTCCATAAAAGTTTAAGACATCGTTAGCCCTCACTTGAACTTTGCTTGGAGCTCATTGCAGTGAATTGGCACCCTTGTGTGAGTAGCACATACACTGGTTAATTATGGGACAATAAAACTCAAAAAAGACAACTATTTTTAAAAAAGGCTGATTTTAGTGCCAGCTTCTTCTTAATGGAAGAGACAATACAAATTAAATTCTCCTAAGTGGTGCACATAATATATAGCAAAAGTAGTATACTAAAAGAGTAGCATAAAGACTACTCATTTCAAATATCTGTAGTTAATTTTTCAGTCACATGAATGGTATACTTCAAGTAAATGCATTACATATTTTAGTCATCTATGATTGTGAATATCTTGTTAAACTCTGTATAATTAAACTAACAGACACTAAAAAGTATGTAGTAAAGATATTTAATCCCGACATTAGTGTCATCTGTGTTTTCATTAAAGGAAAATTATGAGATTTTTCTCATCTTCTTGAAGATTGATGTTTTGTAGGATTTGATCCTTAAGCAAAGAAATGCAGGGCAGGCTGACAAGAGACTTATGTTGTTTCTTTAGGCAAGAAATAAAGCAAATAAAGTTCATGGGAAAGACTGTGGCTGCATAATATGACATGATGTAAGGAAGCGAGGAATATAAACTATGGTTTACCCAGTTGCTTCAATTCACTGTCCTTACTTCAAAACAATCAGCATGCTTTATATTTGAAGATCAGGTGGGGTTCTTCAAAAAGAGAAAATTGTGAGGAACAGGATGATAAACTCCATTTTGCTACATTTTAGAAAAATGGAAACCTTACTTAAGATGCCAACAACCCTTTACTCAGAAATTCTGCTTTGGCATCATTGTATTTTGAGAAAGGTTTGCAGCAGGAATGGATTTCTACTGAAAGTGGTGAATCATTGAGGTGTCGCCCTGATTTTTGTAAGACTTTCTAAGCCTTCTGATATTTACATATTTGTGAAGAACTTTCTCACACACTTTCTGTAAACACCTCAGTGTTTTGCATTCCTTCATAGAGGAGGAGAAAAATTGATGGACTCTGTCTGTCCAGTGTCTTTGGAGAGGTGGCACTGCCACCGTCCAATCCACTGTCACTTCTGGAAAACTATAAATACTGGAGTCAGAAAAAATAAACGCTCTTTTCCTCTCTTCTGATCACCTGAGCTGTGGTGTGTGTCTGTGTTATTTTGTGTCCTATAGCGAAAATTGAGGCTGTGCAAAGCTTGAAGTTAATTAACAATGCTGTTCAAAAAGATCAGGTACTATAATCTCCATAAATTTTGAGTTCTGTCCATGGATTTTTGCCAAGGTATACTGTCCATCCAAATTTTTTGTAACATATGTAATTGAAAGCATGGCTTTTTATTGCACTGGATGAACATATATTTTATTTAGTAAAAGGTATTATAATAATTAACATTACTAGTGAATGGGACTACAATTTTCAATGCCTGCTTTTACTCATTGATTCTAAGAGTTGAATAGGTTGAATCTTCATTTTTAGATGCAGTGGAGGGGACTAATCTGAAAAAAACAGTGTTCATATAGAATGAGACCAATCTAGTTACTGAGACTTCTGAGCAAAGAAGAGGAAAAGATACTTTAATGTAATGATTTGTGTCATCCAAAAGTAGTCATCCAAAAAGATGTAGAGAGCTACATTTCTGTCTAATTAATTTGCCTAATTTCGTCACTATTCAGAAAAAAGTAGGTTTGATCATCTGTCAGTTAGAGAAGTAAACAAAACTAGAATGAGGAAATGTTTTCAATTTTAATTGTAATTGATTTTTCAATAGCTGAGAATCTTTTCCAGATGATGGATTGTAAAACAACAGTTAAGGAGAAATATTTGTTTATAAACTGCAGAGAAAAGAGTGGGCTTAACTTACATTCCTCCTGTCTGAGTTTTTTTTATCTGTCCTTTCCCTTGGTTATATACCATGCATTTTAGTATACAACTTAAATGTGAATTTTCATGTGCAGACTTACAATTAACATCGAGATAGATCAGAAGAATGGGAAGTTTTCTTTCCAAACTGTTTTCCAATGTCCATTTTTGTGGAAATAAAAATATAGCTTTCCAAAATTATACCCTGTTATTACAGAAGCAACTGTAAGTTCCAAATTAAAACTTGCTGTTCTGCATTACTGAGTATGAATCAGTGTACTCTAAATGTGCCCGTGTAGAATGAAAAGTTGTAGTTGCAGACAGAGGCTTCTGCTTCTGTCCCTGTAGCTTCTGTCAGAAGTGTGAGCTGTAGGCAAGGTGGAATCTTCACCCTTTTGGACAGTGTACTTTAAGGTCTACAGAGTTCTGCAGAAGTTTCATTTTAGTGCTTTAAGGTCTACAGAGTTCTGCAGAAGTTTCATTTTAGTGACAAATGCATTAAAAGATCCCTGTAGAGCATCTTCAGATAACATACTGTT
Organism: Bombycilla garrulus; assembly: GCA_013400315.1. Taxonomy (NCBI): domain Eukaryota; kingdom Metazoa; phylum Chordata; class Aves; order Passeriformes; family Bombycillidae; genus Bombycilla; species Bombycilla garrulus. The sequence goes on from VXBU01006159.1 coordinate 13,916, forward strand.
AAAGACCATAACAGAAGATTTTGCACTTGCATCTGAACATTTCCAGTTCCTGTGATGTGCGTAAAGGGAAGAGTTTGCTAGTCCAGAATCCAAGTGTGGTGCCAGGAAGTCGAGAATTTACATTCACACTTTCTGAATCAAACTTCAAGAGCGTATTTGCCCCATCCCTCACTCTGAGCTATCATGATTCTTTGAGGGTTATTTTCACAGCTTCTAGGATCTTCTTTTTCCATCTGAATACACAACTGCAGCCACTTGCTGCATCACTGTTGGACCAGAATAAACTATCCTCATAAAGCAGGGCTGGAGCTGAAACTGATTCTGCAGCATGTTGGATGGTTCTCTGCCATTTTTGTGTATCCTCTCTGATACCATAACCCCAAAGATGACTTTATGGGTTAAATGGTGTGCAAAACTTCACTTACCTCTATGAAATTCACCATAGGATATAACTGCTCAGGAGACAATATCATCATTTTATGTGTATTTCAGAGGTTTTTTTGGTTTTATATTTAATGTGGGTTATCTAGCGGAATTCTTCTTTTATGCTGTCATGCTATTTGGCTTCTAAAATTACTTCTCATTTATGAAAGTACTGGAAATCTGGTGTTTGTTTTTTTTTTTGAAGTGAATAAAAATCTAATGAATTGACAGATTTCTAAATATATTAATTTATTATTATAAATTTAAAATTACAAGATTTGTAGTCCTTTCAGGCTTTTGGGGTTTTTTGCTGAATAGAGGTGAGGAAAAAATGTCTGTCAGGCTTCCAGCTTGTTTCTAAAAGTTAGAAAATGCAGTAGGATGCTCTATAGGGCCTGGGAATCTGAGTCTTTAAAGGGAAAGAGAAGAAAAAAAGGTCTATTAGTTAGAAAATTGGACCTCAAGGGATATAGAATATGTGTCAGGAGACTCTTTTTTTAATACTTTGTTGAACAAAAAGACAGCTGATATTTTAAACTAGCTTGGCCAGCTCATTACAGTGTGTTAGAGAGTATATTTGTTTTCTACAACAGTAAAAAAAAATGTCTAAACACTATCTTTTGGAGTGTGATTAATAGCTATTTCTTTATTTCTCTATAATGTTAATTACTAGGACATGCATAAAAGTTGTACCTCTAAGGATCTGATTCTAAACTCATTGAAATAAAAGAGTTACTTTCATCATTTTTCAATTAGTTTTCAGTCAGGCTGTAGATCACCATCCTAACAAAAAACAATATAATGGTTGTGCCTAAAGATAACATTCCTCTCTTTGCTTTTATTGGCCAATTGTGAAATAATTTGAGGGGTTTTTTTTCCAATTCTCAACAAAGACAAATTATCATGATGAACACAACTGGCATCTGTTCAGCAGGGAAAGGATAAGAGTGTAGCAATTCAGGTTTTTTTTTTAATCTATAGGCTGAGAATTAGAAGTATCAATTTTTCATTAGGACTGTATTTTTTCAGTAGCAATTTTTTTTTAAACTTCTGAATCTGACTTATTTCTCAAGTGTAAATTACCTATTCCATCAACACTGGGTCTTTCATTATCTACTTTTTAAAATCCAAATAATACTTTCAATTTGTGCTTTCATTCCACTAGTGTGTGCAGCTCAGAGACCCTGCTGCGCTAGGTCCTCTACAAGTGCACCATGGGTATGGAAAGACTTTTACAGCTGTATGCTGTCCACAGAGAAATGGGAAAATCCTGCTGTGCTGGAAAGTGTAAAAAATCCCTAAACCCTCATGAGCCCTATATGAGCCCAGCTAGCATAGAAATGACTAACTAGATTCTGGGCTGAATTTAATATGGCCCATCCCAACTTTTGAGGGAAGTGATCATTCCTCTTAAATCAACCTGTGGGACAACATCTGAACTTATGTGTCTGGTTTGGGCTGCCCAGTGTGTAAGAAAGACATGCAGGGAGTCCACGGAAGAGCCAGGATTGTGGTCAGGGGCAGGGGAGCACTTGATAAATGAGGAGGGGCTGAACTGGGCTTGCTCAGCCTGGGTAGAGCTCAGAAGGCGCCTGCTTGCTCTCTACGGCCACAAGATGGGAGAGTGTAGAGAAGATGGAGCTCGACTCTTCTCAAAGGTTCACAGCAGAAGGGTGAGAGACCACAGACACATGCTGCAGCAAAAGGAATTCTGATGAAATATTACTAGAAAATATGTACATGATGAACATAATGAAACATTGGAACAAGCTGCTCAGAGATGTCAAGGATTCTCCATCCTTGGAGATATTCAGCACAAAACTGCATAGGGCCATGTGTGACCTACCTGACGTGACTCTGAATTTGGCCACATTTGAGGAGTAACTGAGTAAGATGATCTGCAAAGGTCCCTTCCAAGAAAAAATATTCTGTCTTTATATATAAAAGCTATTCTCAAATATGGATTCTATGTTCTATACCTCCACAATGAAATATGCTTTAAATGAAGGCAATCATGGCTTTATTTACTGCTTCGCAACCCTCCAACCTCAGCTGTGATTTGCTTTAAGGACTGGAGAAGTCCTGTTAAAATTTAGACATTTTTTTAGTTCTAAATAGTCATGAGGATCTGCTAAGACGGTTACACAAATTTTAGGGGGCTTTATTTTTGTACCAATATTGACATATCTTATCAGAAGTAGTAACAAGAAAATATAAGAGTGGCTCTGGTTTTATTCAGAAATTGTGGGAAATATAAAAGCAGCTTGTTTCTAAATAATGATGCAATGTATAAAATTCTAATCTAGTTGTAATCATAAAATGCAAACTAAAACTAGGGGGAACAATTGTATATTTGCTCATTTAATGTGTGAGGAGATGGTGTTCCTCTTCAAGAAATAAGTTTTCTTCTGTAAGAAAATAAAAACATCAAATCTCAGCAGACCTTGCTAATGAAGCTGATCTTGAAACACAGTTCTTTTATGTGGAAAAGAAAATGACCCCAGAATTTAAACTAAAAAAAAAAAAATTGTGATCCTGAAGTGTGCCCTGTTGTTTTCTCAATGTGCCAAAGGTATTCTGATAATTCTATAAACATATCTGAATAATGATGTAGATTCAGGGCTTTGCTAGCAGATGGACAATTCCCTCTTGAGGCAGAACAGCCAGCAGTGTCATTATCATCCTTTTTCTTCAAGGGATTGTTTAAATAAATTTCACTAGCTTTTTAAAACTGTAATATAAGCTTTATAATAAGTATTTTCTAGTAAGTTAGCTCTACTGCAGTAAGGACAACTCTTGGAATTCCATCTTCTCTTTTCCCAGGAGAATTCTATAATAATTTTCTGCACTTAGAGAAGCTCTCATGGAGAGTTCTCATTTGATTTACATGTATTGTTTTATAACACTCATGTTAAGTAATAAAAAACATGCAAATAAATACTTTACTCAAATGTAAGGAGACCCTCTTTCCTTTCACCAGTTGGGGATGGTGGTGGGATAGCGTTTTATGTTGGGTTTTTTTGATATAGAACAAATAGAAGTAGAATTTGTTTTGTCCATTATCCTTTACTGCGAAAATAAAATCAAAAACCTTCATATTAGCAGGCAGCAAATTTACAGTGTAAATAGAATATTAATTTTTCAGGTTACTACTGCAATGAAATCCCAGAAAATGGTTGACTGCACATGCAGCTTAAAATATGAAGGAAAGCAGAAATACTTCTACTAAAAGCAATTTTAGTGGAAAAACAGGACTGTTGCCCTCAAGAAAGAGACATTAAAGTACTCTTCCGAATTGAAACAGAAAATTCAGCTTTTCATGTAATCAAGTGCTGAAGGAGTACTTAATTAAAAAAAAACCTCTGATTTGGTAGTAAGTGCGGGCCATTTCACATTACTCCAGCCTCTCATCTGTCTCTGTTGCTAGCTGATACAATAAGCAAGGTAACAAATCAATCTCAGAACTATGTTCTGCTGCTTTTGTGGACCATTTTTCTTATTGAGCTAAAAGATCAGTTTAACTTCTTATTATGGCACTCCTAAAGGTCAGGTGCTTTCTGCCTGTTGGAAGGATTTTCTCCAGCCAAATATGAGATTCATACATGAGATTTAGTCACTTCAGCCACTTCGTTTTTCATGCTTCTGGATTTGTCAGATTCTCCAGATGCTTTGTTAAATACAGGATTCACCTGGAGTTTCATGCAGTGAGGTGAGGTGAGGGGAATTGTTTCTTGGAATGGCTTCTTCCTCTCAAAACACAATAGATACCTATTTCCATTCTGACTTACTCATCTACACCTCTGTGGAGGATCAGTTTTCTGCTGGAAAACATGACAGAGCCAGAACATTCCACTGGGAATGAAGCAACTCAGTGATTGTGCCCAGCTGGATTCCTGTCACAGCCCTCCAAGCAGTTTTCTGTAATGTGAAACAGCCAGTCCCTACCATTTGTTAGAACGAATAAGCTTCTGGACTGCCAGACCAAAGGCAGTGATTTTACTCCATTGGGACACTGAAAAACTCTCTAATTTCTCTCCCTTTCCTCTATCTATTTCCTTTCTTGTCCCTGAAGACCAAAGTTCCAAGTTTTAATTTAATTTGATTTTAGTATTAAAAAATGCAACCCAACTCCCGCCAAAATCTACCAAAATAATAATGTTCTAATATTAGCAATGGTAAAGTGAAAAGCTATATTTTGATACTTAAAGTGGCTGCTTTTTGATGTTTTAACAGAACAGCTTGACACTCTGCTTCTGTGAGAAACTAAAAATTAGGATCAGCAGTTGTTTCTAATTAGAGTAGAAGCTGTTTTTGATATTCTGGAAAAAATGGTTTTAAGGTAACACAAAGACCCTGTTTTATTTTGTCTTCCTATTGAGAGGAATATCTATTATGTTTTTTGACCAAAAAGCAAGGAAGTTAAAATGAAGAAATAATAAACGGAAGGTGAATTTAAGCATTTTCCTCTTTGTGGGAAGAATGATGATTTTTGGGCTATTGTGAGTTATCAGTGATGTCTCACTGCATATGTCATGGAATCTTTTATTCAAACAGACAGTTTTGAAGGTGGCATGATGTGGGATGATAGCTCAGGGTAAATGTCCAACCTTTTGACATATGTTTGACCATTTTTCTTTCTGGTATCTAATCAGTGTGTCTTAAATTCCTGCTGTGCATTGGTATCAGCATCGATAACATTTTTAAATGTTATTATAAATCTTTCTATTCCTTCATATGTGGTCCATATGGCATTATATTTCTGATGAAAACTGGGATATGTGGTACATTCCTATAATGTCATTCAGATGTGGGGTTTAGCTCTGACAGAGAGGTTGTGTTTTGCAAAGAAATGATGGTGCATAGAACACATATCAACTATTAGCTTGTTGGCTGGTGGTGAGATTTTGGGTGGGGCTTCCCCCCCACACCTGGACCTGTCATTGAGGCATGTGATAAAGAACACTGATGTTAGCAAGCCACATTTTATCTGTGCTTACTAGATGACAACTGTGAAAGCTTGGCATCAAAGTGCAGTGAGACAGTTGATAAAATCAGCTCCCTCAGCCATTTCTATTTTGCATTCCTTGACTAATTTAAAGGCAAAAAAAAAAAATCAAATTCAGTATTAATTTACTAAAGAGGATTTCCCATGCACTTTTTTACAAGTCAGGGGGAAGTTCTTTGGAGGCAGCAGAATCTGAATTGGGGCTGAGCACAGCCAAGTGGCCCTTCTGATCAGTGACTGTAATATGTATATCAGGCCTGATGTTATGAACTCAAAAATAGCACTTCTGTGTACCTGTACTAAATGTTCCAGAGCTACACAAACCTGCAATGTAATCCACAACAAATATTTTTGATATGATTGATTTAGAGACAGAAGGGTTCACAAAAGAGAATTAGGGGTGTTTTATGCATTTAAATTATGATACTGATAAAGCACATGTGATGAAAAAGCTTGCGTATTTATAAGTAATTTCAAACAGGACTTAGATCATTGTTCTGGGCTGAGCAAAAGAAGGTGAAATTATCTCACTGCTCTTATGATTATGGTTAAGAGAAGACAGGAAAGATGGATTAAATGTGGGTGGAGAGGAAAGAGCAGGAAAACCAATGTAATTGTTGAATTGGAAAAGTTTGCAAGACTGTTAGTTTGTCTTCCCTAAGACATAGTTGCATAAAGGTTGCATTGGTGAAGTGCAAATAGGGAAGGAGAAAGACTTGTAACATAGAAATGCTCTTGTTTTTTGCTAGATTCATATATGCAAATTTAATATCACCATATTTCCCTCCCCCATCTCCTCCTCTTCCTGCTAGACTACAGAAATATTCAGGTCAAACATCACTTGTTTTCTGAGAAGGATATCTTACTAGTGTCTGACTCTTTCTAGACAAATATGCTGAGACTAAGGAAGATCTTTCACATTGAAACTTCTATTCAGTCATGTTAGCTCATTTTGTTTAATGATTTTTATGATTTATTCACTTTTTCCCAATATTCCTTATCAAGGTGTGATAAATCTATTTTACTTGTTACATTTTTGTATTAATTTAGTAATTTTGTATGTATCTAATAATTAGAATGGTTTATACACAAGTTAAAATTGTGTATAAAGCCAAATGGAATCTAAGAGAACTGTGCACATGACTTTTCATTTCCTTGGGTGCTCATTACCCAATTCCTTTGAAATTCTTTCATTAGCCAATCTTAAAATCACAAATCTTAATTAAAATAACAGGGCAGCCTTTGGAGACCTCTTAGGATAGAATACAAAGCATTTAGTTTTTATTATGAGAAAATTGGGATTTTTTTCACTGTAGGGTTCATAGGAAATGTGTTCTCTTGACCTCATGTTTCATTGTATGCCCATTTCTGAATTCCATGGGTTGTATGATCATTGTTTGGCTTTGCTGTAGGGTTGATCTTCAGGGATGCTATTTAACAATATATAGGATAAATGATTCTTCATCCTGTTTTGAATGATAGGTTAATCACCATTTATATTGTGATTTTCAACCCTCTTTCCTTCTACTGCCATTGCATAATAAGACTTTTTCATTGTAATTATCGTTTCCAGCACAAAAGCCGTATAAATAGCAGATTATTTTTTTAGTACTATCTCAGAAAGAAAAGAATGAACAGCAGGACTCATTTTCAGTTCCCTGAACTTCAAAAGAATTGTAATGGATTATTAAAAATAATGTGAAAACAAGCACTTTTTCACAATACTCAACAGAAAATGATGATCTTTTAGTGATTTGCTATTGATGCTTCTCCTTGGAGACATTCTGACTTCATTTCAATCTGCCTCTGTAGTTTTTTTTCCTTCCTTTTCCAAATTTATTTGAATTTTGCCTGTGAGGGATGCACTGTGAGGAAGGTAACGCAGCATAGAGGATGCCAGTCCCTGTAAGAGTTGACCACAGCAAACCGTCCCTGGGCAGCAGCCTGCTGTCATTATTCTGTCTGCTAGGGTTCTTTCTGTCTGCTGGCTGTCTGGTGTTCTGGGCAGGGAAAGAAAAAGAAAATCTAATTGGGAAGAGCTTCACTGAACAAGTCAGAAATAACTGCTAAGCAGCATAGAGGTTAAATGTTTAAACTAGTTTTTTGTTCTCATTTTATGGTCTGCACTGAAGTAAAGTTCAGGTAATGAAAGATAGAAATAACTATACTATAATATAATAACTATATTTTCTCAGAAAAATTTATTATGTTTGATAAGAACTTTCATTTTTAGAGGCTTTTAGATAAAGTTAAGTGTCCACATCAATGTGGAAAGCTACTTCTCATAAGTAATTCACTGAGAAATGTAAGATTTTTTTTAACAGATTCAACCACAATTCTATCTGGCCTATTGCCAATGATCCAGGAAAATACCCTCTTTCATTTCTGAAATATTCTTGTATACTTTTTAATATTTTTTAATATCCAGTTCTCTCAATTAAATTATTCCATCAGTGTTAAATATCTCTAGAAATGCAGACGTCTGTGTATGTCAGTCCATTTGTGTTTGATGAAGACATCTAGGAGAGTGATCTTTTTCTACACAGTAATTCTTAATGTTTAAACTTCTCTTTCTTAACTTGGTATGGTTTAATGCAAACAATTCCATCACTTAACGACACAAAAAAAAAAAAAAAAGAAAATCCCAAAACATTGCTTAAAATTAAGATCTCCATAATAGAAATCTGATTAAATTTATACTCCTATGGGAGACAAAACTCACTACTTTGGAATTGTCCATGAAAATGTAGAAGGTTTTTTTTTTTTTCTTTATTTTTGTTATTTTAATAAGTGAATGGAAGAGACAAGACTGTGTGTACAGGATTTCACAGGAAAAGGAGGGGAGGGGGGAGGCAGGGGTTACAAAGATGTTCCCAGATACTTTTGGTCCACTCTTACAGATTTTGTGTTGCTGACCATAACATGTACAAAGAGAAAACAAGGTATATTCCTCAGAGCATACTTGAAATTTTGCTGGTTTACATACCCTCTGCCTCCGAAAAATTACATTTATAATGTGTAACAAATCTTACATCTAATTTCATCACCCACATTTTTATTATTCTTTCCATCTTTTCTGAAGTATTCTCATTTACCATTGATACCTGTCAATTTTGGTAAGCAATAATCTATGGACACTCTTTACACGAGTTCTTAAGGAAGAAGCTTGCAAACTGTGCAGGGCAGGGATCCCATCTTCATATCACTTTAAATATTATTTAGACACTGTAGATTCTTCTATGGAAAACCCAACAAAACTAACATGCATTAATTATTTTGATCATATTTTATCCTCAATACAAACTCCTGGCATATTTTACTGAGTAATGAAAAAAATCATTTGTAATTCTTATTTGTAGACACAAAATTGGGGCAGATCATAGCAAAAATGATTGTTTGTTTCCTGCCACTGAAATGGAAGATGTGTCATCTCAGACTTCCAAACCATTTGGCCATCAGAGAGCAGACTGTTATCTGTTCTGACATTAATCTACTTGCAATGGCTACTTTGGTGCACAGTTTCAAAATGACAACAAACATGCACAATGCATCATAATTATGTCCGTTTCAGGAACAAGATTTGCAGAAAGATTTCTTGAATGTAATAAAGTGTCTCTGCATCTGTGGGAACTAAAAATAGCCTTTTTAAAGATGAGGTTGTAAAGGGATGTTTGCCAAAGTATCGCATGGGGTTCACAATATGTTTTTAGGGGCGATAAAATGCAGAATCATATGTATGCATAATAGGCGGGCAACTTTCAGTGTAAATTCAATCAAGAATGAAATGCTATTATGTGCAAACACCTCCTGGGCTTGTGCAGAGGTAATGGAGCATATGAAATAGATAAAGTGACAGCCAAGAGAGGAAGAAGATATGTGACTTTCCCTACAACTTTGTTTAATAAAGCTTTCAACATACATTGTGGATATAATGTGTTGTTTTGTCTCCATCCAAATCACCGTAGTTTTTATTCCATGCATTTTGTAGACTGTAATTTGGTGATAATGGCTTCTTTGCACAGCTCAGGAGTGATGAACAGGAATAACAAGATCTGTTAATAAGAGGATGTGCACATCCTTCCCAATACAGAGATCTTAGTTTGAGTGGGTCAGGAGGAAAGTCATATTTTGCTCGTAAGAAACATCACTAAGTATTCAGTATTGATTATTTAGGGGAATATATATGAGAAAGCTGATTATAAGCCAGTCTGTGTAAGAGCCAGGTGAAAAGATTTACCTATTTTCAGCCTTTCCTTACTTGTTACATGCTTATTTCTTCTGTGAAACATGCCTTATGAAATCTGTAGTTCTTGAAGTTGTCTTGTGCATTGTCAGGGGTTTTGATTCAGTGGGATTGGTCTATGTTGCAAACTTCCAAGCCATGCTGCCTGAGTGAGGAGCAGATTTGTGTTGCTCTGCCTGAGAAGGACTGCAACTGCAGCATGATTCACAGTCAGGATGTGATCTCCTTTCCCCCTTGCTCTAGTTGGGAACAATCTGTTCAGTCACAGGAAATTTATACCCTTTTAGTCCCAAAATGGGGATGCAGTTGAATTCTCAGATGAACTGTTCATGTTGTCTCAATCTTGCCAACATTTTCAGACGTTTTCATTTCAGTGGAAATTTGTGATGATAATAATGGATATGATATAAATACGACACAGTCATAGAAAGAATTTTAATGTGTATTGTGTTTACTATTTGTTTTTAATCCCTTGATTTATCTAAAAGTCAAGTGTATGGAGATCCTTCTTAGCAGCAGCTGGAAAACATGTATTAGTAATATAAATAATATATTATACCAACATAGTAACAAATCAAACTCTTCCTGTTTACTACTGAAAGAAGGTCTATTTATAACACTAAAGATTTCCCTATAATTTAGGGAAAAATAAAAAAAAAAAGAAATGTATTGCATAGGATTTGGCATAAATTTGAATGAGGACAACATTCCTCTTAACAAATATTTTGAGTCTCACATAACTCTCTATTTGCGATTGATCTTTCAGTATTTTAGGTTACAGAATTTGTATTTTATAGCACTGTAACAAATAAAAGAATAAATAGGTTTTAAATAGGCCTAAAAGAGACCTTTATCACACTTGAGAGCATAAGAAATGCTTTACTGAGTCAAACCATCTTTCTTCTGTCTAACCCAGGAAAATGTCTCTGGTGGTGACATTAGGGCAGGTTGAGCAGGGAGAATGTATCAGCCTGACTGAATATTACCTTTATACTGCCCCATCCACAGCTCTTGGATTTGGGACAACAGGAGTCCTTGTAACATCTATTTTTCAGCCTGAAAAGTTTTTCAGGTTTTTCATCTATTGTTCATGAAGTTGTCTAATCTCTCTCTGAAACTGATGATTTTTTTGGCTCTCACAACATCCTGTGAGCAATCTCTAGTCAGTACCTGCTATGAAAATAAATCCTTTTTTTTTTTTCTGTTCTAAAACGGTTTCTACTATAATAATGCAGCATACTCCTGCCCACTGTCTTCTGTCTTTAAATGAAACGCACACTCAGGAGGGAAATTTCCATTTTATGTAATGTTGTCAAGTTTCCTAAAACTTTTTTTCTGAAGGATTTTATAAAAAAACCTTTATATATGTGTGTACCCTACCTGAACTAAATCATCCTTCTCTGCGTGCTTGTGGGTTTCTTTAAAGAAGCCTAGGAGTTTCTTTAACAAAAAGCTATGGTAGCTGTGGGACACCAGTTTCAAATCCTAGTGCTGGAGCTGTAGGATTGAGGCTGTGCACTGTGCACACATCTCCTGCCACTGCAGCCTCTTGGATTTTTCTCCTCACAGGCAGTTTGTGTCACTCTTGATTACAGACCCATCTAATTTTTCAGGTCTGGAATAAAAATTCTGGGTTATTTTTCAGATTAGGTAATTAATCTTCTTGTATTTGAAAGTACTTTTTAGTATATTATAAGATTCAAACACAGCGTTTATTTCCTGTATTATTTGCATCTGTATGTTATAGTGTACACTTTACTATTATTCTGTCACCAAACTTCAGACATATCTGAAATGACATATCATCTGAAGTAAAACAAGCTCTTCATGTCTTAGCTAATAAATTGAGGACTGCATTTCTAACAGAATTAAAAATAAAGAAAAATAAATGCTAGCCTGCCATTTTGAACAGTCATTCCATAAAAAATGTCATACTACAAAGAAACTACAATGAAAAAGAGAGGCAGTTTTAATATCTGATCCAACTTTAAGGAAAAAAAAAACATTTAGTAATTGTTCTTATTATTTGCAGTCTTATTTTAGACAGTATGCAGATACTGCTTCCAATCCTTCCCATTCTGTCTTTTATCATTGTTATCAAGTAATCAAAAGTTGAAAGAGAATTAGTTCTAAGAAATGCATGTGACAATGGTTCATGTTTTTTTTTTTTCCAAATCAACATTAAAAGTTCTATAGGAAATGATGCTATAAATTAGCACAGGGTTCTGTTCATTCTCTGGGCTGGTTTTTATAATTGATTGTTTAGTTGATTTTTTTCAAAAAGGAATGGTAAGTGTACTAAAAAGGTCTTGAAGGAAATTTGAAAGTCTTTTGCAGTCCACATTTTTGCATCAGACAGGAGCAACCAGACAGATAATTTCTGACCAGTTTCTATCTAACCTGTTCTGTATCTTTGCAGATTTTTTCTTTCACCACTTAGCAATCCTTGGCAATCAAAAGGTGTTTGTCTCCAACTTTAATGCCCTCTGCTTCAATTTAAGCTAATTATGTGACCACAATGAAAACTGGTAACAGTTTACTCACTCTCAGAAATAACCTCATATACTTGAAGGGTGGTACTTCAGTTCAGTTTTCTCTAGACTAAACAAATCCTGCTCCTTAAAACCTCTGTTCTTGTTTCTAGATTAGTGACCATCTGTCCAGCCATTTACAACCTATTCTGATGCTAATCCAGTTTTTCGGCTAGTTATTTTATTGCCTTGGACTTACTGATTTCTCAGGGTTTTCTGAGACTGCTTTGAATTGTATTCCTCTTCTCACATTCTTCCTGCTGGTTGGTTTTGCATCATTCTGAATATAAAAAACCTATTTATACATTATATAAAATCTATAAATATAAATATAAAAACTATAAATATATTTATAGGTTATAAATAAGCTATTTATAGGTTATTTATAGCTCTGTTCCATCAATCAATACTGGTGATTATTATTAGACATAGGACAAGTCTCTATGCAGCTTCACTTGATATTGCCTTCCCATGTAGTGTATTATGTATAGTTATGGGTTTGGTTTTTTTTTTCCCATCAGCTTCATTTCTATTTACATCCAAATTTCCTGTTTGTGGTAGTATCACATAGACAGTACTAGAAGCCTTGCTGTGGGCACCAGGCACAACTTCTTCCTGTGGTTTACTATTAATAAATCTTAAAGCTCTGGATGAAGGGAAATGTAGTTGCTCACTTATTATTTACGCTTGATAAATGGTTGGCTTTATTACTTGTTACTATTTTCCCTTCTCAAGGGTTGTTTAATCATATGTTCTAAAAATGAGCTAGGAATAATTCACCTAAAATTTCTTGCGTAGTTTTCTATGCCTCTTTCAAAAGTGAAGTATATTCATCCATTGCAGGTCCTTAAATATAACTGCTAATGCCCATGAGGTTTCTTGAGCCAGTTCCTGAGTATTATAGCTGAAATTCATGAGCTGTCGCATCAGAATTCATATTGAGTTAGATAAGAACCATGTCATACCAATAACAAAGTTAGCAGTGTTTGTTTATTGTCTTTCACACAGAGACCTTCTGCCCTGAAGCTGTTAACATAAGTATTAGTGCTAGAACAAACCTTTTTTCAGACTATCACTTCAAAAGTTTCAGTGACTGCTTTATTCTGTTTGGGTAAAAATGTTGAAGCAAAATAAGTTTACAGACTTTATGGCATCTGCAAGAATAATCTCCATCTTGTATAACATTACAGAAGAGAAATGAGCTATAGTTTGAAACTATTGCTTCCATAAGGGGATAAAAACCACTGTGGATAATAGTACAAAAAGCTGTTTAGACTGTCTGTGGTGTATTGTAGTCCTTATCCAAATATTGGCTACTGTTTTATATTACTTGTATGTATATATGTGTGTGTGTGAGCATATGTGCATACAAATCAACAATTTAGATACATGTATTTCTTTCCTGGTAGAAGGTGTAATGAAAACTACAATCAAAATAAATTATCAGATAGCTAGAAGGATTGGTAACAGCAAATTCTGAACAATAGCCTGACTAAGCAGTAACTTTGAGGTTAAAATAGTGAACAAATATCTGAAAATATTCTTCCTACAGGAATAGTAGGAAATACAGGTAAGATTAAATTATGGTCACTTAGTACAGGTATCCTCAGGCTGCTCCATGAAGTTGTTCCAAACCCACTGTGCCTTTTTAAAGAAAATTACATGGGATATGCAACAATGGAGACTTGATTGTGACCTCCTTCTCTCCCGTGCACACACATGCATACACAGATGTTGTAATACTGCAATGTTGTATCTCAATTACAGACAGGCTCACTGCAACTGTTTTAAATGAGGTAAAGCTGGGGAGCAGATGTAGCAACAGGTAAGTGGTTCTGTACTCAGTCAGGTGAGACTCATCAGGTCTCATTAACTCAGACTATTCCTGAAAGGCTCTGTACTGCTGAGCTAGCCCCAGAAATCACCCAGCTGTGTTCACACCATGCTCTGTGTGTATTAGTTAAGTCTGCCCGGTCTAAGCTCATTCTTTACTGGATCAGCTGTACAGCTTCTTTCCTGTGTTGTGTGTAGTCCAGAATTGGGGCTGACTCATCCATAGGTAATGGAGGATTGAGTGCCTTTCTGGAGACTGTGCCCCAAGTATGTTATCCCCTGTCTTTCGTATCACTGCTTTTCCTGTACCTCCAACCCCTCTGCGTCAGGCCTCTACCCTGCTGCTCCCACTCACTCCTGTTCCCCACCTTGCATATGCCTGCCTTCACACACTGAGCTTGTGCTCATCTGAGGCATTTACCTTCCTAAAGTGACAGGTGAATGGAAGAAGCAGGGTGGGTACAGCAGTACAGAAACTGCTGTTCACTCTCTGAGTGAATGTATGTCCATTTTCAGTAGTACACTGAGTACACTGAGTCTGGGCACCCAATTTTTTGGGCTAATGATGCTGTGGCAGTTGCGCTTTTTTTTTAACTTTTTTTTACTTTTTTTTTTTTTTTTGTTCAATGTGAGTGATGAGTATGCTCATGCTTTGTGGATTTTTTGTGTTTGAGGTATTGTTAATATGAGGACAGAGAACCAATTTGTAGTTAATTCAGTAAGCATGCCCACAGTCAGAAATTCTCTGCAATTGTGTGCAGGCATAGAAAACTCTCCTACTGTAGCTCTTATGTGACTTTAGTTCTTTATGGTACAGAACTTTCCTCCATGATATTAACTTGTAAGATCTGATTTCCATATGCAATGTCTTACACTGTGGAAGACAGTGTGAAACATTTTCCTTTGATCTATGGTGACATTAGAAAACAATAAACCACTAACCCTCCAGAGAACAACCTTGGCATACATGGTGAATCTGTTATAATTATTTGTTATCTCTTAATGCCTGTGCATCTGCAGCAGTGAGAAATTAAGGTTTGAAAGGAAGCTAAAATTTTAAAAGTTACTACAGTCTTTGCAGTTTTTCAGAACTACGTCTGAGTTTGGGTTATTTTTGTTTTGTTTTTAAGAAACTTAGGGGTCATATTCAAGAAGTTAAAACATCCTTTTGTACACATTAATATACATCTAAGACTACTGACTGAGAAAATACGATATCACAGCATCTATTCCACTGTCAAGAATCTGTTTAGAAAGAAAAAGGAAACATTTTTGACCACAAATCTTCTCTATTACTACACTCTTAATGTCCTACACCACTGCTATTGGTGTTACATTTCTTTGGCATTCACTCTCAGTATCACCTTAATTAAAATGACAATGTGTAGCTTCAGGTATCTGTACACCAGCTGCCATCCTCCATTCCTCACCTGCCCATCTTCAGTAAGGCAGCCCAGCCTTTTGCATTTGCTTCTGGTTCCTTTTTCTTAGAGCTGTGTCCCTGTTACACCTGTCCTCTGACCTTTCTTGGCACAAGGCAGAGGCTGAGAGCAAAAGGGAGGTCATGGGGGTAAGCTGATACAGAATATAGGGACATGTTAAGGCACATCTCCTAAACTTGTTGGGTATTTTTGTTTTTAACCAGAATATATTATGCTGCCATGGATAAATAAACTGATGTTTCTTTTAGCTGGTTCATCAGCACTACAGGATAATGGCATTTTTCAGTCTTATGGGTAATATTCCTCTTTTATTTCTTAGTGCAGTTGCTTATTCTTGTTTCAGCCCATGCTTCTAGAGAGTTCTGCAAATCCCTTGGATGTGGCTACAATTTACATCTTTGCATTTTCTAGTGCTTGGAATGAAGGTATTTAGAAGGATACTCTGGAGGGATAAAGTAGAAGCAAAAGAAATGGTTGATTCCTAAAATCAGTTTTCTTTTTTTAATAATTAATAGCTGACAAAAAATTGCTTTCAAATGTAGCTCTCAAGAAAAATAACTCTTAGTTTTTCTGTCTGGTGGAAAAAAGTCCCTGGAAAAAAGTGTGTCTGCATATGTATATGGGATAATTTTTAAGAGAAAAGAAGGAATAAGGTCAAAAAGTTGAATAAGGAAAAATTGCCAAGATAGATACATTTTTCAGTTCCATAGACTGTAAAATAGCTCCCAGTTTTGCAGGCTGCTATTTGCAAAAAACCAGTGACCTCAGTCTGGAGTCCTTCCAGGATTCAGCTCTTGAAGAGCTGCTTGTCACAATCTAGCATTTCCATAGGGAGATACAAATCATTAATTTTTAAAAATATAACACATTTGAGAGTTCTTGTTTCCACCTCCCAATATGGCCTTTCAGTAACTGAATTTGTTATGGTTGCAGGGAGGGGGAGAGCAGGAGACAGGATCCAGATGCATCATAACAGCCTCCCAGTTAATTTGGGTTCTCTGTCCCAGAGAACTGACTGCATCAATTCTCAGATAATCCTCTATATGGGGTGACATTTTCTTGCACCTTCCTAATTTAGTGCATAAAAAGTGAAAATATGACATAACAGATAAGGCCAAATTGTCAGGTATGTTAAACCTGACAATTATTATTCCAGGATTTTATATGTCTTTCTGTGCTGTAATTCATGTCAAATTATGTGTCAGTGCTACTAATGTGAAAAACACCTTATTGGCCTTGGAAAAATCACTATTCAGTGAAAACCTGAAAATCAAGTTGTATTAACTGATAAAGATGACCACTTTTTACCAGTGAGTTGTTAGCAACTAGTGCCATAAGCCCTTGGGTTTAGGAATTCAGGTCTTTGAATTAAAAAAAAAAAAAGACCCTCTCCTGTTGAAAAGCAGCACTAGAAAAATGGATGATGTATGATGTGCAGTCTTTCCATCTTCAGTTATTTTCTATCTTCAGTTATTTTCCAGCCTGACTGACACCATTATGGAAGTGCATATAGTGAATTTATGAATGTGGTCAGAATTTTTTACATGAAGCAATGTGCAGTATAGTTTGTCATTAAACTGAAGCTCATCTTTTGTAGTACATGGGAGAGCAAGCACATGAGAACTGTCTAGCAAAAACCTGGAGAGGAGTTTATTTCTTTCTGGAACTGTGGAGATACCTTGTCTATAAAATGTTTATATTTTAGAAACATAAGAGGAACTAAGTGTAAATAAAAATACATGGCAAGATACAGTTTTATACCTATTTTCATTCTAGTATCCCAAGAAAAAGTTGTGTGGCTAAAAAACAAGTTCTGTTCCTCCAAAGCAAGGGAATTGCAGCCATAAAACAATAAAATAGTTTTCAATGCACTGAAAATCTTGTTTATGGAAAAAATGTCAGTGTTTCCAAACAAAGATAATAAAGAAGAATATTTTAATTTTGACTTTCAGTATTTTCAAAAATGTTCATTATATTTATAAATGTGTTGTAATATTATCTCAAGAAATCCTCTTCCTCTGTTTTGACCAGATTGTGATACTCAAGCTTATTGCTCCTCTAGCTTTATTTACTCCTCAGTTACAGAATAGAAATCAGAGGACAGTCCTTAATTTTGGAATTTTATTAATTTGGTTCCGTCTTGATTTTACAGTGGGCCTTTGCAATAACACATATCTATACCTACTTGTATATCGCCATGTGTGTATACATGAATAAACATAAAAAAGCAAATTGTTTTTTTCCTGCTTTTATTATTGTAGTGTCAACCTATTTTGTCAGTGATTCTTTCTTTTCTATTTATATCAGATTCATTCCTGAAACTGTCATTCAGATAATAAAACTGTATTTTGTGAAAAAGAAAAATGCTAATTTTTCTTCCACTGGAGTAGCACTGTGTGGCTCCTCTGCAAGCGACTAATCAATGTCTGTACATTATGCCCCAAGCGATGTTTACAGATGAAATTAACTGTTCATGGTAAGAGTTCTTGTCTGAACAAGAAATAGCTCCAGTATTTTGCTTAACTTTTTGCTTAAACACTGCTCTCCATCAGAAACTAATTAAATATATTTAAATTATATTTGTGTGATGGAGGGGAACCAAGTAGGACTGATGCCGATTTGATGAAACTAGTGTTGAAAATTCATCCCATCATTTCAAGGCCAGAAAGGACAAGTATATTCATACGCTATATATGAAACTAATCTTGGGATTTTACATAGATATTCATCTTCCTACTCTTCCAAACTGTGTCTATTAAAACAAAAAATTAAATTAAAAAGTTTTGTTAATAGTCTCTTATATTCTCTAGTGATTTACTCTGTATTTAAACATATTGGCTATTAAGAATTTGCATCTTTTCTGTTTAAACTTTATTGCCTTCCATTTCCAGCCAATATACCTTTTCAGTGCTATTGTTTCCATAGTTAATAATTATTGTATTATCAGGAAACTATCTTCAGTAGCTTTTAGCATGAGTAAATTTACCCTCTGCAGCAAGATATATTAACCAAAGGCCAGCACCATAAAATGACAGAAAAGTCTAAATGAGGCATAATTGCATAACATACCTATGACACTCCTGCCCAGCTGTGCTGCTGCTCAGCTCTACAATAGTGCTGTTTGCTGTGCTCCCCTGCTTTGGCTTTTGCCAAATAGAATAGAAGCCCTTCCAACCTCCTCTGCAGAAATTTAAAATCCGGCACCCATCTTTACCCTTCACTGCCCCTTGTGAATATGTGCTTTAATAGGCCCGGTGTTCTCAAAAGGTAATCACTGGAAGCGCAGGAGGAAGAGATGCTGCTTATTCTTATTCCCTTAAATATTTTCCAGAGGAGGAGGCATCCATCCATCATCAGCGACACACCTGCTTTCAGTGTGTGTCCTTGTGGCCAAGAGGGCCAAGGGTAGCCTGGGGTTCCAGCAGGTCAGGGAGGGGATCCTGCCCCTCCACTCAGCCCCAGTGAGATGAGCGTGTCCGGACTGCTGGGTCAGTTCTGGGCTCCTCAGAACAAGAGACCTGGAGCTCCTGGAGTGGGTAAATTGGGAGGCAAGAAGGATGATGGAGAGTCTGGAGCATCCCTCTGATGAGGAAAGGATCATCGATTTCAGTTCTGCTGACTAGCATTTCCTTCCTTCCTTTGCCCTTAATGAAATATGAACACCAGAATTTTTAAGGTTTCCACCTTTACCTCCTGTATTATTGTTGACTATAATTAAGTACATAACAACAAAAAATGTGGAGAAATAAAAACTAGAAGTATATCAAACAAAGAAACAAGTGCAACCAAAAAAGGCAATAAAAATGGAGACAAAAATAAAGGAAAGACAAAGGAAAGTAAAGAAAGTTTAAAAAATATACCAGAAAAGTTTAAGTAACAAAACTAGGCTTGTAACTTCATATTTTGGCATGACAATGAGAGATGAATAAAGATGAAGATCCATCTTACCTAGAGTTAGGCTAAAGTTATTTCAGAATTATTCCAGCATTTCTAATCAGATTGGGTAAATAAGAAACATGTTTCCTCTCCCCTGCCCCCTACCTACATACACAGAGCTGAATAATATTAAGTTCACTGTAAGAAAAAATATGTGTAACAGTTTTTCTTTTTTTTTCCAAATCAAAACCAAACAAACCAGAATAAATCCTCTTTCTCCATTTTACATTTTTCTTGAGAAAAATATCTAGTTTCCTAAGGTCCTAAAAGAAAAGTCACCTGTAAGCTTACGTTGTGCCAATCCATTTTATTCCCCCTGATTACTATTCACTTGTTATTACTGGAGAAGCCTTTCAATAAAAATAATAAAAAATTTCTAAAGGATCCAGTAGAAGTGGATGAAGCCATTCTGTGGTGATTTTTTTGAAACATAAAATTGATTCAATCTAATAATTGCCCTATAAAATTGGATAATTTGTAGAGCATCTTTAGTCAATATTAGCTTTCCTTCTCCATAAATGTTATTAATTTTCTTAAATTAAAAAACGGCAAAAACTATCTGTTTTCTTATATTCATAAGATGAAATTGTCTACTCAATACCATTTTACTTCTGTCTAAAAATGTACAAAGAACTGATAGGTATATCATCCAAAAAAACCAATAAAGACTAAAGCTGAAGCCTTGAAACATGGAACATCTGCCCTCATTGTTCTTGTTAACACACATTTGTTAAGTGCATTGGAAAAGCCCTTAATTTGAAAAACTGATAGTTATAAAGAAGAAATAAAATAGTGAATTTTTCAAATTCACATTCCACAAATGGCATATACTGTATACTGAGAGATTTCAGGATTTCAGTTCTGCTGACTGATACAGAAACTGGGGAAGCTACACACCTCCTAACACCAGTTTCCATCCATTAAGTAATTTAGTGGCATGAAAAGACACCAGATACCCTGGAATAGTTTTGCCTGGTTGTTTGAATGCTCATACTTTACTGCAAGAAAAAAGTAATATTGGACAGCCACATTGTTTGGGGGCAAGAGGCTGTGATTCCATACACAGTTCACGTATATCAGATTTAGTGTTAGAGCTTTAATCCTGTTTCAGTCTTCAGCTCTTACATGTAATTTATCACTGCATTCTGGTGGAATGGATGTCATTATAGCCAAACACCCAAATCTTTAAATGTTGTTCTACTTGTTACAGATACATCTTTAGTTTTATTCCCTTTTTTCCCTGGCAATAGCTATAACAGGTAAAAGGCCTTTTATTGCAGAATGATTCATTCACAAGCCATATTAAACTGTAATCTTTTTCTAGTCTCCTCTCCATCTTCTCCATCCTGTATGCTGGATGGACTCCAGTGCAGTCCATCAAGGCATCTCAGTTATAATGAGCAAGCTGCTGTTTGATCCTCTTGATCTGCTTCCAAAGTCCTTTCCTACAGGCCAATGGGGAGCAAGGTGAGAGGGAGGATGAGAGTTATCCCAGCTCCCACTTCCACCATCACCTTACTTTTTACCATCATCTTAGCTTACCATCACCATCTTTTTGATCAGCACCTGGAGACTCAAATTAAGTACTCCCCTTTCCTTTCGCCTTGATTAATTTACATCAACAGAGTGTTGCACACCTTGCTGTCATAACCTCCTGGCATGAACCGGGCTTACTAAGTTGTAAAGGAACATTCACAATGCTCCGACATAATTGAATGAGTGATTGTCACCAAAAAAACACACAAAAAGTTATATGATGCTTTTTCATGCATCACATGCAACAGCTGATAAGCTGTCATTGGTGGCTTCCCCCCAGCATCGCTGATGGAGCTGATATATTCCCTTAGACAGCAGTGAGAGATGCTGAGGCAGTTCTTGAGGGGGCCCTAAGTAGACATAAAAGTACGTGCTTAGGAAAACTTGCACTGCATAAAGCACTCAGGGAAAATCAAATTCATCATGTCTAGTCTGTTAAAGTCCTGATTTCACTGACAGGCACCAATCAGCTATCAACACTGCTAAATAGTTACTCTTGATCCTCATATATTTCCTAAAACTGTGCATGCTTTGGAGGGAAAACAGAAAAGAGTTAATAGACAAAAGAAAAGTTGTTTCAAAAGAGAAAACTCCTCTGAATTATATTGCTTTCATTGTTTCATAATTTTATGTTTAAATATAGTACACATATAGAGAGTATGTAAATGACCATTTTTGCTCGTATTCAGTTCTTGCTTAGTGACAAGAAAACAAATTCAAATTGTGTTTGGGAGGAATATCTTAACAAAGCCAATTTTATTATGCAAATGAATTGTAGGTGTTGCATATCTGCATTTTCTGAAATTGTTACCAAGTTTTTCCAAAGCTTTCTCTCTTTCTAGGTGTGTGTATTTAACACTTTATATTTAGAGAACCAATCAGGCACAAGAAACTTAGTTGATTTAAATAAAAGTTGTCTTGACTATACATTTTGGAAGTTATCAGTTCATTTTTTGTTTAAATTGAGGGTTTAGAGTCTAAAGTCTTTTCAAAAGATGAGCAAATCATTTCCTCAACAATTATTTAATGGAATTATGCTTTTTCTGAGGATATCATGGCGAGTTAGGTCAGAGGAGCAAATAGGTTCATAGGATAAGAAATAGATCCTCCTTCTCCCTTACATTCTCATATCATCAGATTAATCATATTAATCAAGTGCTCTTGTGGCTCTGGTCCATGGATTCCTTGCATTAAACAAGTTTAGGAGTGCGCCAAAACAAATCATCCCAAAAATTGTGAAGTTTTAGTCTTCAGCCATGGGTTGTTAATACAAAAAGCGCTTCCAGTTTGCTCTTAACATGGACAATCAAAAATCTTCTAAATTGATGTTTTGCCCAAAAAGAATTTTTTTCTACCTCACTATTAGCATGCTTATACTTAGTATAAAATAGGTAACAATCTATATTTGACTGGGAGCATGTAAGCAGTGACCTTAACTCTTGTTGATGCAACTGAGTTCAGCCAAGGGAGATGAACAGTCCTGGCTTTGGTGTGGGAGAAGTTTCTTCAGATCCTAAAGAGTAAAACCCATAATCAGCACTAGTAAACAATTAGTTGAATGTGTAAGTCTTGGTACCATCCTGGAATTCAGCTATTTCACCTTGATAACAGTTGCCATAAAGTCAAGGGAAAACAAAAAAACAAACAAACAAAAAAAACAACAACAACAAAAAAAAAAGACTGAAGAGATTCAAAGATCCTTTCATAGAAACATAGAAACTAGGATGGCCAGAGTGACAAATATGCAGGCAGTACAATGTAAAGCTAGAAAATATTTTAATTCTCAGTTTTTAAACCTTGCAGTCCCACCAGGAATTTGTTGCACTTCACCTGTTTCAGTTTGTCAGTTTACTTTTTAGCGATTTTTATGCAAGTTATTTCAGTTGCTGACTTGAACAATTTGTTCCATACCTCAATACCCATTTTGTGTGCGAAAATCATAAAAGTTAGGAACCTGAAAATTGGATTTTTCTTTTGAGCAGCTGCTGTCCGCAAATGTGGAAAGATTGTTAAAAGTGAATAGCATCACTTTCTAACAAACTTTAGGTAGGCTTGATGGCTGTATCTCATTACTCATTATCATGCATTACTGTGCTATCACCAAGCATCATTGTGTTGGCATTCACAGATATATGGAAGAAAAAGAAAAGCTCTTTTGGGGTTTCAAGATATGTTTGTACAACCATGCACGTCAGTGGTCCTTCACTGTTGACCTACTCACGTGGAGTTACATTTATAATTAAACAAAATTTCTTGATAGAAATGTGTTTTATAACGTTCTGGAGAATGCAATTTTGCAGAGCACTAGAATAGCGTTGGTAGAGACAAATTGTATGCAAAAGAATTTGTTTATTGAAAAGCCCACAACTTTTAGTTTAACTGACTCCCTAAATCATTGTGCTTGTACTTTTGGTGACCTAATGGGAATTGGATAGATTTCTGTTTCATTTATTTTGAAAGTAGTTTAATTACAACTTTCATTTCTATATTACCCATTTTTATATAGCACATTTGTTTCCGTGTGCTGACATTCCAAATCAGAGGCATCTGGTCTGTTGCATCTGCTATGCCTCCACCAGGGTGCCACTATTAATGAGGTTTTATTCCTATGGCTGTTGTAATAGTAACTTCTAATAGTTTCCATTTAGTTTTCTGTTGAGGATCCTTTTATGGCCTTAAATACTTGGCTGAATTCATAAAAGTTTTTAAAACTACATCCAGATATTAATTGCTTCTGATTTTGGTTTTTTGGGTTTATTTTTTTTTCATTTGTTTTACATCATTCAGCTAATACTTTAAAACTATTCAATTTCAATTCTTCCCAAAAATCATGCTTAGTGGTCTTTTAGTTTGTATTCTTTAAAGCGCTGCTCTTCCTAGCATAATTAACTGTATTTTTATTATCCCACAAAATCAGCTTGTATGATCAGTTTGTCCAGTCACAGAATATTTTTCTGAATATGATGACATTTTAAGTGGAGCTCAAGAGTTGTTGTTTATTTTCATGTTACAGGATCACAGGAAGACTTAGAAATGATGTGTTTTAGTAGCTGCTTTTATCCAAGTTTCCATCAGGGTTTTGTACATAAGCTGCAGGTACTATGTGGCACATGTATTTGCGAAGTCTCTAAAATTGCACAAACTGGTAAAACTAGACCAATAAAGATTGTAACAGTTTTCTAATTGTAATTTTTAAAATTCTACTGAATAAAACAGGACATTGTTTGGGTAAAGTTCTCAGACGCTTTCTTTTAAATCAAGGAAAAAATGTATTTAATCTAGAAATGCTGCTTTTTTTTAAGGGTAGGAAAAGAAATCTGTTTTATAATTATGTATTATTGTTTTATGAAAGGCCTAAGAATCTTCAGATCTGTTCATAGTTTTAACAGTTTAAGCATCCTTTTTGACCTTTCAAAAATACTCTTGCACATCCAGAAGAAAATAATTTTATTCACATTAAATGGCAGAGGGAAGGCTGTCCATGCAATCCATATGGAGATGAGATTTTTGTATCCCAAAGGGAACAGCAGAACTAACAAGACTCCCTTTAAAGAGGCATTTCGAATTTTCCTGAATGTCCAGTTCAGGAATTGCAGATGAGTCTTGGGGGAAAGTCCTTCTGTGAGCCCTTGGGCACAGATCAGCTCCATTTCCTCATTTTGGTACTGAGCAAATCCTTTCTGAGCTGCCCTTACCTAGTGCTTCATTTCTTACTATATGAAACATATAACAGCAGCTTTCTTTAGTACTGGCAAACACAGCATTTAATGTCTAGTTGGAGACTCAGGCTGGATCAGATAAATCGCTCTGTTTGAGTATTCCAGTATAAAATATGATTAAGGAAAATTTAGGGAAGAGAGTCACTGTTGGCATAAGACTTTAGAATGACTTAATTTGTTTTTCCTTTTCTAAACACTTTCTAGGTAGGGAAGGAGAGAGAAAGGGAAGCCATAGAATTTTCTGAGCCTGTTGTGTGTGTTTTAGTGCTCTTCTGCATCGTCCATTTTGGCAATATGTGTAATATAGATGTTCTGGGGCTGCACTGGGACTGTTTTTCCTGTTGTAAAATTCATGTCACTCATTAACTTGTCTTCTTAGAAAATGGAGTTTGGAAGGCACATAGATATCTAGAGATAGTAATGGCATCAGGAGATTTTATTTCTCTTACTAAGGAGAGACTTCTAATGAGAAATTTCTTTGCTTAATTATGCAAGCTGCTGTTTTAACTGCATGTCTCTGCAATTCAATCAGTATACAGGTGAAAAAAATACCATCCAAACTTTTGGGTATGACTTGAGAAAACTGGCTATAATAGATTTTCAAATACCTTATACAGAAGTTAAAAGCAAGAATTTTACAGGGTGTAGCTAGATATGTATCTTGAAAATCACCATTTTTTTCCTAAAGAGTTTGTAACTGAACAAAATGAAACGCTTTGGAGCTTTTAGTTTGCCTTTGATAGTAGATACTGTGGTTACCGAAAGCTATATTTTTATGCTCCTTTGTTATTCTTATTGAACAGAAAATGGTATTAGGTATTTATTTGTAACCCTCAACTTGCTGGAAATTATGCAACTGTAGTCTGAAGTTGGAGGGTCAAATTTAAGATCAGACTCACAGGTCTTTTCTATCCAGAACAGTCAGTGAATAATAGCTTTTTTAAATCAAGTATGATTATTTAAAACAAAAACATTTTAAGGAGAGGAGACTTTTAAGACAATAGAATACTCCAGGCACTTTATTAACAGGCAGGTGAGAATACTAACAGATTATCTAACCAGTGACTATGTAACCAGCCTGAAAAATAGAAATCCTTCTCTGGCCTTTTTGCCAACTTGATATCAGTCAAAGTGTACCCACTGTCTGATAGCACACTGCTCTGTCCTGATGACTAAAAATTGTAGGCAGAATAAAAGTAATTTGTTCATTGTGATGTGTATTGCTACTTTCAACTCCTAAGACTGGGAAATCTAATCTGGAAAGTCCACAATAGGTGGACTGAAGTGTCTGAATTTGGTCAACGTCTTTTCAAGACATACTTGGATGCTTCTCATCTGAGAAATGATTGTACTGATTCCTTGTTTGCTCTTACCTAATCCTTCAAAATAAGTTAAATATATGCATAAATCTTATATACCTTACTTTCCTTGAGTCTTCATTTTCATTTTATCTAAAGCTATTGTATTTTAGTTTTTATTGCCTTCTAAATACCACAAATCTTATCTTTTTCCCCATGAGAAGCTCTAAATCTACTTTTTACTTTCTAGTCAGATTGTCTGGGCTTTATATAATGGTTTGAGTAGCATATAAATTATTTTGAGTGTTAATTATGTTTCTACTAGGTAAGGACTGAGGACAGAAAAAAGTGACATTAACATTCTTACAATGGCTTTTAACCAATAGATAATAATTAAAAAGTTGTGAAATATTTAAAAATAAACATAAGTTATTAAACTTTAGAAGTTAATAGGAATAACCTGCCTAATCTGGCAAGAATGTAAACCCTTATATCTACTTTTAAAAATACACAGTAAAATATCAGATAATATAGAAAAACAGTGCCCTTCTATATAGCTTTATCAAGGAGAATAGTTTATCTTGCCTAATTTGACATGTTAAAAATTAAGAATGATTGCTACTTTGTATCTAGTTTTACAGGTTCTTTTAAAATTATTATGCAAGTTTTAAAATTAATAACAACAATATTTAGAAGGTCTAGACCAAATTCTTTGTATTATTTGAAACAGCAAACAGTTTTTTTGCTTTAAGTCAAGTTTGCACAAACAGAATCCCTATATGTGGTCTTCTTAAAAGCTCTTTATGCTTCTTTCTTTATTTTATTTTTGAATTTATGTTCAACTAGGCAATACTACAGGATCTGGAGCAAAGACGTCCCCAGCTGGATGAACTAATAACTGCAGCACAAAATCTAAAAAACAAGACGAGCAATCAAGAGGCCCGGACAATAATTACTGACCGCAGTAAGTGGTGATTCTGCTATCACATGGCATTTCAGCAAACATGGGAAATGTTATCATATCTAATAAGCATAGCATTCTGCAGGTACTTTATGCCTTTACCATGAGAAGGGGAGTTCCAAGAGGAACTCACTGTGTGAACATGGAACTCACACACTCCCAACAGTTCTCACAAAGAGTTTCCAAACTATGTAGAAGAAATGTCAGTGAAAGTCGGTGATCCCATATTTCAGATACTTCATCATAACTTCATATTGCTTGTCTTCATAGTAGTAGGACATTGTACAAAATATAGAATGTGAGCACTGAAAATAAAAAATACATTTATT
This sequence comes from Bombycilla garrulus, assembly GCA_013400315.1. Lineage (NCBI taxonomy): Eukaryota > Metazoa > Chordata > Aves > Passeriformes > Bombycillidae > Bombycilla > Bombycilla garrulus. The sequence continues at coordinate 41,172 of VXBU01006159.1, forward strand.
CTTACACAAGGAGGAAAAAAAGAAAGAATTCACAGAGTATAGCCACAGGCTTGTAAGAAGCTTTCAATTCCATGCCCTGTAGTACAGCTGCAGGCTCTTCTTTCATCTCCCCTCAGCTGACGCACAAGTCTGATGATGCTCTGCATTACTCTGTATTATTTCTTCAGTTCTGTTTTCCCTTTCCAGATTTAACCAACTAACTGTGCCTAAGGTGGAAAAATTAGTAGATTAAGTTTTAGAAGTCTGTAGAAGACATAGTGTTGTCACCCTTGAAAGCTTGCATGTCCTTATCCGTTTGCTATAGGATGAGACACACTCTCAAGGTCATTTTATAGAAGCAGCATTTGTGATTGGCTTCTCTATATCTTCAGTTATTATCTCAAGTTCTCAGGACTAGAAACTAAGAAAAAATGGATTTTTTATAGTTTTCAAGGTCTGCTATGGAGCTTAGGGAAGACCCAGGTCAGGTGCTTTACACGGGAACAGAAACAATTCATTTTAGCTAGATGCAAACTGTTCTGCAAATCCTGGCCTTGAGACCGAGCTTGCTCTCTGAAACTGATGACTGTGAGGATACAAATATAGGCTAATGTTTTTTATCATCATAATTACAAACTTAATCTATCTACATACTTATTATCTCTTTCTTTTTATTCCATCAGATATGTACATTCCATACTGTCTCCAAATCCAAAAGCATGTTTGGACCACATTGTTGGTAGTCACACAAATAATGCTGTTTAGAGTATATCCTATGTGCAATAACACTGTGAAATTGCTTTTGAAATATGCTACTTAGAGAAGGAGAGCTTTATGTTTTAATTAAAATTTGAGAAGAAAGAGATATATGATAAAGAAATATGTAAGGGATGCTTATAAATTACATAAAAACCCACTTCTCTTGGACATGAAAATTAGTTTTAAAATCACCTACTCATTTGAATTCTCATGAATTGTGTACATATACTTTAACTTTACAGGACTTATTCAAAACCAACACATGTAGTACTCCCATCAGGATTTTGTAGTATGTTTTAATTTTTAATTGTGATACAAGTCTTCTGAAGTTATGAATTGTAGACTTTGAAAAAATGCAAGCATAATTCCTGTATACCCTCATGTGAATTGTATGCATGATCAAATTTTGTTCTGTTGGAAAACCACACTTCACTTTGAGTGAATTTGCCGGTTAAGAGCGATTAAATGCTTTTTCTTTATACAGCAAAGGAGAGCAGCTCTCAGACTGTAAATCATGAATTAGTATGTGGTAGCTCAACTATATTACAGCTTGTGTCTGTGGCTAGTCGTGTGGTAGATATATTTTACATGATGATTTCTTAGTTTTTATCTATAAGATTTCCCAAAATTATCAGTTAGTTTTGAACTTTAAGTACAAAACATTAGTTTTATTGTGATTTAGGAATTAATTTTCTATGCTGAAACTGTGAATACCCTTGTCTAAGAAAGTACAACTTTTTATGCAGTAGATACAGGTCATGACCCTTTATATAATTTCAAGTACACCTTGGAGTACGATCAGAGCCATTTTTGGTCCAGTTTTCTGAGGCAGCAGACTCGATCTATTAAGGTTTTTCATGTTTAGTTAGTTTATATCTGGGCATTTCTAGTAATACTAAAAACTACTCAGGAGGTATTTATTGCTTTTGGACTTTAAGGAGATCATGATATTTCTGGAGGATACAAATATGCTAGGACTTTACAATGTGACCCATAAGGTATTTCTGAATATTTGCCACATATGACATACTCTTATCTAATGTACTGTTCTAAAGAACAAAAGTAATTTTATATTTTTAATTTCTTGCTTTTTTTTCTCCTTGTGCATCCTATTAAGAAGATGGAGATTACTCTGTTTGGTTTGAATAAGGCCTGCTCAATACCTGTATAGACAGGATCCACTTGCTCTGGCTGCAGCTACCTCTGTAGTTCACATCTCCCACCCCTTCACAGTGCTATCCTGTCCTGAAAGAGGGAGTCTCCTTATTCCCAGCCCAGCTGGGTGGCTCTCACCTACTGTACTCCTGTCCTGTACAGTGCTCTTACCTACTGCAGGTGTTTTGCCTTGTCCTCCAGCACACAGAGTTCAGCCTACTGCACCCAGTGTGCTGTCCTCAAGTCTATGCCTGGGAATCTTGCTCACAGCCAGAACTCAACCCTGCACTGGAGAATCTACTCCACTTGCTAAGGTTTGCATATTTTTCAAAGCCTTAGGGAGTGTCTACTCCATTATACCCCTACTTTGCATCAAAGTCCTGCTGCAAGTCCTCCCTCACTACCTCATCCACAGACTCTTTCCTATTTCCTGAGTTTTTCTCCCCCTCATGAATACACATAGGTTACCATGGTTATGTTTTAGCAGTTATGAGTGCACATTTAATCTATTCTTTTTCATGACCTGAGTATTGACACATTTGTGCTCCCCTGCAGGAGCTGTGTCCCACCCTCACAAGCAGCCTTCTGTAATGTCACACTGCCAGAGGCCAAAAGTGTCAGATCCCATCATGAAGCAAAGGGAGTGATGGCCTGCAATGTCCTGATCTTCATGTAGGAGCTGATAGACTTGATTTTATCTAGTGCACTCTGTGGGCTGAACCATAGCATCTCACACTCTGGGAAATGAAAAGATGAGATGAGCTAATTTGTATGAATAGGTTATTCATTGACTTTTGCTATCAAGGTGCTAGTAAAGCCCCCAACACAATCCCTGGCCAATATCACTAAAGAGATCTATTATAATTACTAAATGAGACTCAGGTACTCTATAAGAGTAGAGTTAGCTGCATTCTTTGTCACAGGATGTGTTGGTGTGTCATTAACTGAAATTAAACCCTGAAAATTCTGGCTTCTGTGCTAACATTGCTAGCTCTTAAGTCACTCTTTTTGAAGAAATATGTACGTTATGTTTATTAAAGTTTAACTTTGAAATATATTTAGAAACCTTATTTCCTTTTTAAAGTATTTATAAAAAAACCCAGGGTAAATGTTACACAAAATTTAAAAAAATCAAAAGACATTTGTTAGAAAGCCTACAATGAATTGCAAAAGTCTATAATCATGAGATTATTTTCAACAGAGTTGTCATAGTATTGCATACATTCAGTTTTTCTTAGGAAGTAAAAACAGTAGTTAAAGATAAGCTCATACAATTGAATTATTTCCTATGAACTGTTTTCTTCCACCCTTACTTCATTATCTTCATGAAACTGCTGCATCTATACTACATGAAAAGACCTTGGCTCTATAAAGTGAAGCTTGTGTTATGTTTACATAATGTTGTATTTAAATCTCTCAAAGTGCATTCTATGTAAATCATAGTTTGTTTACAACTTACACACTCAAGAATATATAAAAATAATAATTGCATTTAGTCTTAAGGAAGAGTTATGGGAAAACGTAGCATACCTCTCTGCTCTTTTAATGCAGAAGCATTCTGTTCTAACAGAACCATATGCTGTGAAGCAACATTTTTCTCTCCATAATGCATCACAGCTCCAAAACACTTTGCTTTACTGCTGCTGAAAATATTGCTTATTTAAAATGAATGAGTTTATAAGAAGTAACTTTGAATTTTAAAAAGTAATTAAACTTTGAAAATTCCTTCCTTTCCCTCAGTCTTTATGTATGAATACACAAAGTTGGTAAGAAAGCAATATAGAAATACTGAAAGATAATAAATTTACAGTCTTACAATCAGAAATACCAAAGCAATTATAAAGACTATGTTAGATCTGCTAGATCCTGGAAATATAAGAAACTTTAAATAGCAGGCCTTCCTACTGCTGTGTTCACACACGTGCAAGATGTAACAGAGCATAAACTTTCTGTGGTTTTACTTTGCTGGTAATTTACATCCCAATTTTGTAATGTGTCGTCTGGCTGTATAAGTGATCAAGGTGGTATGGAAATTCATATTTATAAAACAGTATGAAGAAATAATCTCTTAGTAATGAAGTAATCTCCGTTTCAGGATTATAAAACAAAGTAAAACATATTTCTTTAGCAATTTTGTAAAATTTATTGTACTCTCAAAATATCAGTTCAGAGGTTAATTCTTATTACATTAAATTCATAGATAATAGCAATAAATACAAGCATTTCAGTGAAGACTATTTTGATAAAGAATTATACTTTGGGACAAAATGATTCCTTTTGAATTTTTTTTTGACAGTTGTAGAAAACAAGTCCACAAGGATATGAATAATTTATAGATGATGTATTTAGAAGAGATATTTTGATTTTGTGGTTTGTTTGTTTGTGTTTTGTTTTGTTGTTGGTTGGTTTTGGAATTTTTGGAGAAAGCCTATATGCTATAATTGGTTGTTAGCAGAGCTGCATTTGAACTAATCTGGGAAGAGTCTGAATGTCTCTGTGCCACAACATAAAAATGCCTATATTTAATAGTTTGCTGTATTTGACAGTTTTATGGCAAAATCATCAACTTGTCATCACTTTCACAACAAAATATATGGAAATTCCACAGTGAATTACAGCTGTACGGTTGTTCTCGACATCTTAATAAAATAACCATTTCCACGGTACTGCCATCCATGTGGTTTTCTATTAGAGCTATTGAATACAAATGATGAGTTTACCACTTGAAAAAAAAAATTTCGTACAATCTGGGATTTGTCATCCTGTAGTAATCCCCCTAGCTGTCAAGATGAAAAAAGAAAAATGCAAGACTAAACTGTATTTGTATATAGTTTTCCAGTTATCTTTTTGATATTTTTAAGCTGAATTCTTGAATAAACCCATCATCTATTATCTGAATTCCACATATTTTAAGAATATTTCAAGAATTTTAATTTCCTATGTCATATATATTCAGTTTATTAATCATCCTGATGTACCAGTTTACAGATGACAACTTGTTTTTCCCATGAGAACTTTAGGAAAACAAGGGAGAAACAGTTGTTTTTTATCAAAATGTCAATAACAAAATAAAACTAGAATGGTACTGAGAAGAGCATAGAATTTGAAAGCTGTCCCTTGGTGCATGTTTGCTGCTGCAGGACATGTAAGAAAGTCATAGGACATTTTAAGAATGAGTAGGAAGTTATTTTGGAATACTGGGAGAGTTGCCCTTTAAGAATAGGTGATAACATGCCCCAGAAATGTCTGAATGATTGGGGAATTCCAGTTACTTTTAACTTCTCAGGCTATATGTACTAGAATCTGGTTCAGTAGACAAAGGCAAGTAGTCCTCCCGAAAAGGCTTTGAGACTACAGGGTGACTTTCTGGTTATATTCCTCAGCAGGAATGGCACAGATTTTTTGGTAGCCACAGAGGTCATAAGTGTATTAGGTGATATCATTGCTGGTGGCTTGGATCTCACGTCTCAATCTCAAAATACCTGTTAAGAAAGATAATTACAAAACTTCACGTGTTGATATTTCATGTGGAACTGGCTAGTTCGAGGCAATATATTTCTAAATAGGTAAGAACACATAATAACAGAATGGATAAGTTTTATGCTGCTAGAAATCAGTCTGTGTTGGAAGATAGGCACTCTGGATTGCTGTGATGTATAGAGGCACTTAATTAAGTTCAAATTATGTCTTAGTAACTGTTTGTCTTCTGTCCTACAAAAGCAGAATGGTTGATCAACTCTTGAGAAAATTATAACCACAAAGTGAGTTCTCACCCAATTGTGTAAACTCATGAACAGTAAAGACAAAGTGGGGAGTGTAAGGCTGTGCTAGAGGAAGAGACCTTCCAGTAAAAGTGAAATTAAAATACTTTAATTAAATACATTAAATACTTTTCTTAAAAGACTTTAAATAACTTTAGCTAGGCCCAGAAGAGTGAAAACAAACAAACAAACAAAAGCCATGAACAAACCACCCAGAATATTGACAGTATGATTTGGTAGGGAGATGTTTTACATTAACAGGCTAACTTTGTTGTATGACTTGGGTCATACATGGATACATAAAGTTAACTGGTTGAAAGACTTGAGATATGCCCTCATCTGACAGAAGAACATACTTTCCTCTTTAGCCTCAGGAAGGATTTGCTCCAGCATTGGGGGGGGAGCTGCTGTTTGAGTCTGCTCTGTGTCTTGTTTTAACCTGTTGGTCACCACTTAGGGATGGAGTTAATAGAGATGGTTAGTCAGAGTACAGACAGAAAAGTTCTGGAAATTCATAGTGTCAAGACAATTTCTGGTTTTGTAATATTCTGCAATTCACTCTGCTGTTCTTTGAATGTTTGGAGACTGAGTTGATAGAATTGATTTTAGTAAAAGAGACAAAACATATAAATCTTCAGCCCTCTGCCCCCCAACCTTCAACCTACCCAGTCACCAATTAAGTGAAACTGCGGTGCAGAACCATGAGCAGACATGAAATGACAGAAAGTCTTGTCAGCAGGCAATTCCTTTCCCCAGGTAGTACAGTCTGTTCCCCCACTAAGGCAAATGTTGTTCACTGTTGTCAGGGGCATCTTTTCCTTCTTGTATGCTCGAGAGAAGTCATATTGTAACAAACTGGTTTTATATAACTACCTGCCTTTATTCCTATAGTCTTTGTGAAAAATCTCCACTCATGTATCCATTCAATGGAGCTTTTTCTTTTTTTTTTTAGTTTAGCAAGAGGAGTGCCTCAGTAGCTTCAGAAATAAACAAATTTACTTGCAAAAGTGTTATAAGCAAAATGTAAAGGGAAGGTAAGAAACTGCCACACAGGATGAGATGGCACATCCTACTCATGTAGGTCTCTGAAATTGTTAGTACCAGGTACTTCTGAAGAATGTTTAAGGTTTGAATAATATGCAAATCTGAAATAAATTGAGATTATTTCTCAAGATACAAAGTCTTTCACATCTTAATTAGAGAAGTTTAAATATTTTTTGAAACATTTAATTGACCAAAACTGCCAAGAATATGTAGTTCTTTGGGAAAGTAATCACTGAGTTATTTTAGAGATTTCAACAAATTTAACAGTATCTAATGTGAGGCTTCCTATTTACAGTGTTACAGAAAAAAATCTGGTTTTGATTACATTGCATTTCAAAATTGAATTCACTCTCATTTTTGCAAAAGCTAATTAACATTTATGTAAAATACTTTAAAATGGGAAAATAATAAATGCTAAAGAGGTTGTATTACATCTTGTCAGAAGAGGTAGAAGAATGTTCCATTGACTTGTGTACTGTCTGGATAATGAGAAAGGAATGTTTTTTTTCTCTTTGAGACTGGAAAGAGTCAATTTTCAATGTTAAAAGGAGTTAATGTAAATAATTGCCATCTGCAGAGAAGATGCTGTGCTCTGGTAGCTTCCCATACATGGTGACTTTTGCCAGTGAAGTCACAGATGGAAAGTGATGGAAGTGCTTCCTCCTTGAAAGCAAAGTCAGGGAACAACTGTTCCTGCTTTCATGTAGCTGGAACAAGGCCTGCCACCCAAGTGCAAATACGTGGACTGGGGAATAATTTAGTTGTGTGTGTAATTTTAATCAGTAAAAAACCTGGCAAGGTAAGGATAACAAAATATTCCAGGATAATCTGAGAATCCCTTATGTATATGGTGAAAAGTCAAAACCTTATTGGTAAGGTGGACTACCACAACAAAGTAGGAATTGTCAATTCTTTTCTTGCAATATATTATTAAATCCAAGCAACATTCGCCATTCTTAATTTTTCCTCATAGAGGAAGTTGCTTGCCAAACACTAAGCACTGACCTACTCCTATGCCTCAGGTCAGTTGTATTATAGTATATGGATTTTTTTGTTTGGTTGGTTGGTTTTTTTGCCTTTAGATATCAATGAAAATACAGTAAGAGCAAACTTCTTGCATCACTAGAAGTTAGAATGACCTCAATTTAATTTCCGGATCTGCTACAGACTTTCTTTATAACTCCAGAAAAGTCTTTTAATTTCATGTGTTCAGGTCTTTATCTAGCACAGGTGGGCTAATATCACTTATCCCAGTCTTTCTCTGCCATATCTCTTCAGAAGACTACATTTTTCCACCTGTTTTGTTAGAATCTAACAAACCTACATATTTTCTGGTTTTGTCCCTGTTTCAAGGCAGTACTGTGCTAGAAATAGTAGCTTGCACAGAACATTTTAAATTTAACTAGAAGAAGACATGTAAACAGTAAAAATATACCCTTTTTTATCTTATTCATGATGATACTGAGGAGCTATGCTCATATTACAACATATTAGTCAAGATGAAATAAATGAAAATAAAAAAGAATTGTTCAGAAATAAAGTTTTGAGAATGTGATCAAATTATTTATCCAATGCTAGATGGGTGGGCAACATTTAATGTCCACAGTTATTTTAAAAACTGTGTCAGAACAGTATATATTTATTTATACCAGACCATAATTTTCTGTACTAATTATAGGGCAAACAGGAAACAGAGGTCCTGCTCAGCAGAGATTGCAAGCTAAATTTAGATGCCACATAATCAGCCATATCAGGAAAATGCAGGTTTTGGTGTACACTGTGTCCCATCTCTTTTCCTAAAATGGATGCAATACACAAAGTGCGTATATTGGAACATGCAGTTGTTCTCAGACAATCTAGTTAAGCATCTTGGAGTGTGTTTGGCCTAAGGATTTTACTTTGGCAATCCTCAATATAAATTTATCATAATCTTAGTCTTGCTTGAGTCAGGAGTAAACTGATAAACAAAACCAGCACCAAAGCTCCTTTGCAAGTCTAACCTGAGTAAATACTGGCTTAGTCTGTGTGAGAGAGGTCCTAAGACTTTGGTGAGTGGTTACATCAGCTGGTGATTTGATTTTGTTATGTATACAAATAATCACTATGGTGACTTATGAAATCCTGTAGACAATTCAAAGAATTTAAGTTTATTATTGGTTTCAGGACCAAATGGTGACTCTGGGGCTATTCAGTCTGTGTTCGGTGGATAACAGTGCTTCAGCCTTTACCATTCCAAAAAGGGAGGGAAGGAGAAAAAAACCAAAGCAGTTCTGGAGACTAGCTGCTTCTATTTTGTCTTTCTTATCAGCAAGTCTATTCCATGACAGGTGAGAGGATGACTCGACAGAGGACAATCCCTCGCCAATAACAGCAAAGGAGGGTGTATAATGAGTACTCTGATATGTGGTGAGAAAGTGGTGGCATTTGGGCTTGGTGAAACATAGACCTTAAAGAGAATATTTAGGAAAAAGATCTATTTTGTTATATTTTAATTGGATGGGAACTTGTGTACAGTCGAGCGAACGCCTATGCTATGGAAATTTTTGCTGGAAGTGTCAGACTGTGTTTATGTCTGCCTCATCATCTTAAGTTTAGAAATGAGTGCTGTATTTCAGAGGAAGGGATGTAATAATTTTGCAGAATATTCATTACAGTCTCTCTGAATAACTGTACTTTTGACACGACTTTCTTCACTGCAGCATTTTATTAGGATGGGTAAAAAATTAATGGTTTTGTCTGTTTGTTGGATAATTTTCTTTGGTCTGTTTTATGTGGTTTCCTGAAAGCATGGTAAAATATAGAATAGAACAGAATAGACTATTTCAGTTGGAAAGGACCTGCAGTGGCCATCTAGTCCTTCTGCTTGACCACTTCAAGGTTGATCACATGTCAAAGCACTTTTTAAGGGTATTTTCCAAATGCCTCTTAAATGCTGACAGACAAGGGGCATTCATCACCTCTTCAGGAAGCCTCTCCCACTATCTGGCCTCCCTCTCAGTGAAGAAATTCTTTCTAATGTCCAATTCGAACCTGTGCAGTGTGTTAGATTCAAAATTTGCTGAGCTTAAGCTATATCAGAATAGTGACTTTGAAGTGTTTGCCTAAAGTGGATTAAGTTCAGTCCACAGAGTGTCTCACCAATGTTTTGATCTTTGTTGGAGTACCATAGAAAATATGAACAAAGTGCTGATGTCTGATTAAAAGAAAACAAAACACCCCAGAACAAACACACCTCAGACAAAAGAAAATAAAAAGGCAACTTATGTCTTTCCTCTTCTTAGTATTAGTGTAATTGATACATTATGATTTTTTTCCTTTATTAGCTAAAATATTGCGCCAAGATGACAGATAAGATACATTGTTGATTGGGGTTTTTCTACTATTATTTATGTATCTATTTAGTTACTAAGGAACAAATTTGTGTAGAGTCATACCAGGTTCCATAGCTTGAGATGCAGTTTATGTGACCTTGAGAACTAGTCCTTTAAATTCAGAATAGGAAAAAAAAAATTGTTGCCTGTTTTCTTTTCTGGCACAGTCTTATGCTTGCACAGGTATGCTCCTTTTAAGTTGAAGTACCAGCATTTTTATGATAGGACCCTCATTTTGAAATCAACAATTAATTAAAAAAAATAGGAGCTTTTTAATTGACAGAAAATGCTCAAAATGTTTGAATGTTACGGAATTTTCAGAAGAAATATCTCTTTCTCCTGCTGTGTATGTTATTTCCTTAGCTGACTCTGTTGGATATTTACTTTGAAGTGCATTAGCCATTTTAAGTGTAAAATTTAATTACTTCTCTGCTTTATACTTCGATAAAGTTGAAATCAAGAATTTCAAGTTTTAGGAAGCTGAGCTTGTCTTTCTTTGCATCAAAAAAAAATAAAAATAGTATGGATTAGCCAGTATCAGACTGACAGCACCTTGTGCAGTACTTAAAAAATTGGTGCAAGTGTGGGAGGGAAGACAGAATGGGACAGTTCCAAGAACTGTGGAAATGTCAACCTGAAGAAGAAGCGGGAGTCCCAAGGAATCTTTGGAAATAGTTCAAAATTGGTGCAATTTATCTAAAAGACTGTGATTGTATATCCAAAGGAAAAAAAAAATAAAAAAAGAACCTAGATTTTTTAATTTTCAGTCTTTTGGTATCTGATGCTTTTCTTCTCTCAGGAAGATTATTAAAGAGAATTATTTTACCCAGATCATCAGGACAATTCATAACCTGTGTAAACTTGACTTTTTTTCTTTCCTTTGAGTCTATAAGCTTCTGTCTGTGCTGGAATTTATAGTCAGCTCTCCCTGAAAATATATTGTGGGTGAAGCTGCATATCTGGCATTTCACTGCCCTGTTAAGTGCGGCATCCAGCTGTGGGGTCCCCAGTACAAGACACACATGGACTTGTTAAAGCAGGTGCAGAGGAGACCATCAGGGCTGGAGCACCTCCCTAGGAAAACAGCCTGAGAGCTCGTATTGGTCGTCCTGGAGAAAAGGCTCCTGGGACACCGCACTGCCACCCTTCAGTTCTGGAGATGGACTTTTTGTAAGGGCAGTAGCGATAGAACATTAAGAATGGCTTTAAACTGAAAGAGGGCAGATTTAGATTAGATATTAGGGAGAAATTCTTCCCTGCGAGGGTGGTGGGGCACTGGAATGGGTTGTCCAGAGAAATTAAGGTGCCATTTTCCTGGTAGTGTACAAGGCCAGACTGGGTGGGGCTTTGAACAACCTGGAAGGTTCCCTGCCCACGGCAGGGGGGTTGGAACTAGGTGATCTTTAAAGGTCTCCTCCAACTCAAACCATTCTATGAGTCTGTGATTAAGAGACTGGTAATTTGTAAATAAAATTAATTTATACAATTTTCAGTTTTTCTTATGAAATAAAAAAAATGTTAACTCAGTTCACATGTACTGTTAATGCTGTACAGAATACCTGAAATTGATGCTTGAAGCTGAATATAGAAATATTTTCCAAAAAGTATTATTATTTTTTTCCTTCCAAATCAGTTCTTGCAAAGCTGATGTGTTTTTGATTTGGCCCACTGTTTTTTTCCTCCTGATGCATGCATGACTTTTTTTGGATACTGAGCTAAGTTCAGCACCGTTACCAGCACCCAATTTTCTGTCACTGTTGTGTAGTAGTGAAGCTCTGGAGTTGTCTCCCAGCTGACTTTGGTGAGAGTTGTGTGCTGTGGAGGTGGAGAGATTTGGTAGTGTCAGAAGAAGCATAGGAAAAGATCCACAATAGTCTGTGCTTGTTTGGGTATTTTTTTGTGGAAGGAAATAGAAATATAAACGGTCTCCAAAACTTTGCTTCAGTAACTTGAATTATGTAATTATGTAAGTAAGCTTTTCTCTGAAGTCACTTTTAATTGCTCGTTCTTTTCACTCTTTTAACTTCTCCCAAAGTCTTGCTCCTGCACTTAGAGCTGGATCTATTAAATCAAAGCCAAAGCACATCAGTGCACAGAATAACAAGTGCAGATATATTTGGAAAGCAAGTCTCAGCCCAAACTCAGTAGGAGGTAGTAGGCTGATGACATTAGGAATATGCAGCGTAAATATGAATGTATGATAGCCACACAAAGTTATGTGGTACTAAGAATTCACAATTTCACTGACTGTACGCCTCATTAGGTAGGTAATGAATTTCACACATTTCAGGACTTAAACTACCCAACCTACCATTATATTTTTGCATCAGTAAGTCTATGAAAACATTAATATATGAAATCTGATGTACTTTAATAATGCTAATAGCATTCTTGATTATGTTCAGAGAAAGTAGAATACAATATCACTAATTTAATATCCCATTTTTAAATACAGGCACACACATTTATTCTGAAATAATTATTTTGTAGGTAGGTTGATTATTACAAAAGCGATCATCCATGAACAAAACTTAGATACATAACTATAAATTATTTCACTTTTATTATCTTGAGTAACCAAAATCCTAGGGAAAAAAAAAACAAAAAAAAAACAAAAAAAACCCCAAAAAAACCCCGGACATTTGGGCAAAGATAAATATTAAAATATCTAGTTGCCACTAATCATACCTTGCAATAAAAAAAATACAGAAATTATTGCTTTTTTTAACTGTTCAGTTCTTTGAAAGTTTTCCTATAAATTTAAAACAGAAACAATTGGATTACCTACATATTCACTCATCTAGATAATCAGATTAGTGTTAATTGTGTGGCTTTAGTCTGGGTACTTCCCATCAGTCTAAATATCATTTCTAAATCTAATGTAAGACTTCATAATTGTATTATGAATATTTAAGAAAGTAGCTAAATTCAGTAATGCAGTACATATTTTCTACATGCAACAAAGGAAAGAAAATAAATCAAACATTTTGTAAGATGATTAAGTCATTCTAGCAAGGAAACCCTCTGTTTTTTTCTGTTAGTACAATGGTACAGTAAAGTTATATTTTTATATCATCCAAATGTGAGAGTTTCTATAGAAAAAGATAATTTAGTTAACATCTAAGGGCATGTCCATATACATCCTGCTCCTGGGGTCATGGAAGAACCACTGCTGACTCTGCATTCTGCCAGAGTAGTGGGATTTTAGTTTTGTCAATCCATTTCTCCATGAATGTCCCGTCCTTAAGGATCTGGTGGCAAGAGAGAGGTATCAAAAGATCATTTTCTAATCTGTCCGTCTCCCTTGTCAATAGTTTGTGTATATATGGATACATATGTTTGTTTCTGTATGTTTCTAGCAAAATTGCACTTAAATTTGTTACCTATTTAATACTAAATCCTAAAGAATCCTACATTTCTTTAGGGTAAGTGTTTATTTCTCACATCAGAATTTTACAGATTGTATGACATTTTAAAATGCAAAGCAAATGGTCTTGCACATTGTGCATACCATGATCTGTTCCTTTTCTCATTTAGCCAAAAAAAAAAAAAAATTCATGAAAACTTCATTTGAGAGTTGATAATGTTAAATACATGAATACTTCTGTAAAAAGTTGAGAAACAAGTGAATGCTTTCTGAGGGAACTGTTTTCCAAATAATAAACTTTTTCATGCCCTTCTCAGTGCTCAGTCATGGAAAGTACTTTGTGTTTGGTATAAGAAACTAATTTCTTTGGATGTGCTACCAGCTTAGTCTGGTCTCTAACTCCCACTCTCTATAGCAAGGTATAAAGCATGCTTAACAGTGTTGAAGAATTATTCACTTGGTGCTTAGCAGAAACCACTTGACAGTTTTCAGTTCAGTCTGTTTGATCTGACACTTGCAAAGGAACAGGGTGACCTTCATTAGTTTGAACATATGGAAGTGATTTTTAGATGAAAGAAAATAAGCTCTGCCCTAGTAAAACAAAACAAAATTAAATCAGGCTTGCAATAGCTGGAAATAATTACCCCCCAAAAGTATCAAAATACAAAATAAGATTATGACTCTGTGTATTAAAAGAAAACCCAAACACATCTAAATCTGTTGAAATCTCTTATTGCCTGGCCTTCTTAAGCTCTGAGAGGGCAGGGAAAGTAACATTCTTCCCCTCTGGATTTTCATGCCTTGATCTGTCAGGTGCATTTTCATTGTTCTTCATGACCCCCAAAAGACAGCTAAAGGCTCTGAGTGCTTCTTCTTCCTGGTTTCCTTTGCAATACCTTTTATTTGTTCATAGAAACTAAAATATTGCACCATAGTATAAATGATTGCAGTTCATTCCTTTTTCCCAGGTATTATTTATTCACTTGTCTAAAAGCAGCTTAGTTTGAGTATGTACTTTCTGTTCCGCCTAATTTTCTGTACAAAAAGGCTTTAAAAAATCTGTCATTATGTGTTATGATACTTTATGATAAGGACTAATATTGCTATAAATACCTTAATATATTAATGGTGTATAAAATCTACATCTGACTTCTTACTGGCATAAATGGCAGACTTAGGGTAGATACTCTGCATTGCCATCCCACTATTAATTTGGGCTTTATTGACTAAATCCCCTCATCGCTTTATTGACCACTGATAAATGGTCATAAAATGTCTTAGATGACACATTATTAGCGTTTTTCCATAGGTACATTAAAGTTTTGCCATACATTTCTAAGGTCGTTGTTTAAGAAGACTTTTATAAGCCATTGGAAAAGGTCAAGAGAAATGCTTCTCTGCAAGGAAAGATGAAGGGGAGCTGAAGCATAAATCATCACCTGAGCAGGCTGGCTCCAGCTGTTCTCTGCTGGGTACTGTGTCCTGTCCAGATCCATAAGGATACAGGCAGCAACAGGGATAACTGCTCCTGTAACTCCTTAAGTACTTCAGCAATTAAAAAAAGAAATGTTTTAAACTTATCCTCACTTGATTCTGCATCTACCATCCAAAAGATCTCCCTAGGCCAGTCTCTCACAGAGTCAGATTGTTCACAGGAACAGAGACAGCATCCTTTTGTCAAGGGATCTTGTATGATAGGCTTTAACAAAGTGATTCCTCTTTGAGAAATAAGACTCAAGTCAGACACCTCCTGTTCTGGAAGGCAGCAAAAGAGAAAGTAGAGCACTCTCAGAAAGAAATAATTGACAAATGGAGAATTTTAAATAAATCCTTTCTTAGTTAAAAAAAATACAACCAAAAGTGTTTGACTTATTTTCTTAGAACAATACAATAATACAAAGCAAGGAAACTACAAGATAAGACAAAGTTTAAGTGGTATTTTAGCTGCAATTCCACTTATGTTGTTTACAGAAAACTCAGCCAAAATTTTTAAAAAATCAGAAAGTCTTGCATCTAGTGCATGGCTGCTGTTCTTTCAGAATGGTCTTATAACCCTATAAAGACATCTTTTTTTTCCTCACAATTTGTTTATCACTATTATGTAAAGGATTGTACTGATTAGTGGAAGAGAAAACTGTAAAACAGGTGCAGTAACCTAGAATATTTCTGTTTAGATCCATATTTCTAGTTTCTCCATCATACCTCTCATAAAACCTGCTCACATAAAATTCTGAGGACTGGAAAAAACTGGAAAAGTTTAACTAAACTAAATTTAATATAGATAAATGCATAGATTAGTAAAAAGCAAATGAAGTAAAATGAAATACATAACAATTAACTATCCAGAACATCCAAAAGAAAGTATAATATTGGGCTGCAATTCAAACAGAAATTAATCCAACCTGAAAATCAGTGCGTCAGCAGTTTTGGTAGCATGGATTAATACTGTCTATAATTCGTCTGTTCTCCAGTAACATTCTGTGGCAGTTCAGATTGTATTAGTCCCTTTAGTCTTCAAATCTATGGAAATACAGTGAAAAAACTGCTTTTACAGGAAAATGTCAATATATTGACAACAATGCTTTTGAGAAGAAGTCTCTTATGGCACAACATTAGTGTAGCTGGTGTAATTTGTTGGACAAGGAAAGTAGAGGGTTTCTACCTCACAAATTCTGTTGCTATTCACAAACTTATTCCCTTTTTTAGAGGGTGTGCTAGATTCAATGGACTTAACTAACTGGCATGGAATTAATACTTTTTTTCATCTTTGCGTAGGCCAGATATGTAATATGTATGTTCTAGTAACATGGGCATTATTTCTCCTTTGATAGCTTCTTCTCAGACTCCTTTTTTGTTGTTTCCATTGTTGTTATACTGTAAAGAGCAGAAAATAAATTCTCTTACTGAAGCTATACTTGTCAATAAGATAAATTGATAAAATAGCATGGATATTTACCAAAGAAAAAGAAAATTCATTTTCTTTGTTTCCCTATCATGTGTAACGTATGAAAAAAAATCTATAAGATTTTTGTTAATGAACAAAACTTAATTTTAAAGATGCAGATTTTAATCTTTTCCTTCACTCTCCTTCACTAAGCATGTCCTTTCTTTCTTCGATATATGAAATTAATGATAACCAGATTGAAGAGTACCTGTCCTGTGTCTGTTTACTTTAGAAGCTGCTTTCTGCTTTGTTGTTGTTTTTAGTAACTTCAGTTCAGCAGAATTTCTTTTGTCCATTTTAGTATACAATCCCTATTGATCGCAAAGAAAATAAATAGCAGAGATAGAAAAAAAGAAATTGAATAGCAGCCTTGAAATTACATACTGGCAGGATCTCACCATGCCCTAAGTTTCTCATTTGAGAGAGTTCAGGGTTGAACTGGGAGTGGTTGGAGCCATGCTGGGACACTTTCCAGTAAGCAAGCACAAAAGTTGTGCAGGTGAAGTACAATGAGGACTTCTATTGGAGACTGTGATTGGGAAATGGGTGGGGATTGGTTTTCACTTCAGGAAATAACCTGATGTATATACTTTGTCTTTCTGGGACACAGTTCAGATTTGCCAAATATTTTTGTGGTTTTATATTCACATATTTACTAGTAATGTGCATGGCCATATGCATTAATATTTCTTTTCATTAAGGCTGTAAAGAAAATTCTGCCCTGATTTTTCCAGAGTGCCCCTTTGCAGTCAGTAAAAAATCTTATTGAGATAATTGTTAATACTGTTAATATCTTACAATAAAGATATTGTGCTGTTTTGAAGTTTGGGGCAAGGAAGGAAAGGAAGCTAATGTGATACAATAAGGATGTGACACACTAAGAAATAAGACACTGAGCTTTGAAATGTAGAAGGCACAGGACTTAGCTGTAATGAGCAATGTAAACTGAGGTGTCTCAGAAACTGCTCAACTATGGGGAAAAATGTTTTTTTCATTGTTACAAATTATTTAAAATTCCTGTGCTTCAGTTATATTAGTAGTATACATGGAGCCATGATTTTTGTGTCTAAGTGTTTCCAATATGTTGTTGTCACAGTATGTAGAGCAATGATATGTAAAACATAAAAATCAGGATCTCATTTCAATAACATGGTATTATAATAGAGAGAGCAGTAAGGACAGTTACATTAGTTTTTTTTCTGGAAAAACTTACTTTTTTTAGTCATATTAGATGTTCTTTATTAACTTTCAGGTTCTTTTTTTCATCCTTGCAATAGCTTTTGGTCTGCTTTTATTTTTTTTAATTTATTGAATATTATTTATTGAGGGCCTTAAATTCAAGGTAGGAAATAGTGATAATATTTTTTCTTTAGTTCTCCAAAGCTTGTGCAAATTAGTTTTTCTGAAAAAATTACTTCAAAAGCCATTGGTTCTTCTATTTTTCCGGGTTTGGAACTTAACTTCTTATTTCTAGGCCTGTCTTCCTCATTCCAGGTGAGGTTGATAAAACTTTGAAAGAAATTGATTTTCTCTGTGCTCAAACCATTAACCCCAGCCAGCAGTCAAGCCCCACCCAGCCACTCACTCACTCCCCCAGCAGCAGGATCATGGAGAGAATCAGAAGGGTTAAAGCTGGAAAATTTTGAGATAAAAACAGTTTAATAGGGAAAGCAAAAGCCATGCACATAAAGAAAAACAAGGAATTCATTCACTGTTTCCCATGGTTGGGCAGGTGTTCGGCCATCCCAGGAGAGCAGGGCCCCATCACATTTAATGGTGACTTGGGAAGACAAACTCCATCACTCCAAACATCCTCCCCTTGCTCCTTCTTCCCCCACTTTATATACAGAGCAGTCACACAATCTGGAATATCCCTGTGGTCAGTTTGGGTCACCTGTCCTGGCTGTGTCTCCCTCCAGCCTCCCAGGCACTCCCAGTCCCTCACCAGTGTGGCAGCACGAGAAGCAGAAAAGGCCCTGGCTCTGTGTAAGCCCTGCTCAGCAATAACAGAAACATCTCTGTACTATCAACCCTGTGTTCAGCACAAATCCAATACACAGCCCCATACCAGCCACTGGGAAGAAATGTAACTATCCCAGCTAAACCCAGCCCAGTCCTATATATACAGATGGTGACCTTAATGATTTTATAAGGTCTTGACAGCAGAAATAGCCCTTCTAAAGGCTATGGCCAGAGTGTTGGCCTGAAAGAACTTTGGACTGAGATTCCTCACTGCTTAAATACATTGATAAAACTATTCCTGGTAGTACCCAGTCAGAAAAAAGCCTTTTATATGTTCCAGTACCGCTGCACAAACCATCTATGATGTTCACAATCTAAAAATTGTCTACTACTATCCAGCATGATTTAATAACAGTTCTCTGACCCTTCTCATCTCCACTCAGCAACTGATTAGCTGTAGTTGAAGGGGTTCATGGGTTCCTGGGGCCAGTTCTAACATAATATGCACTCAAATTACATTTTCTGAATATTTTTGTTTGGCATAAATCTGTAAGTGGCATGCACCTGTCGTTCTGTGGGAAACATCCTACTAAAGACTGAACATCAAAAAAATACATCCTTAAGAGACACTGATTTATGCTGTGGTTTCCATTTTGGAAGTGAACCTCATATTTTAAGTTTTAGAGCCTTGGGGTTTTTGTTATTCAAAAGTCAATGAAATGAGGACGTCATTTAGAAATTGCAAATGTTTAGTAATGAAGGGAGTTTTATGTTTCATTAAATTAAATTATATTATCATTATAAAGGCCTGATTTATACATTTTTTAGCTTAAATAGTACTTTACATTTTGGTATACTCTACCTTAGAAAAGCCAGATTAATTATGTAGATATCATGGTGCTTTTAACCACAAGTACTCTGTTAATTGGGTTTGGTCATTCACTAGTGAAAGAAAACAACATTTTTTGGGGGGGTATTTTTTGCTTTGTTTAGATTACCTAACTTCCTGAACTCTTCAATTCCAGTCTGTAACAAATCAAAAGTAAATATATATATATGTTATTTTATTGAGGGAGCTAAGTATTTTCACAGGGAAATGGAAAATGTTTTTCATAGATTTGGAGTTTGTGCATTCATAGTCACTTGTGTAAAGGAGCTCCTGGGATATCCTGAATGCAGTTTTCATTATGCATCTTCATTGTCCTCTCGGGTGGGAGAATTGGTCATTATGGAATCCCAGGGCTGTGGTATCTGATGAGGAACTCGTTCTTACTGCAAAAAGCACAGTCCCTGGAGGAAGGACTGCTAAATATCTTACTTCTATACAAACCTCATGGGATGTTATAGAACCAATACATCTATAAATATTTTGATTTTTGGTGATAAGAAATATCAGCATTTCTCATTAGAAGCAGCTCTTATGAAAAATTGATATAACTGTAGATCCAGCTTTCCTTTGAAGCAGAGGGTTTTCATTAATTTAATCCTCTCACCCCCGCCAAAAAAAAACACCAAGAAAAACCCCCCAAACTACTCACACCAACAAAGAAACTTATAATAAAACAGAAATGGGTGGGATTTTGGTAGTTTGTGTTTTCACTTCATGGACAGCTGACACAAACAAGCCATTGTACTTCTGTCTGCAATGTACCAAAATCTCCATTTTGCCAGGAATCAGAAGATATGAATGTCTCAGAGTCAAAGGGGAGAGGAGTTCAAGTGATGTTTTGCAAGAAATAGATGGCAGCTGTTGCCAGTGACACTGTGAAAGGTGTTTAGGCAGTCTTTGTCCACAAGCCTCCAGCACAGCCCTTGATCCACATACTGTAGCCCCAGCAGGGAGATTCTGCTCAAGCAGGTCACTTCTGTTATTCACCCTTCCTGAAGTCTGCAGCCTCTTTGCTGTCTCAAGTGTACTCGAAAGCTTACATCAGAAACTCTCGCCCAGAGAGGGAACAGAATTGAGTTGTTTTGTGACATGAATATACAGCTTCCTAAACTGAGGGGTTAGATTTGCTTCAGATTAAATTTAAGCGTTTGAGCCTTAGGCTGCCCTTGCTTTGCATTGATGGTGCTTTCTGTGTTCCATTTTGCTCCTGCACTTCCTTTTGCTTTTCCTTTGAATTAAACATGCTGCTGTATGTGCTTACTCAGTTTTTCTCCCTAGGCTTCAGCAGGGAATGCTGAAAGGTTTTCTTCTCTCTCTCTCTAAACCTCAGCTGAGTCCATGGAAAGATCTTTATCCTTTCTTCAGGAAGAAGGAAACACACTCTTTTCCCTGCTGAAGCATTTCTGATCCAGGTCTTTAGGCTGCACCATTCCAGAATCAGCCTTGCAGTGAGAGATTCCGTGTTGGAACTACCAGTTGATGAATATTTCAATGGCTATCTGATTACTCTAGGAATCTCAGTTCCCTTCCCTAGAAGGCCTGTGAATTTACAATGTCCAATGCAGTGAAGAAGTCTTCAAGAAAATACTGAGAATGTATTTTTGTGCTGACGAATCTCTAGGAATTANTGTGTCAAGCTTCAGCTGCTTGGACAACTCTGTCTATTGGTGTTTTTATGCTACTATGGAGGAGCCTGGTGCTGGATGCTAGTCAATGCTTATTATCAGTGATTTTAGTGATTCTCAAGTTTCCAGAAATCACATTTCTTTCAAATAGTGGATAAAGCTCATTGTTGTTTTATGTTTAACATCAGCATATGATAAAGTTATTTAGCCTTTGCAGTTTGCTATTATTTGCTTAAATGAAAATTCAGTCATTAATTATATCTTACAATAAATCTTTAACTAATATTACTCTAGTCCCTAAAGGACTTGTTCTTCAGAAAATCCTAAACCTTGTGTTGGTTTATTAAGAATGAAGGATTATTGCAGACACTTTTTCTCAAATGTGGTCTTATTTCATAAGGGTTTTTGAGGCATGGACCTGTCACTTCTTGCTGCATATGCATTGAAACACATGCTGTGTGTCGTAATGCCATACTGTGTGACCCAGAACAGTTTATCTGTTCTTGAACTAAACTTCGATGCAATTGCAGTTTAAAAGTACAGAAGTTTTCTGATATCGTCAGTTCTAGAAAGATTTTACTATTATTTTTTCCTCCCTCTAAAAAAACAGAATTAAAAAAAAAAGAAAAGAAAAAGAATAGTCTTTAAAGTAATTCAGCTTTTGTTTTTCCTTTGTGTTTCACCAGTTGACAAGATACAGAGCCAGTGGGATGAAGTGCATGGATACCTCCAAAGTCGGAGACAGCAGCTTCAAGAGATGTTGAAGGATTCAACACAGTGGCTGGAAGCTAAAAGAGAAGCTGAGCAGGTTCTTGAACAAGCAAAAGCTAGGCTTGAGTCATGGAAAGAAATTTCCTACACCGTGGAAGCTTTGAAAAAGCAGAACACAGAACTTAAGGTCATTACTGAGTATTAGATATTTCCATATGAGTTAATTAAGTTGTTAAAGAAAATGTCCTCTAACTTTTGTCCTCTGTGGACAGTGTACATTGCAAAAAATCTTCCACAGCAAATTAGAAAGAAATTAACTTGCAAAGTCTAAAATATGTGTCACATAGTCCTTGAATACGAAATTGGTCTTAACAGGCATAACAAATAGCTGGCTGATCTTCAGGAGGAATACCTACCTTTTTAGCACAAGTATTTCACATCTGTTCACAACAGCCTCAGAGCACTGGTACTGCAGACTGGGAAATCCTGTTGTATTGGTAAGGCTATCTATGGCTGTCTGCGCTGCTAATGAAGCTGTACAGGTTTTCTGAGAGTAGTTGAGAAAACAGGAAAAAATTCCAACTATAGCAAACTAAATGGATATATTTTGGAAATCACGCATTTTAGATTTGCCACAAGATAATCTCACCAGTTTCAACCTTGACAGAGTTAGTAACTGGAAAAAAAAAACCTTGAAATGGCTGCTCTTATGATTTTAGCATCCATGTTGCCACATTATGGTGCTTAAATGTGTTAACTTATATAGCTGAGCTGTACTTCAGGTAGAAAAAATTCTCAGTTGCATCAGTTTTTAAGTTTCTTGTAATGGAAACAGTTATACTTTGGTGACATTTTTCATGAACAGATTTTGAGAACAGCTGTTTAAGATTAATAATATCTCATTTTCTAGCTGGGGAAAACTAAGATTGAAACCAACCAATCGATCAGCCTTATAATGTGACTCCTGCCTCTATAGGAAAAAGCGTTACACAACTATTTTGTGATATATTCTCCCCTCCTGTCCACCAGATTTTTTTAGGTTTTTTTTTTAACTCTTACCACTCAATTTTTGTTTAAAGTTTGTGTACTAAGAGCAGTCCTATTTACACAGTTGATTGGTAATAAATGGCTGTGAAGAATTTGTGGGGTAAGGCCTGCATCAGCTGGTTTTGCTGCCAGAGAAAATATATGTAGAACTTCATGATTGGTTCAGTTATCACCATCATCACTTTGTTATTGCATTTAGGAGTAAAGGCAAAATCTGTTGGTGTTTTCGCTTCCTTTATTTTTTTTCTTTTGCTTGCCTCTAAGAAGCATAAAAAATGTTCATCATCCCATTGTTTCAGGGCTGAGCTGAGGCTAAATTTTCTCATTTAAGATTATACCAAAAGGGTCATTGCTTGGGAAGGGTAGATTATGGTAAACAAGGGCAATCACTCACTAATGTATTGGAAAGAGTTATAGATCATGTGTAGTACTGTCATTCAGCATAGAGGACTCCCATTTGTCACTGTCTCCCTGCAGAGATACAGTCCTGGCTTCTGCCCAGTGTTTGTTTAAAAAAAAGGAAAAGCTTCAACATAGTCAATGTCTCAGCTCTGCAAAGACTCAATTAAAGAAAAACAGTTCTGTGCAAACACTGTCTTATAGTATTGGAGTGTCTTATGTTTCAAAAACAAATTACTTAACTAGGAAAATAATTGAAAATATTGCTTTAGAAATGGATTTTTTGTCCACTTTTGTTTTTTTACAAGTGTATATGAAGTTGAGAAGAGATCCATCTAAGAGTGTATGCTTAATGAAAAAAACTATGGGGTTGTTTGGATCAACATTAACCATGGAGAGAAATAAGAAAATACCATTCTTCTCCTCCACCCCCAGAGAGCTAGAGAAAGAATAGTGTACTTATTCACAGAATGCATCTCTATATATAAACAGTTTGGGAATGGAAACCTGCAGTTTCTTTTGCCTCTTTAGAAGCATATCTGTATCCTCAGCCATTCCCACCAGTCTGGATCCAATGAGACAGATGTGTTGTGTCAAGTTACAGATATTAACCTATAATTTTAATTTCAGTATCTCAGTTAATCCATCTTAATTTGTGCCCTCCTGATGATATGAACATCAACAAGCTCTACACTTCCAGGGTTGTTCACTTTCATTTATTTGGCTTTGCCTAGCTTTTTTTTCCTCAAGTCTAGAAGAAATTCCTCTCTTTCTCGGAGAATAAGGAGTAGGAAGAGTGGGTGAATTTCTCTTCTTTTTTTTTCCTTCTCTGTGTTTCTTCTGTTCCAGCCTTCCTAGAGGAATTATCTTTGTCTGCCAGTAATTCCTATTGTGTCAAATCTTTCATCAAAGTTTCTCAGATGTGACAGCATCAGCTGTTATGTTCATGCTTGAAATAAGGGGTCATGAAGTCTAAAGAAAATGGATTTTTTTTTTTTTTTTTATTTAGCAGCTTTATGTTTCTGCTGTATGGTAATATCTAAACTGAGTGACCTAGAAATACATCAAGTTATCAAAATGCTTTCCAGGCTTCTGTACCAAACACATATATTTTGATGTTGTCCCCTGAAGATGTAGAGTAAGTAGGCTGTCTTTTGGCTTTCTGCTACACTGATGAAGAGGAAGCTGTAATTTCTATCCATTTGCTTTGAGGGAAAAAGAGAGGTCAGTGGAGAATTAATAAATTCTTCAGACTTATTAATTTTGTCAGCTTTGTATCTCAATACAGCTTGGTTTGAGAAAGTAGTCACCAAGTGTTCTTCTGATTTGCTTATTAAACACTGTAGGTCTGCCTAAAGACAGCTGAATCAATGTGTGAGTTCCCTTCTGCTCCAGGGGAACTTTTAATCAGTGCTTGTTTTAATGTATTTCTGTTAGGGCATCCTAATACATGTATTCATGGTAAACTCAGTAATACCAGTCTTTTGATTATTATTTATTTTACAATGCCAGCATAAAAGAAAAATCAATATTGCTTGTATTTGGCCATTAATGTTTTTAAAAGAATTTTAAAATTTTGTTTCTGACATTTAAAAGATAAAAGTAACCAGGTACTATAGCTAATAATTAAAAATATTTTTAATTTGAATCAGAAATTAATTCAGATTAATTTCCTGAAAATTACAGCTATTTTTTTTTCATTCTGTTTTTTTTTTTAATTTGGTATTCGAGTACAAAACTTGTGTTTAGTGTGGGGAACCAGAATATGGCAATCTGGCCAATGAGAGTCTTTACCCATTAAACCCTGTTTTTTGTTGTTCATTAAGTGATGACTGCAGATGGTTAACTCAGCAGGCTGAAGGTTATAGGTGTATAAATAGTACACAATCACACCTCAGCTCCTTGCATCACCACGTCATCAGAACATAAACTAGTATAAAACTAGCCTTTTCCTAATAGGATGCTGAGCTTCTGTTTGAAAGGGAAGAAAAAAAATTAAAAAAATGCCAAGACCCCAAACTAAACTTCTAGGATTGCCTGTTCACTCCTTGGCTTCTTGCTTTGGTAGGAGCTAGAGAGGCATCTTTTCTCTCTCTGTACAACTGTATTGGTTTGAAAGACAGTTGTCTGCTAAGGAAGGCAGGACACTCCCTTGGAACGGACAATGTACACCCCCTCCCTCCACATTATTCTAATTATTAAATTAAAGGGCTCTCAGGAAAAGATATGAGGATAGGAATAATATTTCTTTACTAGTATGTATGAATAAAATAAAACCACAACGAAGAAACTACAACTTAATTGGAAAATTAGAATAAGATGCAGTAAGTATTAAAAAAAAAAAAACAAAACCTGACAGTGTTAGAATACAATCTGACACCCTGTCAGTCAGGGTGTTGGTGGCAGTCCAGTTTGAATGGTGGCTGCAGTCCTCCTAGAGCGACAGATGTGGTTCTGTTGAAGCAGTGATCCTGTAGAAGGGTGGAGTTTTCCTTTAACAGTCCAGTGGTGATGTGGAAGGGTCTGGTCTGCCTCTGGGAGTCCAGTGGAAAAGGCTGACTGTGGTGTTCCAGTTGTCAGTTTATAGCCATGTAGGAATGCTTGGCTCCTCCTTCTGGGTGGAGCATCTCACAATGGGATGATGGATTTTTATCAGTCATGTGGTGAGACTCTGTGCCCCATTAACAGCAGACATCTCTCCCAGAAGGAGGATGGGTCGTGGAAGAGATAAAGAAAATTGTCCCACCCGGTCTGAGCAGAGGGCAACAAAATACACACCCCCAGCTTCACCTGGCACTTGCAACCAAAGACGACAACTTCTGGAATAGCCAAAGGGAAGAGGAGGAAGGATGGAGACAATGTTTCATTCCTTTCCATCAATGAGCACTTATTTCTTCATCTGAACAGGAAATTAATTAGCTGCCTGATTGCATCCCATGCCCTGTTTGGACTCAAAAAGCCAGGCAGCCTTCCATTGGCAGAGCCCAGGGTGTGAACTTCAGGTCCTGAATTTGTGGATAAGGCTGAGGCTGCCTTTGCTTGCCTTTTTCAGTTTCTTGCAGGGTAGTAATTTAATAGGGACCCTTTTGCCATTCCCTGTGTACCACAATGAAGAACAAAATCAGCATTATGTGGGTTTTTATTATGCCAGGGCTGACAGTATACTGCTTTGATTTCAGTAAAACAATTAAGTTCATGTTATTGACTATGTTGCAAACACTGAATTAGAATTCCTCGATTAAAGAAAAATAAATTCTTTAAGTATATAAATAAAACATGCTACAGATATACAGAAAAAGGACAGAAAGACAGCCTGATTTTCCAGATTTGTGATATATACACAGAACCGGATGATGTTGTACATACATATGGCTATATTTGAACTACTGTGCATCATTGATTTTGTTCCATTGGGCAATTCTGGGGTGAAATAAAGTGAAGCTCTGATTTCATTACTTGTTTTTAATCAAGGGCTCTTAATTGCACAGGCTTTTTTCCTAAGAGCATCAACTAGTGTCTTCTAATTAAAAATGATAAATAAATTTATACCTAAGTAACATGATAAATGCACAGCCTTAATTCTTTAAGCCTTTTAATAAACTCAGCAAATTCCAGTGGTAACACAGGCAAAACAAAGAGAATGCTTTAAAAAGAATGTCAGAGAGAAGTTAAGGTAATGTAGCATTTTCATTAAAAAATAAAAAAAACCAAATGTGGTCTTAAATAGCTAAAAGATAAATGAGGCCTAAATACATAAAAGGGAAAAGAGAAAAAAAAAAGAATGGCATGAATGTGATTCTGAAATACACATTGCAGTCATGTAGGAGGACAGTTAATGGGCCTCTGGTGGGATAGACAGGTAAAACTTGTACCCCAACAGTGTGCACAAAGAGCAAAGTTGAAGCATGCACTTCTCAAAGCTGTTGAAAAATTACATATCAATTTCCAGTAAAACAGAAAATACAAATTGTTTCCATCACCAAAGCCCTCTATATTCATCATTTCTTTCCTGAGTGATGACCTAGTGTTGTAGTGTCAGGAAGTTAATGGATTAATGTTGAAGCTAATGGTGAGAACAACACTTTCAGAAATAACCTTGTAATGGATCTTCCCATTTATTTTATTATAAAACAGGGTTTCAAATCTTTTAGAAGGTCAATTTTATTCACATGGGTCTGGGCAAAAAGATCTTATTTTCAAAGTAAAGTTTACAGACCATTAATTTACAATGCAGGCAAAATGTTATGGTAACTTTTCTATATAAAGCTGTGAACAGTCAGTCTGCTGTGATTCTTTGGCTGGGAATAACAATTACCTGCATGCCTGTGTAATTTTAAACAAAGAGAAAGGTAGGGTAAAATAAAGATGGATAAACCTAAATGTAGAATCAATTCTTGCAATATAAGATCTAGAAAACTGAAATGATAATTAGTGTAGAATTTATTTACTATTTAGTATTTTGTATATATATTATTATATTTATATAAATATAATAATTTATGTATTTATTGTATATTATTCTGGCAGGAAAGAAGCCCAATTGGCAGACTGTTTCCAAAACAACCACCTGCCTGTATCTTCCTCAGAGACAGTGTTTTCCACAAAATTATCGTGTCTCCTGTCTGGATCTCCTTACTTAGCAAAGAAAGATTTCTTAAAAATATTGTCTAGATAGCTTCACCTTAGGTGATCTTAACCATAACATACTCAGATGTTTTTCAGGATTAGGGGTTGGTAGTCTCCTCCTAATGCTTGATTGGTAGAAACAGGATCCCTTGTTCAAAACAGATAAACAAGGTGCTCTCTTTAGTACCTGAGGCTGCTCTCTTAGTACCTGAGGTGCACAGTAACAAAGTGATCTGCTGTCTCATGAAGGAATAGCACAGGAAATGGGGGAAGTACCTTTCTCAGTTTTAAATTATAGAGAGAACTTAGAGGTGCTGAAGTAGCCTTTTAACAGATAAAGGGGGGAAAATCGAACGCCCCCACCCCAAAGTTCATTTGGGCTCTGTTCAAAGAGCAAGTGCATTTTAGTCCCAGTCTTAATCAAAATCAGTTTACAGACCTTCTGAGATTAAAACATAAACGCATAAATTATTTAACACTTATTTATTTTTACTTAGTATTTAGACTCTTTCACTAGGGATTATATGTAAGTTCAGTTCTATGTGAAGAATTCCTTATCTGAGTCAAAACAAGATTTCAAAAGGAATTCTGCTTTGGGAGAATGAAGGAAAAAAGCTATTTTTTTCTTCACAGGCATTTCCCCATTTGTGGGTATTAAAGCACAACAATAAAGGCAGTCGAGTCTTACTGTTTGTTGTCAATAGCTCCAGATGTCTATATGCAACTTAGTATTTCTATTTGCAAATACAAACTGTTTTTCAACTTGTATTGTCCATTTTATTGGCTAGTTGGAGTCTGCTTAGTACAAAAGTACAAGTTGGCAATCAATTAACTTTGCTCTTTCATTTAGTTGTTACACATTATCGATTAAATATGCAGCTTCAGTGCATTTATATGGAAATGTGCTCTGAGAGAAAGACTAACAGGAAAGATGCATGGGAGCTGGCTGCTGGCTGAGTGACTGCTTTGGATTTCCTGGCTTGCCTGTGCAGTGAGGCTGCTGGCCTAGGTGGAGGAGAGAGAAGAAAGGAGAGAAAGTGGAGAAGAAAGGGGGAAACAAAGAATGACCAAAATTTAAAAAGCTTTTTAGTATTAAGCATAAATTAGCATTATAAAGATATGGATAGCTTTACCAGTAGTATTTTACTGTACCGCAAATTTAGTGCTGTTCCAGTAGATGGCACTAATTACATAAACAATTTGCTAAAATGAACTATGTTTTTTAAAAAACCAACCTGAAAGCACAGGTATTATTTGTCTAAATCAGTATTCTTTCACAGTATAAAAGAGAAAATTAGTCAGAATATATGATTTCACTATGTTTCTTATCTCAGTATTCAATGTCACAAATAATTGTAGTTTCTCTAATGCCTAATAATACATCCATTTATTTGTGTCCCAGAAAAAAATAATCAACATTCTAATCAGTGGTCATCAATTAGAGCTGTCATGTCTTTTCCAGCATTTAAAAGTTGGTTGGTTGGTCCTCTCAGAGTTTAGAAGTAGTCCTGTGGTCTTATGTCTAAAAGAATTTAAAACATTTAGAAAGACTGATTTTCATTTCCAGTAAATCTGAAGTTTTTTTTCTTTTTTTTCCTTCTTTTTATACAGATGGTGTAAGTTATTCAGCTCCTTTTCTAATAATCGTACAATGTATGCAAGCATTTTATTTTAGTCTGAGGATTATTCTTTCTTTCTCTTTTTACTTCAGCAATTTGCAAAAGAAATACGACAATGGCAAATAAATGTAGATGTGGCAAATGACATGGCTCTTAAGCTGCTCCGTGATTATTCAGGAGATGACACCAGAAATGTACAGCTGATGACAGATAGCATCAATGCATCGTGGGCTGCCATTAATAAAAGGTAGGATATAAACTCTGCTATTAGGTTTGTTTTTACTCTCCATTAACATTCATTGTCCAGATGCATCTGGAGATTACAGAAGATGTAACTTTTACAAATGATGTGACTGTTGTGATCGCGACTCTTCTGTAGAATTTTTGGAAATATGTCTTTAGAATAACATTTAATTATGGCAACTAAAATTCAGCTTCCTGCCCATTTTCCTCTGCTATAAACAGTTGCCAACTAACTTAAGCTGATAGGTAATATTTCAAGTATTTAAATTGTTTCATATATCTGTACTATCTCCACATCACAATCACAATAGTGATTCTGACCCATAAACCAAATCTGAAAATGACAGACATATCCTATTGAAGCAGGTTCAAAGCAGAAATGTTATCCTGTATCTTTGAAGCAAATCTCTAGTTGAGAAAGTTTTTTATTAAATCCTTGACCACATTCTTGATTGCATTTCACAGTCTTTCAGTGTTTGGTTTAGATACCAATTCCTTATTAAAAGCAAATTTTTTCTGCAGCTTGCCAACAAATTGTGAATCATCCAATATGCAGTCTATAAGATTATAGCATATTGCAGTAAAAATTACTTTCTTTATAGTAATAAAACTGTTTTAAATCACTACACATAAGATTAGATATGTAAAAATTATATGAAAGTTGTTTTAATCAGTACCTAGGATTAAGCTTTATATTTTATAAATGAAACTATAAATGAATTAGATCTTAACGTGTTTTTAATTAAAGTCTATGAACAAGGCTAGAGAAGTCACTTTAGCTAAATATGCAGTAAATTAAGTAGATCTTCTTGCATAATGGCAGTTTCTTAAATCACTGATGACTACACAAGTTTAATGTCACCTTTTATTTTGTTTGTATGAATGAGTCACTTTAGCAGCATTTTTATGAAGCAAACTTACAACTGACTTAAGACCCTGTTCAAATGAGGGAAGGGATACTCTTGGTGTCCACTAAAAGAAAGACACACAAATATCTGAAAGCTTTTTATTAACTAAACTGAGATTTTAGTATAAACTCAATTTATAGCTGCTTTGATTTTCCTGTTACAGTAATAGGCATTTTAGCTTTATTAGAAGTACCTGCATTTTTATGAAAGAGTATTTTGCTCACTATGGCCTGAGAAGGAGTTTGTGGGGCTGTCTGTTGCTGGATGAGAAAGGCTGGGAAGCTAATGCTCAAAACCATTCCCCATGAATAGAGACAATCAGCAGCTCAAAAGGATTTGATGAGAGAACCAAAGGAAAGTGCTTTAGTCTGTATTTAGAACTACAGCCCCTGCTTGGTGGGAAGTCCTGGATGTGTGTGTAGCTGCTGAGGAGGCTCTGTATTAATGGCAGCTAAGGGTGCATTTTTTAATCTGTTAATGGCTCAGGTATACGGCCAGGCGTGTCTAATGTTGCCCAAAGGTGAGAATTGCCATTCTTGCATGGACTCTGCCAAGTACTATGCTAAGAGAGAGTACAAAATCTTCAAAACACATTCCTTGCTATGAAATACACTGATGCGTTAGATAAATTATTACAGTAAATATTTTATGTCTAAGAAGAGACCTGCTTAGGTGGCTGAGTTGACATTTCCCTTTAAGAAGTACAAAAGGATAGGAATAAATATGAACTTTGAAACGAGTATCCTAGTTTTTTATTGTATGATGTTGTTATGTTCCTAATATATTTTTAATTTAGTGTTTTGTATACAGCTTTTTTAATATGTGTTATGATTTGGGAACTTGAAAAAGAAGCATGGTGCAAGCAGTAGTTGATAAACTTCTCTAAGGGCTGGATCCCATTTTTGTTGGTCTTTTGTGAGATATTGATAAAAATGGACACACTGAGGCATCAAGTCAGCATAAGACTTTTACTTGGAAGATTTTCTGTGCATGCATATTTTTTAGATTTCTGTGAAGCACTAGTCAGGCACTTTGTTCGTGCAGCAGCTCCTAAGTGAGGTGAAAAATATCCTTGATTTCTGGAGGGATTTATATCCATGTAGATGTGAGACTTAGGGACATGGTTTAGAGGTGGGTTTGCAAGCATTGAGTTAAGGGTTTGACTTGATGATCTCAGAGGTCTTTTTCCAACCTAAATGATTCTGTGATTCCTTTGTTAAACATCCCTGTGGAAAGAGATAATGAAGTCCATGGGCCTTTGGATGACTTAAATGCCAATTTGTTCTGTTTTTTTCAGGGAGGTTTCACTTTGAATTTTTTGCCCTCCTGCTATGCTTCAACTCTTCAGCTTTCAGGTTATTGCTTAGAGAAATAAAAAAGGGGGAGAGTATTATGGTTTTGGGGATCTTTTGAACTGTAAGAGAATATTTGCTCAGTAGAAAGGAGACATGCATTGTTTTGTCATATTCTTCAAGAAAGTCTAGTTTCCACCCAGATATGTGTGCAGTGCTTTCAGATATATCCATGCGTGTTATTTTCATCTAGACAATGAATAGAGCTCTGATGACTTGGTCATCTCACAGTGATAAAAGAAATAGATTCCAAATTGTGTTCTTGACCATTTCTCCAGAATTTTACAAGAAGTTTTATCACTTTTTACACATATCTTAAGTGCCAAGAGGAAATATTCAGCTGAATATTTTTCTGTCTCTCTCTATATTGCTAAGTCAAATGGCCTAAATCTTCTGTGAATATATTCTTTTAAAAATTAAAACTAAGAGCTGCTTACATTGTTTTTAACTGTTTTTCCTTAAACCTGTCATTAATATCTGAATTATGTGCCAGTGTAAAAAAATGTGTGAAACCTCCTTTTCCATGAACCAGTTTACTGAGACAATAGGCAGGCAAGCAGTAGAAAAATTCCACTTTGCCTGTTGGTAATAGTTGCCAAAGCAAGTACTTCAGTCATTAAGGCAACATCTGCTAGCTTGTGTTTTGTTTTGCTTAAGTAGATTTGCAGCTGATTGCTGTGTGTTTACCCTTTGCCTTACTGTTGTGTTTTATAGCATTGAGCTATAACCAGTTCCTCTCTAAGTCCTTTAAGAGACAAGTGGGTGAATGCTTGATGGTTATTTCCCTTTCCTTCACTTGACACTTTTTATTTTTTTACTTTTGTTGTTGATACTGCAAAGATACACTAAAAAGCACATGGGCTGATCACTTGGGTGAAAGCCAGACTAACTTGTAAACTGACCTCCTCTTTAGAAGCACTGACTTTTCAAGAAATAGCCATATTATTTAAACTGAAGCAATTAAAGAGAAAGTGATCTCCTTTGCTTGCATTAACAAAAATAAATCTAACAGATGAACTGAAGTCTTCTC
Source organism: Bombycilla garrulus (assembly GCA_013400315.1). NCBI lineage: Eukaryota > Metazoa > Chordata > Aves > Passeriformes > Bombycillidae > Bombycilla > Bombycilla garrulus. The sequence goes on from VXBU01006159.1 coordinate 73,963, forward strand.
AAGAGGAATATAGGGCAATGATAGAAATTTGAACCATTAGAAATTAGTTATATAAAAAATATTTGTTATGGTAGTGTTATGTTACTTCCTTCTTTTGTGGGCACATACATTTTATTTAATTACCATACAAAAACATCAACAGTTGCTTGTATTTTCCTTTCCTGTGAATCCACTAAATGTGCTAAATATCATTAGCTTAAATATTAAGCTAAAAATGGACATAGATCTTTCTTAAATGGAGTCTTATGAAAATAATTGTATAACATACTCCAAGAATTGTTTAGGATTCCACATCACCACTGTGTAATGGATATCTTTAAATATTCACATCATCCACCAGTTCCCGTGGCCAAGCTCAGTGGAGCTCAGGCCACACAGTAGATGTTGGGATCTTTCACTGCTCAAGGTGCTTTTTTGGCTCTTAAGACACTACAGAGGACACACCACAATCTAAACGTAAAAAGTAACTTTCTTTTCCCCTCTACAAGGTATGAACAGTGAAAAATCAGTGTAAGGAGAGGCAAGGAGATGTGTTTCTAAACCTCTTTGAAATACTTGAGGTACCAACTTCCACATTTAACTAAGAATGGTGTTAATTCTCTAATGTAGTCAGTTATATAAACACCTTAATTTTGGACGGTAAAAAATGTAACTGGCCGAACAAACTAAGGACATAAACAGTATAAAATTATGATGCATATCTCCTTCATATGTAAATGCACAATAAAACAGTAATTCTAAGTGTGAAAAAGGTCTTTGGTCTTTCAGCAGCAAACAATTCCTAATCAGCTGTTGCTTGTTATAAAGACACAAATATTAGAATGTAACCTTTATCTGTACATGAATTTTGTAATTAGAATTTTGATACCTGCACAGAAAGAGTTCAATCATTCTGCTGGAGACAGGTTTTCTTAATATACTGTTCCCCTCCTAACACTACTTTACTTTATGTTACTTGTGGAAGTAACCACATTTGCTTTGAAGTTGTACTGCATTCTGGGTGAGAAAAACTGCATTTACACAGCAGCAGCAGCCAGAAGTGTGAATTTTTTTGAGTTATACTGAAGAGTCATAGCTGGTTCCAATATCTAGACTGTATCTAGGAGCCATCTCTGAAAAGCTTATTTGCTCATTTCGGTTTGGACTGCTAAAGTCAAGCAGCAAAGAATTCAGCCTCCAAACAAACTCATCCTTTCCCTTTCCATTCTGCTGCTGTACTGAAGCTTGGTTTGCATTTCTAAAATCCGTATAGAATCAGGAGTATGAGAAGCTCCAAAAATTCTCTGTGCACACTTTGTGGCCAGGGAACTCTTGTTTACTTGAGGCGTCTGTTTACACATCTGTGCCTGCAGTTGTTGTCCTGGCTATAGAGCTGCATTCATGGGGGTGTAAGCAAGAAATCCTTGCAAATGTGACTTTAAATGAGGGTGGAAAATGTCATTTTCTGATGTAAATTTATTTTTCCAAAAAAAAAAAAACCTATGATAATTTTCATTTGTATCATCATGCTGTAGTGGTTTATTGATTGGTTTTCAATATAATTTTGCCAGGCTTAAAGAGAGGGGACATGAAGGAGACTGCTTCTTCATAATGAACTGCATGCTGAAGCTTGTTATTTACATCAGTTTATCAATGGATTCTGGTTAAAAATTTCAAAGTCTGGTGGACAATATTGTCATTTTAGGGCAATTCTTTTGTTTTGTGAGAGATGTTGGTAATACAATTATCTTTGTTGCCTGCATTGTTTAAAGAAGAAATTCTCAGTCTAGGTTAGTCACATGCTGCCCTTAAGAACTTCTCTTGGTATGAAATTTTAAGGACTTAAGTATTTCTACTTCATCGGTAAAACTGGTCACACTAAACAAAAGTGAATCCCTGCAATCTGAGGTATCACAATTGAGATTATGTCAACGAGAAAATAATTTTATATGTCAGCATGTTTGTTCAGAAGAACAAATGCATCTCTTTTGACAATTACTTTGAATAAAACAGACAAATTTTTTCTGAAAGTGTTTCATCTGGAACTATTCTGAAAAGTCTGAATTTTTTATGGGGTCTTCATGTCTTTCTTATTAGAGAAGTGGGCATAAGAAGCATTTCATTTTCATTAAACTAATTTTTCAATAACTCTACACTTCTCAGAAGCCGCTCACAGCAGAGTTAGCAAACTCTAAAGAAAAACTCTGTATTTTCTGCTTGTGATTTTGGTTTTTTAAGCTTTTTGTGTTTAGACTATGGATGCCTTTAAAGATACCTAAGAGTTGTTTTCTGACAACAGATTTAAGTTTTTTTTATTTTCTTTGTTCCTTTATTTTATTTTAAACCCTCAGACAAGGACTATTAGAAGAGTGGGAGTGGCAAGGTTTAGATGCTCTAATTGTAATTTGGGTTTTTTTGGTGGTTTTTTGGTTTTTCTTATATCATTTCTTAATATATCCATTTTTAAAAGCACACCTAAAAATCCATTTGGTACAGAAGGATTATTTTATGATAATAGATAAAAGATAGGTTACGTATTTGAAAGACATTCCACTAACTGTCTACAATCTCAAGAAAATATTTAGATACAAAATATAATATTAGTTTTACCAGCAGTGACATCAGTTAACAATGCTTCGCTATTTTTTCTTCCTGATATCCCTCAGAATGATGGCATTTCATCACATATAAGAAACAAATTGTAAAATGAAGTAAATGAAGCTGCCAGATGAAGCTCATATAATCAGGAGATCTAGAAAGTCAACTTAGCTGATTGTATTCTACTTTTATCTTAGTTCTCCACACAGCACTTTTTTGTGCAGTGCTGACATAAGATCCACGATGAGAATTCAATTGGTGGTAGTTTTTGGTTTAATTTTTGGTTTAATTTTTGAGAGGATAGTCTTTCATATGCTTTCAAAATGCTGGAAGGAATCACCGAAAAGGCAGTGTTGCCCGAAATACTATGTGCTTCGTCATTTCCACATGTGTGAACATATTCCTGTGATTTTTGAGAAATTCTTTTATGTTTATAAAAAGGGAAGAGGTCTTGAGTTATTTCAGGAGAGAGTAGCATAAGTAATACAGTATTTGCCTGAA
>VXBU01006160.1:7598-23531 GCA_013400315.1 Bombycilla garrulus
AACCGGGCGTGCATGTGCGCGTGCAAGCGAGGGTGCAACCGGGCATGCACCGGCGCGGGTGCACGAGCCTGCACGGTCGCGGGTGCACGCGCGCACGCCCGCGCATTTGCACGTTGTCCGGGGGGGTCACGGCTCCCGGTGCATTGCACGGTTCGGTTCCGGGTGTCGCTCCCGGTGCAACTCCCGGTGCGGTGCACGGTTCGGTTCCCGGTGCAACCCCCGGTGCATTGCACGGTTCGATTCCCGGTGCAACTCCCGGTGCAGTGCACGGTTCGATTCCCGGTGCAACTCCCGGTGCACTGCACGGTTCGGTTCCCGGTGCAGCTCCCGGTGCCGGTGCAGCTGCCGGTGCCGCATTTCCTGCCGGCTGGCGGTGCAGCTCCCGGGAGCCGCTCCCGGGCTGAGCGAGCCCCCCGGCTGCCGCCGGCACGGCCGGGAGCGAGGGGGGCGGCCGGAGGAGCAGCTGCAGCCGGGGCTCGGCGCGGGGTTAAAGCAAAACTTTTAAACAAGTCCGCGAGGGAGATGAAAGGTGAAACTGGAGTGGAGTTACCGGGAATTAAATATATACCTATGTTTCCATGGGAAAGTATTGTTCTCGTGCCAGCGCTGAGATCATTTTCCACCCATTTCTCTCCCCCCGCTCTCCCCTTTAATATTTGGTAACTTTTGGTCAGAGGCAGCAGTGGGGTTTGTCACAGCAGCACGCTCCGAGCGTGCAAAAACGCTGGAATGGAGCGTTTGGGAAGTGCAGGAAGGCAGGAATTGGGTATTCGGGAGCTGCAGAAAGGCAGGAATGGAGCATTTGGGAGCTGCAGGATCGGGAGCATTTTGGAGCTCCAGAAGTTGAGAATTTAGGAGTTGCAAAAGGGCCAGAGTTGGGCATTTGGGAGCTGCAGGAATGGAACATTTAGAAGCTGCAAAAGGAAAGGAATTGAGCATTTTGGAGCTGCAGAAGCTGAGAATTTTGGATTGTAAAAAGGCCAGAGTTGGGCATTTGAGAGCTGCAGGAACTGAGCATTTTGGAGCTGCAAAAGGGCCAGAGTTGGGCATTTAGGAGCTGCAGAAGTTGGGAATTTAGGAGCTGCAGAAGGGCAGGAATTGAGCATTTTGGAACTGCAGGAATTGAGCATTTTGGAGCTGCAGAAGCTGAGGATTTTGCATTGCAAAAGGGCCGGTTGGGCATTTGAGAGCTGCAGGAATGGAGCATTTTGGAGCTGCAGAAGTTGGGAATTTTGGAGCTGCAGAAGGGCCGAGCTGAGCGCTGAGGAGCAGCGGGAGGGGGTTTGGGAAGGGGACAGCGGTGATTTATTTCTGCCAGCGTGGTGGTGGCGGTGGCAAAGAGCGCTCCCTCTTTGCTTTTTAACTCGCTGCCTGTCCCGGAGCGGCTCTGCCTTGTGCCCTTGCAAGGGCGGCGGGGCAGGGTGGGAGGAGGAGAATTTAATATTGCAAAAATGCTGCGGGAATGCAACAGCCCCTGCAAGAGCAGGCGGGGAGAGCTTTAAGGAGGAGCTGGCTGCGGCCATTCATTGTGAAAAGAGATGCCCATATGTCAGCGAGCGGCCACACAGGCGCGGCTTTTGGAGCTTTTTGAAGCGCTCGGGTTGGATGTTGCAGCTCGGCTCTCCCCGCATCCTGCAGCCCTCGCACGTATTTGGGATTTTGGGGGATGAGAGGCAGCGTGTGGCCCGGCGGGAGCGGGTCCCGAACCGGGTCTGGAGCTGCCTCGTGATGTGTTTATTTTTTTATTTATTTATTTCTTCAAACCGAGCCGTCTGTGAATCTTCCACACCAATCCTTGCAAGGGAGGGCTGTTGGGAAGGAGGTGCCTGCACAGCTCTTGCCACACAGTTTTCCTTTGTAAAAGAAAAAATGTAAAGTTGTTGTATAATTTATTCCTAATTTGGGTTTGCTGCAGTCATCTTTTCCAGCCGAGCGGGGAATTGTAAAAGTTTCCGATGCGAGGAGCCAAGGAAGTTTGATAATGCAGGATTGAACCCGGTGATACCCAGAGCACTCTGCCACTGGCACCGGCGTCCCTGGGAGACGCTTTTGGGGGGCCAGGGGTCCCCAAAAAGCCTGGGGGTGGCAAAGGCTGAGCGTGCAGAGGCAGTGACGGGCAGGGAGCCGTGCCGGTGCCCTGCAGGGCTGCTCCGTGTCCCCCACGCTCCCCAGCGCTGCGCCCTGCCCAGTACCAGGAAAAAGGGCCGATGGAAGTAGCCAACCCACAAAACATGATCTCAATGAATGGCATCATTCTTGACTCCCTCTCCCGTCCTCCTCGCTCCCTGCAGCACCAGTGCCTGCATTCCTCGCACGGATAACTTTTCCAAGTTCAGCTGTCCGGGCCTCGGGAAGGGGTTTGGGCTCCGGGCTTTGCAGCAGAGGTGTCGTTCTTTGGGATAATCTGCATTTCGGGGTCGGCTTTCATGTGTTGCACGGGAGGTTCCTCGGCAGCTCCACAAAGCACAGCCCAGAGCCCCAGCCAGCTGCTGAGCCCTCTCCCTGCTTTGAATCCTTTCCAGAGTTGTTCTGAGAATTTGCCAGAGATTGAATTTTTTTTTTGATGCAGCGTGTCAGGGGAACATGTGAGCGGCAGAGTTGCTCTTATTCCCTGCAAAGGATCTCACCTGGTTCAGGGGGACCCTACCTGTGCTATGCCAAAAATGGGGGGGTGAGGATCTGCTTCCTGCACAGTCTGTAAAGGTTAAAACTCTCCCAGGAATCCAGAAACAACGCTTTTCTTCTGGCCCTTTCTGTAGCAGCAGTGAGCAGATGCCTCCAGCATTGTGCTCGTGGTTCTGAGCCACGTTCCCTGTCCGCTGCTGGGCTCCCCGAGGCTCCATCCAAATACAGAACACACCTGAAGTCAAACACACCCCTCGGTTCACCCTGGCCTTGGTCCTGCCTTCATTCCCTCTTTTCAGCTGCGGACTGGTATTTTGGTTTTTTTGTTGTTGGATGAAGCAACCCGTAGCAAATGAGCTTTTCCTGAGCACAGCAGGTTCCTGCAGCCTGTTCCTCACCTTCAGAGATGAGGCTGCTCTGGCCAGCAGGGCCTTGGTGTCGATGGGAGCTCAGAAGTTGAATCCTTGCCCGAATCCAGCCCGTTTGGCTCTCATGACTAATAGGATATTATTTTGGAAGAGGAGGGGAGGGGGGGAGAAGCGGAAGTCCATATTAATTTCAAGCCAAGCACAGTCTGAGGCTGTAAATCCGGACCCTGGTGACAGCAGATAAATTCAAGAGTCTCCCAAATTCCTTGCAATGGGGGAATTACTCCCTGGCAAAGCCCACATGGGAGAAAACACCTGCAAATATGCAAATTTCTCCATTGAAATAGGAAAAGGGAAGGGGGAGCAGTACCCACGAGAACACTGATTCATAAATACATCGAAATGAGATTTAAACTAAGTGTTGCTGCCTGTTGATCTCACGCCTCAACCTCAGGCTGCTGTTTCAAATATGGTTTTCAGTGCTCCAGCTGCAAAGGGAAGCTGAGCAGCACATCCCACGTGATGCTGGCCGAGCATGCACCCTATGGACTTTGACCAAAGGCCCTGCACCTACTCCAAATACCACCATTTTATGAGAAACGCTCTTGTTTTCCCCAGCCAGGAGTCCCGGCGGAGCAGCTGTAAAGCTGAAATGTTAGCTGCTGGTGGTTTTTTTGCAGCCCTGGGTAGGTGGCAGGTTGTTGCTGGTGTAAGATTAACCTGCAAGCAGCTCCTGTGGGTTGTGCAATGTGCATTTTGCCTCATCAGCACCACCTCAGCTTCTCCCCACTCACACACTCCCATGACACAGGCGCTCGCCAAGGGCACGGCGGGCAGAGCTGTGCCACGGTCAGCCAGGTGCAAGCCTAGCAAAGCCTGGACTAGCAGCGAATTTCAGCTCCAGTTGTTGATTTATTCTTAATTAATTTTTCTTTTTAGGTGCTGTGCTGCAGTGCTGGAGGTGCCTGCTTTGGGTTAAGAGAGGGCAAACGTTTATAAAGAGGTTTAAAAACCTCGTGCGACCCAGGCTGGAGGAATTAACCCAGCTTGGGAAGAGGAAAATGTGGTTGGGGCAGAAAGTGTTTGGGTGGAGATGAACCAAAGCACTGCTGTGCCCAGGTGAGCCAGTGGAGATGAAACACCTGGGTGGGCCCCTGCACTGCCCTGAGGAGGTGTTTGTCATGTCCCAGCACGTCCCAGCATGTCCCAACATGTCCCAACATGTCCCAGCACGTCCCAACATGTCCCAACATGTCCCAACATGTCCCAGCACATCCCAACACCACTGGTCAGGGCTACTGCCCAGGCTCCTGGCAGGGACAGCACACAAATGTTCAGAAGCTCCAGCTGGCAGCAGTTCCAGCACTGGAAGTGCTAAGTTGCAGGAAAAAGGGAGCAGAGAGCTGCCAGGCTCCTCAGTGCCACCCCGAGCGTGGCTCCTTTTTGTTGTTTAAGTCACCAAAACCTCGGAGCTTCCTTGGGGTGAATTCCATCCCCGAGCTGCTGAGGGGAAGCTAGTGATGCTCTGTGAAAGCCACAGGAGTAATTTGGAGAGATGAGATTTCATAGGGAGCCATGGAATGTGGCTGCAGCAGGTTTGCAGATTCTGGGTCCTGTAGTTGGAAATACAGAGTGTGACTAAAAAGTTGTCTTTTTCCCCCAAACAGTGCCTGTGTTTGTTGTCACTTGGGCTTTTTCTCTTTCTGGAAAGAGCTGTGACAGCACCTCTAGAAGCCTCTCCAGGGAAGGATTGAAAACCAACACACCTGAAGAAAGCTCTGATCCCTTTTTTAAGCTGGAAAATTAAGAATAGTGTGGGAGTTTGGTTAGCACAGCAGTGGGGATGCTTTTCCAGCTGTCTGCAAACGCACTTGGAGGCCCAGAGCTTCTCACGCTGGTCATTGTGATGGTTCCCAGCCCTGCCCCAAGGGATTCACCCCATGAACCTGCACTCCTGATGCTGCTCCAGCTCCAGAGGCAAAGCTCTGTCGCTCACAGGGAGTGAGAGCACGGGGCAGGTCCCAGCTGTGATGGCAGCGGGTGGCACAAGCAATTCTGAGTAAGAATTACTCATCAGGAGTCCCTTCCTGCTGTCACTCACGTTTTGGGGGACCATTTTGGGGCGCATTTACAAGCTGGCAGCGTGGCCGGCAGCAGCATCATTAGATGAAGTGTTGAGTCAGCCTCCAGTAGCCAGAGAATTTGCAGGAGCGTTCTTTTCCTTTGAGACGTGGACAGAGCTATAATTAAAAAGAATAAAACTCTGTTTCATTACCTGTGGAGTTCCTCAGCTCCCTTCCTCAGGGCCTGTCTGGGAATAGTTTAAGGGATTAGCATTATCAGCTGGAGCAGTGTTAGCAGGGAGGCAGATCCAGGGGCTGGAGCTGTGCCATGTCAGGTATTATGGTCTGTGCTGGCCAAGTGGTGAAGGCCGTTCGCAGCAATTTCCAGATCTGCTCATTGCGCAAAGAGCTGGCGCTCTTTTTTTTTTTTTTTTCTTTTTCTTCCAAATCCACAATACTCTGCACTTGACAAGTGTGAATGGAAAACTGACTCCTACTCGGTGGCCTTGGCTCAGTGAAAAGCAGTTTGGAGAGGGGAAGCCTGAGGCTGTTGCTTGTAGGGCTTTCTCTTGCCTCAAAGCCAGAATTAAACCCATCCTTCAGATCTCCCCATCCTTTAAAATGGGCATTCTGACCACAGAGGGTTCATCCCACCAGGAAAGTCTCAAGGGTGTTAAAGCAATTCTGAGTTATCTTTCAGCAGAGAGATGCTGAACGTTCTCAGTGGCAGCTCCAGGAAGCCACTGTGCGTCCTGGTCCGCTGGTGCTGTCACAGCTGGGGCAAATCCCTCAGGATTTGCATCCCGTGCTCCAGCAGGAGCCTGGATTTGTAGGGGCAGGGTCAGAGATGGCATCGGGGAGGGTTCTGAAGGGGTAGGAGCTGCTCTGGCTGCATCCCCCAGCTGCTGCTGGAGCAGTGGCTGTGGCTGGAGCTGCAGAATCTGAGTGCTGTGAAGCCCAATGCAAACAACCTCTGCAGCTGGGGTAGTGTTTCAGATTTGTAAGAGAAGAAGCATTTATTTTCCCCTTCTCGAGCAGGAAAACTTCACAGGGCTGAGCTGATCCAGTTTCTTGCTGGTGCTGTTTTGTTAGCCTACTTAGCCTGCAATTTTATAATCAAGGCTGGGTTTTCTTAGCCTGCACCCAGGCAGATCAAAAATCGTGAGAAGAACTGAAGCCTGAGCAGCAGCCACTTTTATTGCATTCAGATGGAAACAGTGAGGGGGGGAAAAAAAGAAAGAAAAAACCCAGCAGAAGTTGCAGATGAGATGCCAAAGATAAGGCAGCAATAGAAAATCAGTGCAGGAGTCAACACTTCACTGTGTGTGCAAGAAGAGGCCTTTAATGAGGGCTGAATCAGCACGGACTTGGGAGCTGCTTTTGAAGGAGAATCTTTTTCTAAACAAAAATAATGTAATTGCACTCAATGAAAAATGCTTATCAGTGCCAAATGGCCTCAGAGCCGCGTGTGGCTGCTGTGTGCCAGTCTCAGGCATCGTGGTTTTGTGTTCACGCTGCGGTGGGGGCTGGTCCCCGGCTTCCTCACTCCAGGCTTTTCAGCAGGCCTTGTTTCACTCTCAAGCAACAAGTTATAAAAATTACAGCTTTGCTCCACGGTATCATTCCTGTTATGAATGTTTATTGCTTCTCCAGCAGTTCAAGGTCAGATACAGAAAATGACTCAAAAGTCTTCTGTTGTTCTGACAGCTCTGGAGCGATGGAAGGCCCAATCCAGCAGAGACAAACCTTCCCAGAGAACTGGCACCGAAGGGGAAGGGACAAAGAATATTTTAAAGGCAAACCCAGCATTGATTACTGACATTTTAAAGTAGGTTTGGATTAGATATTCAGAAAATATTTCCACAAAATATTGTGGTGAGGCGCAGGGTGCCCAGAGAGGCTGTGGCTGCCCCATCCCTGGAAGGGTTTGAGGCCAGGTTGGACGGGGCTTGGAGCTGCCTGGGCCAGTGGGAGGTGTCCTGTGGGATGAGATGAGCTTTAAGGTCTCTTCCAACCCAAACCATTCCATGACTGGGTGATTCTTTCCCTGGAATTGCTCCGTTCTGCCTGCTCTCACATCTTCACCCCAGTCAGAGCCCGCCAGAGCCGCTGCCTGGAGTCCCGCACTCGAGGGGAAACAATCCCGGCCACAGCTCCTGCCAGGGCAGGGCACACGAGCTCAGAGGGTCCTTTTGGCAGCAGCTCTGTCTGCAGGGTTTGTGCAGCACCAGGCACAGCCCTGGGCACAGCTCCTTCCTGCAGGGCGCCTCTCCAGCGCTGGCAGCTGCCCCCGAGCTGGAGCCGCACTTCCCAGCGTGGATTTCAGCACAGCCCTCGTTCCTAGGGCTGCTTTAATTGCCTGCAATCAGGGTCTCCAGAGCTGCAAAAGTATGGAGAAATAAAACCCAGTCTGGCTTTGTGAGGGCTGGGGTTGATTTCTTCTCTCGACCAGCTGACGCTGTGACCCTTTAGAAAGGAGCAGTCAGGCTGTGACTGTGGGGTGGGTGCACGGGACTGCCCAGGTTAAAGCACAAATATGGGATATTTATTGTAGTTTTATCCAAGCAGAGGAGCACCTGTAGGAGCTGAGAATAGCTAAAGGGAGACTTTACATGCTGTCATCCAAAACCCCTTTGGGCTAAGCTACAGCTTAAGTAGATTTGTTTAAGCACTTGACAAAAACGCCTGGAGCAGAAGTCCAAGGCCCAGCACGGGGCTCCGGCAGCCCTGGGGGTGCAGGGGGTGACCCCAAGCCCTGCAGGAGGAGGTCAGGGCTGCTGCTGGCTGCCAGAGGTGCAGACACGTGTCTGACCGGGATTTCCTGGCAGGTTTGGCGAGCTCTTCCAACAGCACAGGGAGCTGCTGCACCCCAATCCGAGCCCCACCGAGGTTTGGGACGTGGAGATGGAGATAAATCCTGCAGTCAGTCCCCTCCTGCAGGTTTGCTACTCTGAAGAGAAAGATGCTGCTGGTTAGCGCAGAAGTTCCCTCCCAAGCAGACCTTGGTACTTAACTGTGTTAATTAAATGCTTTCAAAAACCACAAGATTGACCTTCTCTGCTTGCCCACAGATTTTTCTCTCATTTAACAAGCAGAGGGCTGTCAGAGTAGCCTATTAAAGGGAAAGAAAGGCAGTGCTCTAATACTGTTGGGTTTTGACCTGCTCCAAAGTGTTTTTCTGCTTTTTAACTCCTGAGAGATGAAAGCCACAATCCCCTAACAAGCTACCAAGACAAACCAGGCTGAGACAAGGAGTTCTGGGCTGAAATAAGGCATAAAATCTGATAAAATAATGAACACTCTTAAAATCTAAGTTTTTTAGGTATCTATGCAATATTCCAAGACAACCATCGTATCTCCAGGTCCTTGTGCAGGCAGAGGGCTCTGCTCTGTGACATGGAATTGTCCTTTTGGAGAGACCCTCTAGAAAAAAATAAAGGCAAATAACACAGACTCTGACTTCCTTACCTTTCCCAAGGACACCAGCAATTTGCTCCTTGCTAATAAAGCTTTGGAACATCTCTGCAGAAATCTTGGATCCCTGCCAAGCAATCAGTTTTATAAATTAACCAGAAGAGCAGATCGTGCATTGCATGGAAGGACATCCCACCTCCCAAAGCCTCCCCCCACAGCAGCACCAGAACTGGAGGGAGAGCCCAGAATAGCTCCTGGCAGCTGGGGAGGGTGACACAGGTGTGCATTCAGAGATGAGGAGGAGCAAGGTGCTTTCTGGAGACAAGAAATGGAAAAATTCTTCACTGAGTGATTGGGCACTGGAATTGTCTGCCCAGGGGGTGGTGAGGTCGCTGTCCCTGGACGTGGAGCTCAGTGCTGTGGTTTATGATGAGGAGATGTTGGGTCATGGGTTGGAGTTGATGGTCTCAAAGGTCTTTTCCAACCTGGTTCACAGAATCACAGAATGACTGGGTTGGAAGAGACCTTCAGGATCCTCGAGTCCAGCCCGTGCCCAGCTCCTCACCCAAACCCTGGCACCCAGTGCCACATCCAGGATTTGTTAAACACATCCAGGGTAGGTGACTGCAGCACCTCCCCGGGCAGCCATTGCAGAACTTTATCACCTTTCTGGGAAGAACTTCTTCCCAATATCCAGCCTGGATTTCCCTTGGTGCAGCTCAGGCTGTGTCCCCTGGTTGTGTCAGTTCTGCAGACAGAGCCCAGCTGAGCGCAGCCACCCTGCAGGAGCTGTGGGGAGTGATGAGCTCAGCCCTGAGTCTCCTTTTCATTCTGTGCTGCTGTGAAACGATGCAAGGCTCAGTTCACAGTGTTTGGCAGAGAGAAGGAGCCCAGGGCTTGCACCTCTGCAGGTCCCCTTGGGGTGACAAGGGACATCCCTGGGAATGTCCCCTTGCTCAGAGCCACCTGAGCTGGGCAGCACCTCAGGCTTCCTCCCAGCATGACTTCAGCTCCATTCATGTCATCAGGCAGCTTCCTTTAGAGCCAGGCATGCCATTTTACTTTTTTTCCTTTCTTTTTTTTTTTTTTTCCTTCCCCTCATACACATTTGGTACTTCCCCTGCAAGAAATCAGGAGCTTTCTGTCTGATAAGGGGCTGGAACAGCTTCCTGCACTAGGAGAGAATTCCTCCTCTGGCTCTTCCTGCGCCGAGCCAGAACAATGCCAGTGCTCCCAGCATCGCTTTACCTCTGATAATCTCATTGAGGGTCCATCCTGTGCGAGCATCTCCTGCCAAGGGGGCTGCTTTCCCAGCAGTTTGCTTTAAAAAGGGTTTTTAAAAAGGCATCACCGCAGCAGAAAGGCCGGAGCAATCCTGGGGTTCACTCAGGGCTGGTGCAGAGCAGGGCCCTGTTTGGAACAGTAGGGGCTGAAGGATTTTTTTCCTTTTCCCTTAAAGGAGAGGCTAAATAGGATTTTTTTCATGTCTTCATCCTGAAAGTGCACGTGGTAAACTCGGAGCATCCAAGTCCATGTGCAGGACTCAGTGGGACTGAATGTGCTTGCTTGGGGTTGAGCACAGAATTTACGAGGTTGGGATGTATTTTGTCCTGGTTGCTAAGTGGGATGGACATTATGGATCTGTGTTGATGATTTATGTTATCCTGCTTCTCTTGGTTACGTTTTTTCCCCTGTTTCTGCTTTCCTTTTTTCCCCAATTCTGCTTATCTGCTCATGCACGTGGAAAGCCGTGTCCTTTTTGGGAGTGTGTGTGTAGAAGTGAAAGCACAGCCTCAAACCTCACGTGGGGAGTTCTGTGGAGGCTTTGACAGAAAGGCTCATAAAAGGAGGTTTGTATTTTCAGCTCCTGCTGTAGAAGGCTGGAGAGATGTGACCTGGCAGGCTTTGATCCATGTGGACATATGTAGGGAATTAAAAAATCTGCCCACCTGTGTCACTTTACTGGGAGGACAGGACTTGCTGTCACAAGTCTGTCACTGTGCTGTGCTGTCATGGGTTCTTCAGTGTGTTTTCCAAATTGAGATCAAATTGCATGATGAAACCTGGGGAAAGGCTTTTGTTCTTTATGTGTGGCTCGTGTTCTCTTTGTGCCAGACAAGCAGATGTGTGTCCTTCAGCCTGGAGGAGACTGAGGAGAGATCTCAGCAGGCTGAGGTGCAGCTCCAGCCCCAGGGGACAGGGACAGCACGCAGGCAATGCTGGAGCTGAGTCTGTGGGATTGGGGTGGATTTTAGGGAAGGTTCTTTCCCCAGAGGGTGCCCCCAGGGAATGGGCACGGCCCCGAGGCTGCCAGAGCTCCGGGAGGGTTTGGACGCCACTCGCAGGGACAGGGTGGGAGGTTTGGGTGTCTGTGCAGGCCAGGAGCTGCACAGGATAATCCTGCTGGGTCCCTTCCAGCTCAGCTGCGTTCTGAGGAGGTGTCTGGCAGGTCGTGCTCTCTGACCTCTGCCTTGAACGGGTTTGAACTTGAAAGAGCTTCCCTGGAAGCTGCATCCACCTTGCCCTGCACAGCCTGGAGCTGCTGGATTCTCCCTCCTGTGCCAGCCTGTGCTGCCTGGCTGTGGGCAGCACCCAGAGCTGGTGCCCCTCGCTGGGCTCCTGGAGCAGCAGTGCCAGGAACAGGAGGGCAGTGATTGCCAGGAGCTCCTGCCCTGCCCTGGGACAGTGCCCAGAGCTGCACTGCAGCTGCAGCTTTGCAGGTTCACAGGTTCGCAGGGTTGCAGGTTCACAGGTTTGCAGGTTTGCAGGGTTACAGGTTTGCAGGGTTGCATGTTTGCAGGGTTGCAGGATTGCAGGATTGCAGGTTCGCGGGTTTGCAGGGTTGCAGCTTTACATGTTCGCAGGTTTGCAGGTTTGCATGGTTGCAGCTTTGCAGGTTCACAGATTTGCAGGTTTGCAGGTTCGCAGATTTGCAGGTTTACAGGGTTGCAGGATTGCAGGTTTGCAGGGTTGCAGCTTCACAGGTTTACAGGGTTACAGGGTTGCAGGTCTGCAGGGTTGCAGCTTTGCATGTTCACAGGTTTGCAGGTTTGCAGGGTTACAGGTTTACAGGGTTGCAGGTCTGCAGGTTTATAGGTTTGCAGGTTTGGTTTTCCTGCAGTTCCCCGGGAATGGTGTTCCTGGGTGTTTTTAGAGTAGGACCTACACGTTTGCAGGAGGCATTGCCAGCAGAGGGAGCAGGAGTTGGTTCCTCCCTTCTGCACTGATCTGAACTATAAAATACTGCCTTTAATAACTGAGATATAAAAATAGGCAAGTAGGCTGTTGCATCATTAAAGAATAGCAAGAGAGCTGTGTGATGGTGTGGCACAAAGGCAGGATAATCAAAGCCATGTTGAAACTTAATCACAATATTTGGCTGAACCTTTGCCAGAATTCCCTGTGACAAAGTGCAAGGAAGCAAATCCTCTCCTTCCATGCCAGAGCTGCTGGTGTTGTGGTGTTCTTCTCATGCAGGAAAACTCTGGGCAAAGTTGCCCCCTAATTTCTGACCTGCACATGAATTAACACAGCTCTCCTGTTCATCAGGGCCTTCTGCAGAAGGTGAAGATGCTCAATAAAGAAATGGCTTGTGGCACATTCCTCTGTTTCCATGGGTATTCCCATGTGGCTCCAAAAGTTATTGATATTTAATAAAGCATGACCAAATCAATGGGCGGTTTTCTCCCTGTGGAGCACAAAAGGCCCGTTTTATGGGGTGGATAAAACCCCATTTTGTGGGGCGGATACTTGACTGTTGGGAGCAGTGGGTTTGGGAAGTACACAAGTGTTTGTAGCTGTGCTGGGGCTCATGGGTTGAAGGCAAATCCTGCTCCCCTTGTGGCTGAGGCAGGTGGAGCGCCTGCTTTTGTGTTAAATACAGAACAATTCCTGCTGCCTGCTCAGGATTCCTGTGGGAAGTTGGCTGGAGGCCCGTGGCCACTCACGGTGGTGTTCAGAGGTGAAATCTTGCTGGATAAGGGGAAATAAAAAAAGCAAGAGGAGTACTGGAGTGATGCCCAGCTTGTGTGTGAGCCCTCAGCTCACGTCCTGGTCTGGGAGCTTCATCCCCTCATCCATGGGACTGCACCCACTGGCCCGGCAGGGTTCCTGGGAATTCTCTTCAGGCTGTGGCTGCTGCCCTGAGGAGCAGAGCCCTCCCTGCCCGCTGTCAGAGGGGCAGAGCCAGGCACAAAGGCTTGGGTGAGCCACTGCAGCAATATTTGGGAAGCTCTTGGCCCTCTGTGCTGCGTTTGCTCTGCTGGCAGGTGTGGGAGGTATCCGTGCCCCTGGCCGTGTGTCCCCTGTGCCTGGGCAGAGCCCCCTCCCCATCCCACCCCTGCTCCGCCGTGCCCAGGTGCTCCTCGGCACGGGGAAAGCAGCCTCGTCCTCCACATCCTCCTGCACAAAAGCCCTTTTGTTCCCCCGGTGGATTCCAAGAGCTTTTCTCCAGTTTTGATTCCAGCAAACTCCCACTGCAAGAAGACAGGCGAGGGCTGAAAACGAAGTGGCAGCAAAATGAAAAGTCCCTCGCGAAAAAACCTCTGCCAGGGCTGGAGGCTCTTCCCTGACAGCTTCCCTGGCCTGCAGCTCCTGTGGATTTCCTGATCAGAGATAAGCAGCAAAGAAAACAGGCTCTGGGATGGGGGGCACTGGAGCCAGTGGCCTTGGCAGAGGGAAAATGGGGCTGTGATTTCTGTGCTGGTGATGGGGAACAGCCTGCCCCATCCACTCGCTCCCCAGAGCTCCAGTGCTGGGCTTTCTCCTGATGTGGGAGAAGGGAGAGGCCGTGAGGCTCCAGTGGCCTCTGTTGCTCTGTGGCATCTTCACCACCCTCACATCTTTCCCAGGGATGCATCCAGCTCCAGTGGCCACAAGGAACACAAAACCAAATCCTCTTGGACCCCAGTAGCGTTTCCCTGAACCTTGCCTCTGTTTCTTGTAGCTGAGAGTGATTTGTAGGATTTGAGGGCGTTTGAGGTGGTGATGGGAGGAGTGGAAGGGAGGCTCGGGCCACCTGAAAAGTGAAGTTGCTGGGTGGAAGAACAGTTAAGCAAAGGAAGGTGAGAAGAAGGAAAAATCTTTGGCCCTGATGGGATGTGTGTCAGGCTGTTGGAGATGGGAGGGTGCGTGGACACAGCGTGGAATTCTGCATTTTGTGGGCTGCACCCTTTGGCGGCTGCTGGAAGCCTCACCCCTGGAAGCGCCTTGCTGTGGTGGAGGTGACTCGGAGCCCACAGCAGCAGTGGGCTGGCTCTTGCCTGGGTTCCTCACTGCAGGCACCACGCACAGTGGACACGCAGACGAGGTTTGTACGACTCTGGGAGCTGCTGAGATCCGTGTGGGTCCCTTCCAGCAGGGACGTTTGTGATTCTCTATGTCACCCGTGGCCATGGACGGGGTTGTTAGGGCTGAAATCTGCGTGTGCACATCCTGGTGCTCCATCCCCTCCAGCTCCTCCTCCCCTCTTCATGCCAGGGGCCTGAGGCACTGCCCGTTCCTCACAGAGGTGAATCAGGAGAGAACTGAACGTTCCCACCCAGCTGGGAGGAGGGTGTTTGGGATCCCCGAGGGCTGGTGCTGGGGTCAGCTGGGGTGGAATTCCCCGGGTGGGTGGAATTCCCTGGGATGGGTGATGATGGTGACGATGCCACTGTCTGCACAGAGGTGCTGCCGTTTGGGAGGAGCTGTGCCCTTTCCCCCAGGCTGGATGCACACAGATGGGTTCAGCCAAAGTGTTGTAACAGGGTTTTTAATATTCTGGTCTCCTGTGGCCTGTGCTGAACGCTGGAGGCAGGCGAAGCGCTCCCATCGCCCATCAGCACTTAAGGGACGATGCATTTCGGGCTGCTTTGCACTGCAGCTGCTGCCTGAAGAGGAGCTGGCTGGTCCTGAGGCTGCCTGGCAGGGCAGGGTGGCAGGGAGGGCTCTGTCTGCCCTTGGCACAGCTCAGCAGGAGCAGGACGGGTGGCTCCATGCTGTTCCCTGGACAGATTGGAAGTGATGCCGTGTCTGGGCTGAGAGGGGACATTGTCTGGGAGGGGACATTGTCTGGGAGGGGACATTGTCTGGTGAAGCTGTTTGTTGTCACCTCCCCGTTGGTGTCAGGAGAGAGCATGTGGCTCTCTTTGCTATCTCTGAGTGTGGAAATGGGCACTGAGGGCCCCGTTTCCTCTCGTGTTGGTTTTCCTGGTCTGGAATGGGGTAGAGGAAAGCCCCTTGGGCAGAGCCCAGCTAGGAAGTGAAATCCACAGTGCTGGGATGTCCAAGCCAGTGTGGGATCCCATGAAACAGCTCGGTGAGGTGTTAGTGACTTCCCCAGGACACAGAGGATCCTGAACCTGCAGGATCTTCTCGGTCAGACCCTCATCTCCACACTGGCCCTGGGTGCTGTGATTATCCCAGTGCTCCCTGCAGGAGCTGTGGGGGGCTCAGGTTTGTTTGGTGGGGGGCTCCAGGGGGGACAGAATTGCCCCAAAGCTGTATCAGCTGCCTGTTCCCAGGGTCCCTGCAGCCCCTCCAGGACATGTCTTAGCACAGGATCTCAGGTCTGATCTCTATCGAAGTGTCTGTTCTGCTTTGCGCTCAGGAGGTCTGAACTCGCTCTAAGATTTGGAAATGCACCCTTTATCGGGGTGACAGACAGGCTCTCGTAACCAAAATGTGCAGATAAACAAGGAGAAATTGCATCCTCTGGTTTTGGTATTGACATGAGTAACCCAGCAGCCTGCAGCCCTTTTGCAGAGTGTGGTAAGAGGAAAATGGGCAGAGTAAGAGAGATTAGCCCGAATCAGGAAATTACCTTCAAAATTGAATTACTGAAATACAGAGCTTACTGAAAGGCAGGCAAATAGCTCCTGATATTTGCAGAGTTTGGTGACATTTCTGCCCGTGTCTGCACAGCGGGACGCGCGGATTAAATCTGCTGGAGTCCGTGTCGCGGAGCTCTCTGCTCTGCCTCCTTCCAGTGTTTTCTCTGGTGCTGTTCAGAGCTTCTCCTGCTGGAGGCCGGTCTGAGGCAGGCACCGAGCCCTGACCTTGTGGTTTTACCTCAGCAAAGCTGAAGATCTTTGTCTGGGCGGTGTTTGTGCCTCGGCAGGGCTGACCTGCGTCAGCCGCCGGCGGTCGGGAGCGCGGCTCCCGCGGCAGCAGAGCCGGGCCCTGGGACGCAAATAACCCCGGCATTGCCCAAGCCTGCCCCCGGTTCATCGAGTGCACCTCGCCCGCTGCCTCACAGCCCTGCTATTTCGGTTTGGAGCCTCTCCTGCCCCGTTTATTACAGGTTGCAGGGCTGAGTCAGAGGAGCGAGTTCAGCCCTGCGATGGAGAAACCTCGGGGCAGCCGCTGGCACGGCCGGGTGCTGGGGCACAGCTGGGTGTTGGGGACACGACTGGGTGTTGGGGCACAGATGGGTGTTGGGGACACGACTGGGTGTTGGGGACATGGCTGGGGGTTGGGGACAC
>VXBU01006160.1:23576-59898 GCA_013400315.1 Bombycilla garrulus
CACGACTGGGTGCTGGGGCACAGCTGGGTGTTGGGGACATGGCTGGGTGCTGTGACACATTTGGATGTTGAAGCACATCTGGGTCTTGGGGCACATCTGGATCTTGGGGCACAGCTGGGTGTTAGGGACATGGCTGGATGCTGGGACACATTTGGGTGTTGAAGCACAGCTGGGTTTTGGGGCACAACTGGGTTTTGGGGCACAGCTGGGTTTTGGGGCACAGCCAGGTGCCAGGCATGGCCACCCTTGGGACAGGATGGTGATGTGCATCCCCACCATTCCCGTGTGGGTGCTGATGGTGCCAGTCTGGAATTTGGGGTCAGCTGGTGCGTGGTCACTGGGGCAGCTGTGCCCAGGCCATACCAGGCCGTGCCCTGCTCTTCAGGAGCCTTGGGAATTCAAACGGGATGCCAGTGCAGCATGGTCTGTGGTGTGCCAGTGTTTCAGGGTTTCCTGCTGTGCTCTCCTTCTGGGACATTGGGAAAATCCACCACAGCCGTAAAAATGCTCTTGCCTTCCCTGCTGTCCTTGAGGACAGAAAGGAAAATAAATAATGCTTTAATTTAGACATAGAAGTGTGAGTTGCAGTGTGGACAGCACCAGCAGCTCCCTGGCACCCAAACTAGAGGAGGAAAGGCTGGAGCTGGGAGCCACCCCGGCCCCACAGCCGTGGCAGGCTGGGCCCCATTCCCCAGGCAGCCCAGAAATGTTATTAAGGAAACACATTTCACGTTTGCCGTTCCCAAGGAGTTGTTGCAAACGGCCACGGGCACGACACAGATAAAGGACGTGTGGGAAATGTCCCTGTCCTGCACAGAGGACACACCGTCGTCCCTGGAGCGTCCCCATGTGCTTCCAACACATCCAGCTGCTCCTGGCAGGGATGGAAGAGCAGCCAGTGGCACTTGGCTGCTTACTGGCTGAGGAGAGAGCAGCTCCCTTGGGTTTCAAGGTGAGAAATAAAGCACAAATCCACCTCATCCCATCTCTGGGCCTCAGGTGGGAACTTGTACAGCTTTTAAACCTCTCTTGCACATTAAATTCTTTTTGTGCCTCAATGAGGGGTTGGAAATCAGATTTCCAGACCTGCTTTTCCACATCATTGGTGCTTACACCTGGGTTTTGGTTTTCTCCAGAAATTAGGGCTTGGCAGAAACTCTGCGTTTACAAACTGGATGGTGGGCACAGCTCAGCCACTCACCCACCATGTCGCTGGGTCAAAGGGGATTTAGCACCTTCACCAAAATGTTACCAAGACACAGAACTGAGCCGTGAGGCCAGGATTGGTGAGAGAACTTCCCTTGTGCCTCCCCGCCACAATCGCCAAACCACTGCCACCCTGTCACCTGCAGTTCCATCCCTCAGGCACTTAAATCCAAAATCCATGCATGGTTCCACACTTGGGCTGCCCAAATGACAAATTCCAGAGGGTTTCACCCATCTGGAGCCCGTGGGAGGAAGGTGGTGGTGCAGGACTCGCTGTGGGGACACGTGGGGATGTGGCCATGAGGGTTTTGTACAAAACCCACCACAAGTGGCTACGTGAGGAATGTGCCCCCATTTGTGTTCCCTGTGAGGGCTTGATTTCCATTTCAGCTGGAGTGGAGCCAGGAGTGCAGCAGCACGGCTTCTCCTCAGGCCCTCTGGTTGAGAATCCACGTTGTTATCTCAGTGGTTTGAGTTCTTCAGCTCGGCAGGGAGCCCCAGGCTCTGCTGGTGGCTGTTTAGTCTGGAGGGGCCGTGTTTGGCTGCAGGGACAGCAGCAACACTCCCTGCCTCCTCTCCTCTCCTCTCCTCTCCACTCCTCTCCTCTCTTTTCCCTTCCCATTTTCCAGGTTCTAACTCCCAAAACATTGGATTTGCCTCCTGCCAATCCCTTCCAACAGAACTGNTTCTCTTCTCTTCTCTTCTCTTCTCTTCTCTCCTCTTCTCTCCTCTCCTCTCCTCTCCTCTCCTCTCCTCTCACGCTGGGCTGGGATGTCCCCACTGTGGGATTCCTTGGGGGACAGACCTGGGAAGGACTAAACTAAAATAAAATTAAAAAATAATCCAACTAAAAGTGCTTTAAACCTTGAGCACTGGGCAGTGGTGACGAGCTGGTGCTGGGGTGGGTGCTGAAGGAGATGCACAAATCCATCCCCTCAGGCTGTGCCAGCATGGTTTGTGTAACGACAATTTGCAAATGTAAATAATGAACCTGTGAGATGATTTGTAAAAAGTGACTTGGTCATTTTTGGTCATTCTGTCAAAATATTTTTAAATACGAGGTTGCTACACCTACAGCAGCAGTTGCTGCTCTGCCCTGGGTGCTGTCAGCAGCTTTGAGATATCTCAGTGTTTGCATCCTGGAGGGTTAATGAGTGAATTTCTCAGAGATTTGGGTATTTCCAGATGTCCTGCAAGGTGTAAAGTTCTCTTGGACAGCATCAAACCCAGCATTGTTGCTGAAGTGTGGGCTGGAGCTGAGCTGTGGATAAAAGATGCTCTTTGCACTTGCACACCAGGGGCTTTGCATGGAGAACTCTGTCCTGCTGGGCATCTCCAGGGTGCCTGGGACACAAAAGAAATAATCATAATTCCTTGGTTTTGCCAGAACCGTCTGGGTTGGGAGTTTTGCACCTAAGCTGTGGCCGTGGGTCCTCTCCCTCTGCAAAGTGGCACTTCAGGATCAGGCCAGACGTTGGTTGTGGAGCCCTGGCAGCTGCCCATGAGCTGCCAAAATTCACTTTTCTTCCATGGAAACCCACCAAACATTCCCATTTTGGCCTCTTTTTAGGGGTGGTGGTTTGCTCACACGGAGATAGGGGAAAACCAGATCATTTAGCTTTCAAAACCTTCCAAGAAATCACAACAAAAACCTTGGGAGAGACAGGAATTGTAAATCAGCCGCTTTTATCTCCTGAAAAATGGGAGAAAGAGGCATTTCCCACCTGTGAAATCTTACCAGCAAGTTACATGCCTAAAAGTGTTGTTTGAAAGGAAATGTTGCTACATGGCTATTGAACACATCTTTAATAATAAATTGTGGTGAAGACAGAACTAGTTAATATCCTTTGAAGGAAATAGGAGCTTTTTGTGGCAAGGAACCATTTATTTTGGATTATATCATAAAGAGTTTTTCTGACTGCAGTGCAAAGTCTGCAGACTGGGGAATGGGATTTTCCTTCAGAAGTCGAAGTTTATTTTCTGTTACAGCCCGTGTGGGCAGCAAATTCCTCTGTCTTCCCTTTCTTTGTTATTCTCTGTTCTTTTCAGTGCGAAATGTTGAAGTTTCCTTTTTCAATATTGCTGTTTAACACTGCCCTAATGGAAGGGGTTTAACAGCATCCATCCCTGTGCTGTGTCAGTGCCAGTGGGAAGAGGTTAACCAGCCCCTTGGAAGTGTGTTTCTCTCCCCTCCCTCAGGAATTGGGTTTAAGACCTTCACGGGGAAGTATTTAATGTGTTTTCATTAAGTCAGGGTTTCTTTTTCGTGTTCCAGCGTTGCTCTCAGAGCTGCTTTGGTTCTCGGGGTTGGCTGGGCTGGTGCAGGCTCTGCAGGAGCCGTCGGGGTCGCTGCTGGGGCACGGCAGGTTCAAGTGATGCTGCAGCCAAGTGCTGGCAATAGAACCAGAAAATCAGGGAATCGTTAAGGCTGGAAAAGCTCTCCAAGCTCATGGAATCCAAACATTAACCCAGCATTTCCAAGCCCACCGCTAAACCGTGTCCCCGCTGGCCCCATCTTTTGAACCCTTCAGGGACGGCGTTCCCACCCCTGCCCTGGGCAGCCTCTTCCAGTGCCTCAACACCCTTTTGGTGAAGAAATTCCTCCTAATTTCTAATCTAAACCTCCCCAGGCACAACTTGAGGCTGTTTCCTCTCATCCTGGGGTGGAACTGCTGCCTTGAGCAGTGCCTTTGCAAAGCAGGCTTTGTAAAGGTGGCGCCTTCTTCAGCACCAGTCAGTTCGGTTTTTACTGGGGTCATTTTTTTGCTGAAAGTAGATTTAAGGTTCTGCTTAATGTCACAGATATCCTGGAAGTTTTCCTTATCAAAACTGGGTTGTGGAGATGTCTCTCAGCATCATTTCAAACCAGGCTCTGTTTTTTCCCCCCTCAGTTATTCTTAAAACTTGGCTTTTTTAAGTCAAGTGCTTGTGGATGTCTCCATGTGCCAAGTTGCAGGGAAAGCTCTCAAATAAGCTTTAGCTCCAAGGCTCAGGGTCCAGCAAGGCTGCAGGGGTTGTTTACTCAGAAAATTCATGTTTTTTTGGGTGCTGGGGAGCAGATACACGATCCCATCTGCTGAGCCACCAGCAGAGCCTTCAGCAGAAGGAGCCACATTCAGGCTTTGTGCTGTGTGTGGTGTTCACTGGGGCTTTCCTTGTTGCAGATCCCAGGGGATTGCAGTAAAACCTCTCTGCACTGGAGGTTTGTGCCCCAGGATGGAGCCCTGTGCTGCTGTTGTGCTGTCTGATGCCTGTGTGGATACCTGGTGCCTGCCGTGGGTGGCTCTCGTGTTTCAGTCCCTGAGCTGGGGACTCCTGTATTTGATCACCTGCTTTTCTCAGATTTGTGATCTCCAAAAGCTCGGTTTCTCTGTCTGGGGCTGAAATAGGCCTGTGGCTTTGCACTTGCTACAGTCCGGCACATAAACACAGGAAACGAAGCTGAAAATAGTAATGATTCATGAAACGCTGTGGAAAATACTGGTTTGCTGGTGGATAGAACAGGTACCATCCAATTTTGTGTGTTATTAAGCTGCCCCCACATTTGGAGCTCCTGTGCAGATGATTTTAATGCGTCTGCTCTGGCAAACTGGGGGATTTTATTTTGACAGTGAGACACTTGCTTGGCAGTTCCTACTGAACAGAACTGATCTTGAGACTTCCAATTATTCTTTTCGTTAAAAAAAAAAAAAAAAAGCCTTCTAAGTATGTTTGTGTTTGGGGAGAAAGTCAATGGTGTGAGCTGGCCTGTTGGATTTTGGAGCTGGGGATTGGGGCGAAGGGGGATCCTGCATCCCACTGCAGCCTGCTGGGGTGCTTCTGTTTCTTATTTCTGGTTTCAAAACAGTGCCAGGCTCAGGATTGCTGATTTTTCCTGCAAGCCACTCGCAGACATTGGCCCCAGAGGCTTGGAGAGAAGTGCTTTGCATGTTGGAACAAAAGGAGCTCAGAAATTTGGCCTGGTCCTGTTAAAAGCTGTGAAATCACCTGAATTCTGCCCAGGATTCATTAAATAACCATAGAGTCAGCACGTCCCCCCTCAGCAGCTTTGGGTGCTGCAGGTGCAAGTCCTGGCCACGGCAATTCCCATTTCCCATTCCTCCTCCTGGTGCCATAATGAAATCCTTGTCTAATTCCAGCTACTGTTGTTGCTTTCTGCTTTCTTGAAAAGAAAACCCCAAAGAAACGTTAAATTCTGCCTGTGCCTTGGCAGCTCAAACGCAGGGACAGATTGTGCTTCAAAAAAATGGCAAAGTTTCAAAATATTGTGTTCTGTGAAGAAGAGACAAGGAAAATAAACTCCCCAGAGTGCAGATTTTATTTCCCCAGGGGGAAAGGCTTTTAATATTTATTTGGGTTTGGCGTTTTCCTCCCTGGTTCTGCTGACACCGCTTGTGAACCACGATAAGATCCAGCGCTGCACAGCCTGTTCTGGGTGCAGTTCAGATCAGCTTTATCCCCAGCAGGTTCATTTTCTCCCTCCCAGAGCAGGTTCCTGAGCCTCAGGGACAGTACGTGGGGTGGTGCAAGCAAATTCATGAAGAATAAAATGGAGAAAAGGGAATAACAGAGCAAATCTGCGCCTGGTTCTCGTTTGGTTTTGGTTGTGCCGGTGGGACTGCAGCAGAGTGAAGGGCTGATCCTTGGGGTTTGTCAGGAGGCAGCTGCTGAGAGTTCGTGGGGACAGTTCAGCCCTAAAAGCGGCAGCTCCTCCATAATTTGGTGGATTTTTGTGTCTTCTTTTCCAAAATCAGTTTGAAGGTGCTTTTCCTGTGCCTGTCTCGTTTCCCTGAGGGTGCAGAGAGGTCTCTGGGATGGCAGCTGGGAAAATGCCAGAGGAACGGGGGTTTTGTTTGCCTGCTCTGCCAGACCTGTGTTTCTGAGATTGCTTTTTTTGGGTGGTGTTCCATCGTGCAGAACATTTCTCCCCATTCAAATTAACATCCTCTGAGTCTGAGGTGCACTTGGCATAGCTTGGGCAGGAAAGGGAATCAGCAGCAGGGCTGGTGCTCACTTCTGCAGAACTGGCAGGAAAAGGGTCAAAGAGCAGCTCTGCTCACTGCAGGAATTCCTCCACTGCTTTTTAAAACCGTTTTTGCTTCCTCACACCCCAGCTTTTACTTTTTGGGAAAGCTCAGAGCTGTTCTTTGTGCTCTCCATGACCTTGCTGCTTTTATTTTGCTTTTCCTGTGTGAGCCTGAGAGCTCCTAAGAGCAGAGAATTGGTTTTGGTTTTTTTTTTTTTCAATTTTTTTTTCCCTGTGTGCATTCACAGCTCTGTTGATTTCTAATCCCAGCAGTGAGTGTGCACAGGGGTTTCCAGTGAATGCTGTTCCCACAAGGTGTCAGCTGGATTCTTGCAGCCTGCCCCATCCTGGAATGGCTTTGTCAAAAGGAGAGAGCGTGATCCCATCTTTTGGAGCAGACAAGGGAAAAAAATACTAAAAAACCCACCTAAAAAACACTAAAAATGAAAAAAAACCAAAACAAAACCAAACCAAACCCCAAACCCAAACAAAAACAAACAAACAAAACAAAACAAAACAAACCCCAAACCTAAAAAAAAAGGCGAAAAACTCAAACAAAAATAAACAAAAAACTCCACCAACAACAGCAACATCAAAAACCAACCAAAACCTTAAAAAACAATTGCTGATCTGAATTGATTAATTGATTCATCAAGGTCATTTTCCATTCTGGGCGCCTGCCCTTTGATCCAGCACCCCTCTGGCACTGGGATGCACAGGCATCTATTGATGTGTCAGAAGGAAAAACAAATTCAGACATGTGCAGGTGATGTTTGAGAGAGAGGGCTGGGAGCAGAGAATAAACCTCATGCTTGAAAGAAAGAGTAATTGATGTAGTTGTTAGACTAAAAATGCTGAATGCCTGAATTAGATGTTTGTGCCTTTTCTGAGGGGATGAACCATGGATTTTATCAGCCAGCCCAGCAGGCAGATGTTTACCTGGGGGTCTGGTGACACGACTGATGTTCCCAGGTTGTTTTCTCTGTGAATTTGAGCTCCCTGTGCTGGGATGGGGCTGGATCCGTGCACTCATAAAAAGGTTTTTGTGTTCCTCTGCTGCTGCTTTGGAGCCCCTTTCCAGGAGAGCTGCAGCTGAGCTGCCTCACATCTTGAGCTGCATCCAGCTCAGAACAGCTTGGCTGGTCAGTGTGAATAGAAACAAATGGCTTTGAAGCCTGGAAACTTGAATTCTGCTTTATTTTTGCTGGGTTTGCAGAACTTTAATGACCAGGAGATGAAACGTGCAGTTAAACAGAATCAGAATCTGCACTTTCAGATGCAGCTTTAGGAAGATGTTTCATCCTGCCAGGGTTTGAAGTGATGTGTCTGGAATGGTTGTAAATCTGAGAAGTGTTTGAAGGGATCCTGTGTGGGTAGGAGGAGAAATACCTTTCCCTTTGCATGTTCTCGTGGCCTGCCTTTGCCAGAGCTCTTGCCTGTTTTCTGGACCGAGTTGGCAGGCAGGGCTCGCAGGTTGAAAGGAAACCTCGCTGAACAAAGGCACTTTATGTTTGAACTCTGTGCCCCGAGTCTGCCCCACCAGCCTGGCCGGGCACTTCTGTTAAATAGGGTCAACAAATACAGACAAGCTGTGCTTTGCAAATCAACCCCAAACAAATCCTAAAAACAGCAACAACACCAAGGAAAAAGTGCCTTTCTGTAACTTTGCCTCTCTTGTTTCGCAGGCAAGAAGAGAAACCCTGGGCTGAAAATTCCTAAAGAAGCATTTGAGCAGCCCCAGACAAGCTCCACGTAAGTCTGCAAACACTGAGGCAGAAGGAGAAGCGAACCACGAAGCCCAGCTGCCTTCCAGCCTTGCCTGCAGCGTGGCAGTGCCCAAGGCCAGGCTGGATGGAGCTTGGAGCACCCTGGGACAGTGGAAGCTGTCCCTGCCCGGCGCAGGGCGTGGAATTAAATGGTGTTCAAGGTCCCTTCAACCCCCGCCATTCTGGGATTGTGTGATCATTTCACAAGCCGTGCATTTCTCAGGGGGTCTCAGCCCATCTGTGTCTCACGTGCTGCTTAATGATTCAGGAAGAGAGAAAAGCCGGAATGGGCCCCAGTTTGGGCTGGTGTGGCGCTTTGGCACCAGTTTGGGTGACAGGAATTTGGTCAAGGCCTAGAAACTCGTCCCCTTCCCTGCCTGCTCAGCCTGGCAGAGGGATCCCTCTGGTTTTAAGGCACTCTGTGCACCTCCAGCCTGCTTGGCTTTCTTTGCTTCTGTGAGGATTGAATGTTTGTAGCCTGCTAACCTGTGCTGTGTGCCTGAGGTGATGATTTGTAGCAGCTTTAAATGTTCCTGCCCGTGGAATCCATTTCTCATCCAGGCTGGCAGAGGTTTGGTGCTTGGTTTCACAGTGAATCCCTCTGGGTTCCTGCAGGGGCGGGCTGGGTGTGAGAAATGCCAGTTCCTTTTCTCCTGAGCCCTTTTTTGGGGTGACTTTGTGGGTCTGTTGATCCTGCAGAGCTGCCCGGGGCTGCGGGGGCTGCTGGCCTGGAGCTGTGAGGGGAAGGCTCGTGGGTTGGATTTGCTCACTGAGGGAAAACTGAGGGAAAATTGGTCTTTGTAGGGAATATTTCACATCTTTTCCCTTTCCTTTCGTGCAGGCCACCCAGAGATCTGGACTCCAAAGCCTGCATCTCAATTGGTGAGGAGGTAAGGCTGAGACACCTCTGGGACCAGATGAGCGCGCTGGGCTGGCTGCTTGTGGGACTTCACTCCCCCCAGAAAGGGCAGATAATTAAATCCCAGCTGCTACAACTAATGCAGCCCATTTTACCTGAGTCAGAAAGCAGTTGCAGGGTGGATAAAAGCTGAGAAGATCCAAGCTGGGAGCTTGTGAGCTCTGGGGGCTTGTGAGCCACGTCCAGCCATAAATACCCGTGTGGCACCTGGTGTTCGTGCTCCTGCAGGCTGGGCTGTGGGCTGGGAGCCCAGGGTGGCCCCGTGGCCAGCTGGAGCTGCTGGCTGGCACTGCCCTGCTGAGCCTGCCCCCAGCGCTCCCTCACCATGACACGTGGGCTCCCTTCATACTTTCCACCATGGAAATTCCTTCCTTGCTGCACTGAGGTGCAGCTAATCCCCTGGAAATAACCCTCAGAAAGCGAGGGGGTTGCTGACAGGGTTGTTTTACTCTCCCCTGCGGTTCCTTTGCCGATTTAAAGCCTTCACCCAAAATATTTCTCTTTGCTAATGTTGAAGGTCATCTCCTCAGGAGTCGAAGTCAGGGTAGATGTTCCTGCCCTGGAAGCAAATCCTTCTGACAGCATGGAAACCAGTCCACCTGGATGAGAAAACAAATATCAAGGAGAAAAACAAACCCCAGGACAGTTATTTTGATAGAAAAAGGCAGAGCAGAATTGAAAAAAAAAAAAGCGCTTTAAAGCTGGACAATAAATTTACGAAGCGCAAAAGATAGGCCTTGGTCAGTGAGGTAATTTATGCAGCGAAATGCTAATCCAATAGTGGTTTAAAATGCCCGATTTTGGAGGCTTTCCTTTCATTTTAGATTTTGTAGGGGCTGGGAGGCGGAAACAGCGTGAGATGCAAAATGGTGCAGCATGGAGTCAGAGAAAACTCCTGCTCCAAGAAATCACAGGGATGAGGGGTGAGGGGTGAGGGATGAGGGGTGAGCCCGTGCTGTGGCTGAGCCTCCCTGCAGCCCCCAGGGCAGGAGTGGGTGCACAGGGGAGGATGTGCGTCCAGGGCTGCGCTCTGGGGCACAGCACAGAACAAACACCCAGAAGGGGCCACTGATGGCTTTTGTTCCCCAGAACTTTGAGGTGAAGGCTGATGACCTGGAACCCATCTCCGAGCTGGGCCGAGGTGCGTACGGGGTGGTGGAGAAGATGCGGCACGTGCCCAGCGGGCAGATCATGGCAGTGAAGGTACAGTGAGCCTCGGGGGCTTCTGGCCTTTCTGGGGTGCTGGGCACACGTGGAATCCCCCCCGTTCCTTTCCCGACATTTGCTGATTTCCTCATGAAATCCTCTTCCCACGCAGGGCCTGAGGGAGATTTGGGTTATTTAACCAAGAAAAGGGGGGAGTTTTAAAAGTGGGGTGCTCCATCAGTCACATTGTTCACCTTTATCCACAATATTCCTGTCTGCCTAGGATTCAATATTTTTTAAATTATATTTTTCACCATCGTTTTTTAAATACACACATACATATAAATTTACAATATTTTTTTCTGCTGTAGCCCCTCAGATTCACTTCATAATTATAAAGAAAACTAAATCTAATTGCACAAGAGTCTCTTCATCATCTGGGACTTTTTCGGTCTCCTTGGAACAGGAAGTTTTTGTTGGGATTTTCACGTTTTGCCTGCCGCAGTGGGATCTTGACTCATGGCAGGCTTGTAGATCCTATCATGGAAAGTTTTCATAACAACAGCTTAGACTCATAAATTTGGAGATTAGGGAAATGGTCATGGGAAAAATTGTAGTTTGGGAAGCACCGGTTTTTGCTTGGCTGAATTGGTCTAACAGTGGCCTGTAAAGGCCTGGAATTGTGATGCAGCTGGACCAATTAAGTGAAGCCCAGGCTTTCCAAACTCCTGGTTAATAAATCATCCTGCTACAGGAGCCCTCTCTTGTGCCCAGCACCTGGATCAGGTGTCCACTGGACTCCAGAAGTCGCAGCTTTCCACCAGCCTGCAGTTTGATTTCCTGCTCCTTTCTCCTCTCCCCAAGCCACTTCTTTCTTTTGGCTCTCGGGGAGTTTGCAGGGAGGAGCAGAGCCGCCGGTGCTGAGCAGAGCCCTGGGGACGTGCCTGTGACAGAGGTGGTGGCACAGGGGTGGCACAGGGGTGCCGGCAGGGCCCCGGGGCAGCCACCCCTGCCACGCTGTGTGTTGCAGAGGATCCGAGCCACGGTGAACAGCCAGGAGCAGAAGAGGCTGCTGATGGATCTGGATATCTCCATGAGGACGGTGGATTGTCCCTTCACCGTCACCTTCTACGGGGCTCTGTTCCGAGAGGTGAGGCTGCTGGGGACTCGGCTGCCAGTCCTGCGCTTCCTCCAGGTGCCAGGGGTTTCATCTCCACCTGGGCACGGAGATTTGCTCAGTCCTGGCCTGAGGATGTGTCACTCGCTGTGGCTGGCACAGCCACCAGCCCTCAGCCTGGACCCAGAGCGGTAAAACTGCCCTGGCTCGGTTTCATCCCCGTGGAGGAAAAGTGTGGAAAGCTCTGAGAAGCAGGATTTATTGAAGGGCTTGAGGCACAGCTCTGCAGAGCTGAACTTTTCCTGCCTGGGCACTGGAGCCTCAGTTCCTGATAAGTTTCTGGGCTCCTAAATCACTGTGGCTCTGCTTTGGGAGGAGTACACCCTAGATGGTAGAGAATGTGAACAGCATGAGTTCCAAAGCAGGGGAGAGGAGGCCCAGGACAGCTTTGCTGAATGGGAAAGGAAAGGAAAGGAAAGGAAAGGAAAGGAAAGGAAAGGAAAGGAAAGGAAAGGAAAGGAAAGGAAAGGAAAGGAAAGGAAAGGAAAGGAAAGGAAGAAGGAATAGATGCTTTGTTTCAATATCTGAGTATTTTGCTTTACTCTCCAGGGAGATGTGTGGATTTGCATGGAGCTGATGGATACCTCACTGGACAAATTCTATAAACACGTCATTGACAAAGGCCTGACGATCCCCGAGGACATCCTGGGGAAAATTGCAGTCTCTGTGAGTACAGCAGGGTGAGGATGGGAGGGAAGGGGGTTTCTCTTCTGAGCCAAGTCTTGCCTGACCCGGGCTCCCTGCTGTGTGTGCACCAGGCAGAGGGTGGTCTGTGTGCCAGTCCGTGTGGCCGTTCCCACAGCCGCCCTCCTGGCTGCTCCTGTTACTTATGAGCCATAAAAGTGCCCATCCATTCACATGAAGGAGAGGTGGCCCCGTGGGAGATGTGGGGAGGCTCCTGCAGCTCCTTTCCCTTCTCTTCGGGGTCCTGGAGCCCCCAGGAGGTTCCCTGGGTACCCGCCCACACCTCAGGCTGCTGGCGGGGTGCAGGACTCACGGGGGATGTGCTTTTCCTGCCCTCCAGGCAGGTGTGGGGTGAAGCCAGGTATCATTTCCTGCTCCTGGTGGTGCCGCCAGCTGTGGCTGACTCTGGGTTTGTCGTTTCAGATTGTGAAAGCACTAGAACACCTCCACAGTAAGCTCTCCGTGATCCACCGAGGTGAGTCCAGGCACACACTGCCCTGCTCTCAGCCTGGTCAGGGCTCCCAAAATCCCTGAGACAAAGCCAGCCTTCCACAGCAGAAATGCTCCCCAGCGCCTCAGGACTCGTAGCCAAACCCAGGCACGGGAGATGGCTGCTGTTTGTTTGCTCCTGAAAACCTGCCTGCTGCTCCCAGGTTTGCCTGCAGTGGAGGAGGAAGGGCTGTTTCCCTGGGGCTGCTTTCCCCTAAACCCGTGGTCTGCTGGATCACCTGGGTGAAGTTCAGCCAGGCTTTTCCAAACCCTGACCTTGGGAGGCTCTGGAGCAGGCTTTGCCCAGGTTTGTCCCCCAGCTCTGTGTGCAGTGAGAGGGATCTCCCTGCCCCTCATCCTCCTGCACTGCTCCAGCCATCCTCACCCCTTCCACGAGCTTCCCTGAGCAGTCTGACACCCAGACCAGCCTCCAACGAGATCAGGAATTCCCTCCTTAAACTCTTGTGACGTTTTCCCCTCTGGAGCATCTCAGAGCTGCCCTGAGCACACTCAGAAACAAATTTGCAGTTGCTGCTCGACACCTTTATTTTAAAGGGTATTTTCCAGTTGTCATGAGGAGGAAAGAGCCCCCCCTGGGTGTGTGAGTGCCTTTAAGCAGCAGAGCTCAGCTGGAGCAGGCAGTGGCACTGGCTGTGCTCTTCCTGTGGCTTGGGGTGGCGTTTCTGTATCACGTACAGAAGGTGGAGAGCCCTCCCTGGCTGCTGGGCTTCTGTGTGCACTTGTTGGATTTCCACTGAAAATTGTCTTATTTCAGCATAGGAACAGATGGGTGAGGATTTTGGATACCTGAGGCTTTTGATTGCAGAATGCTGATTAGAGAGCAGACATTAACGAGCTGTAAACCCGCAGTTTTAACCAGCAGGACTCAAACACAGCTTGTGGTGTCCTTCGGAGGGTGTTTCAGCTCTTCTGTTTGTCCTGTGGAGACAGGGGATCTTCAGGAAGTTATTTAGGGTGGCAGCAGGGAAAGGATTGCTCCCTGTGGAGCACCTCAGAGAAAGCAGGGTCGGCTGTGCTGAAATTCCATTTGGGATTCGCCTGCTCTGCAGGAGAACACCTCCATGCTCTCCTGGGTTTCACTTCTGGCACCTCTGGGTGCCTTCATTTCCCCTTCTGCTGGGGATTGGAGCTGCCCTCACCAGCCTGATGAGCAGCAGGGATTTGTAAAGCCACGATGGGAACAGATAAACCTGTCAGGGATAGAGAGATGAGACTCTGGCCTGATCTCCATGGGGTGTGGAGCTCCCACTCTCCTGCTGCAGTCGGGTTTTGTGTCCTTGAGACCAGAGGCTGTTTCTGAACCTTTGATCCTCGTCTCAGTTTGCTGCTCTCTCCTTCCCCTGCAGCCCTTTCACCCTTTTCTGCCCCACATCCTTCCCCCAGGGCTTTTTCCTTTTGCTGGCACGATCCCAGCCCCACGGGGCCTTGCAGAGCTGCAGCCCTTTGCAGACACCCCATAGAGTCACCCCAGCCCTACAGAGCTGCTCCCTGCGAGCCCCCCGAGCTCCGTGACCATTCCCTGGGGTGTGCTGGTGATGTGCAGAGTTACCTCCTGCTGCCCTGAGCCCCAGGGGGGAGTGTGTGAGGAACGGGACAGGGCCAGGACACATGACAGCCCCGTGAGGCCGTCACCTGAACGTGCCGCAGCCCGGCCAGCGGGGTTTTGGCACGCCTGCAGCTCTGGGCTCTGCTCTGCTTGGCTGCCCTCTGCTGATGGGACCCTGTGTGGCTGCTTGTGGCTTGGGCCAGCCGCCCCCGCGTGACAGTGACTGTGGTCTGTGTTCCTTCTTGCAGATGTAAAGCCCTCTAACGTGTTGATCAATACGCAGGGGCAGGTGAAAATGTGCGATTTTGGGATTAGCGGTTACCTCGTTGACTCAGTTGCTAAAACCATGGATGCAGGATGCAAACCCTACATGGCTGTAAGTCGAGACGCTGCGTGGGGAGCAGCCAAAGGAACATGAGCCCGGGGGGAAGGAGCAGCCTCCAGCATCTGTCCTGGGAACTCGTTCGGGGAGACGTAGCCCTGAGGCTGAGGGACACAATCCCCTTGGGAGGGGAGGCAGATCTCAGAGCTCGGATCACATCTCCTGGGCACGGCTTCCCGCTGCATCTCGCCTGCCCGTGACCTTGGGAATTGCTCCCTCTTACCTGTTTGCCTCTTGCCCCATTTGTGGGCACAGTAGTGCTTAGCACGGGGAGGAAAAAGCCAGTCCCTGGGGACCGGGTCCCTCAGGCTGCTCCTGGGAGCTGCTGTGCAGGATTCACCCTCGGTGGAGCACTCGAGCCGGGTGAAAACCGTCCTGGAGAGCTGAGCCTTGTCAGCCCCTTGGTGCCAGCTGTGCCAGGTCAGCTCCAGCCCCAGCCCCTGGGCAGGTGCCAGCGGCTTGTGGTGACCATTTCACTGGGGAGGATGGGACCCAGCTGGGCCCAGGAGGGCGAGGTGGAGGTGTGGGCAAAGGGGCGCTGGGCTGCCACCCTGAGAGACCCCCCTGGGTGCGGGCAGGGCGCTGGGGCCGTCCCTGCTCCTCACCCAGCTCTGTCTCCGTCGGCAGCCTGAGAGAATTAACCCGGAGCTGAACCAGAAGGGGTACAGCGTCAAATCCGACATCTGGAGCCTGGGCATCACCATGGTAGGGTCACCGGGGAGCAGGAGGGCTCCGTGCGGCTCACGGGTTCATTTTCCTCCCCACGGGGACGCTGGTGGTGCGGGGTGGGAACGGGGAGAGCTCAGGAGAGCTCAGGGAACGAGGCACGGCCCGGAGGAAGGAGGAGGGAGGGAGCTGCTCTGTCAGCTGCTCCCTGCTCTGGGTGAGTCCCCAGCTGCCGGGAGATGGCAGCATGGACTAAGGCACAGGGAGCAGGCTGGATTCCTGCACACAAACCCAGCACAGAAATCCTCCCGGCACTGAAATCCTCCCAGCTCTCCGCCGAGCAGGGCCGGGGGTGGCTCCCACACGGTGTTTTGGGGGAATCCATCTGCTCCCAAAGCTGTCACCCTCTGCAGGCTGGGGCCGCTTTAACTCCAGCCTTTCCCAGGAGCTGTGTGTGACACGGGGGTGACAGGGAATTGTACGTGGAGCTGGCTGGGTCCCCTCCAGCCTCTCCTGTTGGGGACAGGTGGGGTGAGGAAATCGTAGAATCCCAGAATGGTTTGGGTGGAAAAGACCCTAAAAGATCATCTCATTCCACCTCCTGCCATGGGCAGGGACACCTGCCACTGTCCCAGGGTGCTCCAAGCCCTGTCCAGCCTGGCCTTGGACACTTCCAGGGGCAGCCCCAACTGCTCTGGGCACCCTGTGCCTCCCCACCCTCACAGGAAAGAATTCCCTGCTAATATTTAATCTATATCTCTCCTCTTGTAGTTCAAAACCAACCCCCTTGTTCTACCACTGTTTGCCCATGTAAACAGTCACTCTCCCTCCTTTCTGGAAGCTCCCTTTAGGTACTGCAGGAGGCTCTAAGATCTCCTGGGAACGTTCCCATCTGCAGCCTGAACAACCCCATTTGTGTGGAGCTCACAAAAGCACACCCTGGGTGGGCGATCCCAAATCCCAAACCTGTGGGGTGGGCGGGCTCTGGGGGGTCCAGCCCCAGTCCTGAGGCCTGGGCTGTGTGTCCCCAGATCGAGCTGGCCATCCTGCGCTTTCCCTACGACTCCTGGGGGACGCCCTTCCAGCAGCTCAAGCAGGTGGTGGAGGAGCCGTCGCCACAGCTCCCGGCCGAGAAGTTCTCAGCGGAGTTCGTCGATTTTACCTCGCAATGGTAAAAAATTCCCTCTTCTCCTTGCTCTCCCCGTCCCTGCTCACCCTCACCATGTCGGTCCCTGTCTGCACAGGCAGCTCTCAACCCCCACACAGAGAAATGTGGGGCTGCTTCTGAGCTGCCAGCGCCGGTGCTGCCCGCTCAGCTGCTGCTGCCTGGGGACTCTCAGTACCCACATTTAGATTGTTCAGAGCCTTGCTCAAACATGTTTTCATGTCCCCGTGGCCCCGTGCTCAGCTCCTGACCCACGCTGGGGAGTAGCTGCCCTGCCCACTCTGCGCTGGCTCTGGGAGAGCTGTCTTGGAAAAACCCTCTCACCAGATGCCCCCCGTTCTTGCAAGGCCCACACTGAGGTTTTGGAGCAGCTGCTGTTCCTGCAAACAGTAGGAATAGCTGTATTTCAATAGCTGCTGGCTATTTCCCAGCTGCCTGCTTGTGCCAGGCAGGCTGTTTCTCTCTGAGGGATTTGCTCTTCCAAACCCCGTGTCCTGCAGCTCGGGCTGTGGCTGCTTTAGGAGTTACATCCACAGCCACTTTGGGGAGCACGTGGTGATTCCTGTCTTTGCAAATCCTGCCCTCCAGGCTCGCTGGAGATCCCTCACTGCCAGCAGAGTGGCATGGAGCTGGAGTGGTGAACTTTGCACCAGTTTTGTACAAAGAACTTGGGATGGTGAACTTTGCGTAGTTTTGTGTTATTGGGGGTCTGGGAATTCGTTCTGACTCCAAACCAGGTCTCAGCCTCTCTGAATCCAGCCTGGCTTAGGACTGTGCTTATCCATCTGCTGCCTGGGACAGTGAAGTCTGGTCACCTGTAGGCATTGCAGGGAGGTTCCTCTGAGTCAGGATCAGATCCCGATATAACTCTTCATTCCTGAAAATTTACATTGATTTCAGTAACTTATCACCACATTTCCTGCTATTAATAACCTGGGGATGAATTTGTTTTGTAGGGGATCTAAATTAAGAGAGTTGCACCAAACCTGGACACAGCTAACCTTCAAATTCAGCTTGTCATCTTGGCTGGGGCTGCTGCTGGGCTGGGAGGATGTGACACATCCCGTACCTTGGGGCCGGCGCTGCTGGCACGTATCGGCCCCGGGTTCCTCTGTTCATTCACAACATGACACTGAACACGAGCCCTCCACACACAGCAAGCAGGAAATATCTATTCAGTGTGTGTCCTCTGCTTCCTCTGGGCCCCAGCAAATCCCAGCAGAGGTTCTCACTTTTGTTTTGCTCAGTGTGACACCTTTTCCCCGCCACCGCCGCGTACGTGTGTGAAGATCTTTTCAAGTTGCTCCAAGTGTCTTTCCCCTAAATACACAGCCAGGAAGTGAGTAGAGATTACGTCCTGTCTTTTAAAAGCTATTTTCTGCTGGAGGGAAACCAAAATAACTCCCAGCTACAACCCTCCAGGGCCATCTGTTGTAGGAGAGGAGAAAAAAGGATGTCCCATGGACCCGTCCCCGCTGATAACGGCGCGGTGATAAACAAACAGTTGTACACGTGCTCTGCAGCCACTCAGCCGCTGCTCCCAGGCAGAGTTTGGAGGCTGAATGCACTCCCTGAGTCACTGGCCTGTTGGAGAGCACCCAAACTCCCCGCTGTACCTGCCCCCCGGCAGCAGGCAGTGTTTTAAGTGGTGTTCTTGGTGGCTCCAGA
Organism: Bombycilla garrulus; assembly: GCA_013400315.1. Lineage (NCBI taxonomy): Eukaryota > Metazoa > Chordata > Aves > Passeriformes > Bombycillidae > Bombycilla > Bombycilla garrulus. The sequence continues at coordinate 41,438 of VXBU01006160.1, forward strand.
TCTCCTGGAGGGCTTTGAGCTCTTGCACCCAGCGCTGTTGGCTGTCGCTGTCCTCCAGGTCTGAATTGTTTCTGCAATTGGATGAGTGGTTGAACTTACTCTGCAGTCTTTAAACTTTACTTTTGTCATGATATCGTATTATAGCCTTACTTAAATTGCAGACAGAATGTAAATTCCATTTTTTTCTCTTTTTTTTTTCCCCAATTAAAGCTTGAAGAAGAATTCCAAAGAACGGCCGACATACCCAGAGCTTATGGTGAGTGTGGCTGCATCAAGCAGTGTGTTCAGAGCTGAAAAGGGTCACAGTGAGGTGCTGAAGACAGAGATTCCAGCAGTGATGGTGTTCTGGGATGCTTTGCATCTCTTTTTTCATACCAGATGGAAGAATTGTGACACCTCAGAGTCCTGGGAGCGAGCAAATCAGAGATGCTCTTTGAAATCTCAGCCAGGTGCTTTTCCAGTCAGATCAAGGGAGAAAATATATGTTAAAGCAGGTAATGGACAAGAATGAGGCTGTGAAGAATCAGTTATTGAGGCTCAAATCCTCCTCTGGGCTTCGTGTGATCAATTCAAACACCTCAGTGCTCCACAAGAGCTGCAGGAGCTGGGCTTTGCTGCCCTGGTGCCTTGGAGAGGAGGAATTTTGGACAGAGTAATTCCTGGATGCTGGGGACAGAGATGAGTCTGTTACTATTCATTCTGGTTATTGAATTCCATCTGCTGCCCAGAGACAGTTTGCTGGGAGGGGTAACTGAGGAGTAACTAAGGAGGAAAATGCCAATGAGGGTTGGTGACAGAGGAAATTTGGGGCACTGGCCTGTGCCCAGCCAGAGCCAGAGCAGATTGTTCTGCTTGGCCTCCACAGCCTCATGGCCTCTCTCTCTCTCTCTGTCTGTCTCCTGACTTTCTGGTGTTGATCCTGGTGCTCCTAAAAGCTGGTAAGAAACAGGAGGGCTCAGGAAGTTGTGGTTTCACTCCTGCAGACATTTCATCCTTTCTCACTCTCACACAATTCACAGCTTTCTAAAGGCAGGGAGGTGCCTAAATTTGTTATTTCTGAAGATCCTGACCCTGCATTCCCACCCCTGTCCAGTCTCAGTGTCAAGATCGTCTGGATTAAGGGTGGAAAGTGCTGCAGGATTCCTTCAGGCACTGGCATTCCCTACCCCACGTTTTTTGGGATGTACATTCTGCCATCACCCCCTCACACCTTCTGCTCAGAGGTGAGAAGGTGCCAGGTTTGAGGGGATTTTTAATGCACCACCCTGAGTTGCAAGCAGTGAATAATTCCCGTGGCACTCGGTGCTGGGCCCTGTAATGCAATTAAACTATAAATAGATCTGATTGACACACAGCTTGCCCCAGACTGCTTTTAAACAAAGGGAGGCCTGAGATTTATGACTTTTTTTTAAAAACTTTTTTTTTGGGGGGGGGCTATATTACTGAATAAATCCATCTGTATATTTTAAGCAGATTTCTGAACTCTGCCAAATGGCCTTTTATCAAAAAGGGTTCACCGAAGCAGCTCCGTCTGCTGCAGCATTAATACCCATTGGCAAGGGAGTGCATTTCTATTGAATTAGGTTCTTGGATCACCCCTGCGGAGTGTCTCAGTGCTGTGGTATTTTATGGCTGACATGGATGTTGTGAGGTCCTGTGGCTCAGGGTTGCTGTTTTGTTGGGGTTTTTTTCCTCTCTCTTGCAGCATTAAGTTGCGGTGCTGGATTGGACTTGTCATTTAGACCAAGTCTGCTCCCTTGCTTTCCTGTGGAATTGAGGTTTCTCATGGAAAATGTGACTCTGTGCTATCTTGGAGCATCAGGAAAGCTGATAGGGGTGCTTAATTTCATTTAAAACCCCACTTCCCCAGGTGAAGCGGAGCGTGAAGCTACCGCAGGAGCGGCGCTGTGCCCACCGCGCCTGGCACGGGGCTCTGAGCGGGGCTGGGGCTCCCTGGGCACAGCTCTGGGGTTCCCTGGGCACAACTCTGGAGCTCTCTGGGCACAGCTCTGGGGTTCCCTTGGCACAGCTCTGGGGCTCTCTGGGCACAGCTCTGGGGCTCTCTGGGCACAGCTCTGGAGCTCTCTGGGCACAGCTCTGGGGTTCTCTGGGCACAGCTCTGGGGCTCCCTGGGCACAGCTCTGGGGTTCTCTGGGCACAGCTCTGGGGTTCTCTGGGCACAGCTCTGGGGTTCCCTGGGCACAGCTCTGGGGTTCTCTGGGCACAGCTCTGGAGCTCCCTGGGCACAGCTCTGGGGGGCATTGCTGCCAGCCTGGCTCCTTTTGGGCGCTGCCAGGCTGTGGTGGCTGTGCTCTGGTGTCACTGCAGTGGGGATGAAGGCAGGGACGTCGTGCTGGGATAACAACGACACCCTGGGGTCACCTCGGAGTTGTCCAGGACGCTGCAGTTCCTGTGACTGTCTGACCTAGCGAGACCTCAAGTTTTGCCTGGATCTTTGCCTCAGCCCATTCCAGCCCTGTTTCCCACATAATTGTGCTTCCTCTTCCTTACTGGTGTGCCTTTGGATCGCTTCCCAGCCGCTCAGAGCTGCCTCATCTTGTTCCCTGGGTGACTTTCCACTCAAGCCCACCTTGAAAAGTTTTATTTCTTTGCTCTCGCTCTCCCTCCACTTGGCCACTTCCATTAAAGATCCTTGAAGTAGCCAGTGAGGGGAGGGGCAGCCTGGAAAACCCTGGAAACCCCAAATTCTCTTTAAAAGTCTGACTTGAAACGAGAGGGTTGGAAATCAAACCGTGGTACAGAGCAGAGATCACTGCGAGCCCTGCAGGGCCCTGGCTGACAAATACACCCTCCACACAAATAAATCCAATTATCTGCCAGGACAGTGGGTGTCAGACGGGGTTTGGGGGCTTGTCAGGTGGGATCTCAGCTTGGTGAGTCACTGGTTCTGGTGGAGAGGGGATTTTGTTGCTCTGAGGAGGGTTTGGTTGTGTTTTTTCTCCTCGCCCGTATTTTTCCATTCGTGCTGAAGTGCCGGCAGGGTTTTCTGGCAGGCTGTCCCCGTGTGGGTCAGGATGAATGGTTAAACACAAGTTCTAAACACAAGTGGGATGGTTTTCCAGTTGGGGTGGCTTTCCTGTGTGGTGGCTGGGCTGAAGGAGCAGCTCCTGCTGCGAGGAGGGGCAGTTCAGGGAAGGAATGAGACTCAGGAGGGTGAATACACCGATAGAGCTGAGGGAAAAACAGTCAGCAAGGTTTTCCCTGCTCCAGCTGGATGAGTAACCACGGTCTGGGGGTTATGGGGCAGATGGAGAGGGTTTTCTGAGCCTTCCCAGTGCCCAGGGCGAGGTTTAGGGGAAATCCTAAATCCAAGGGGGCACCACAATTTTCATGGAGCAACCCATGTGCTCCCCGACTGTACAAACCCAATGTTATGATGCTAAGGAGAAAACCACCTTCAGTGTCTAGAGGATTGTCTGAAAAGCTCTCTGCCCAGCGTGGTGAATAATAAACTTGGCTGTTTTTTCTCTCTCTTTGCTTTCCCAGCAACATCCTTTCTTCACCCTGCACGAATCCAAAGAGACAGACGTCGCCTCTTTTGTCAAGCTCATCCTGGGAGACTGAGAACTGGACTTGTGAAAGAATTGCCCTTCTGTGGACTGGTGGGTGCAGGGGAGGGGCGCGTGGCAGGCCTTGTCATGGAAGCACCAACAGAAAGTCGCCGAGTTTTGTTTTGTTTTGGTTTTATTCCGAGAAACCCCCGCCTCGCCCGAGTTTTTTTAAAGGGTTCTTTGGTATCCATAGTGACATAGAACGAGCTGGTTAGTGGAATGAATTTTAATAAGGTTGGTAACCTTAAGACAAAAACAAAGCAACAAAAAAAAATTTTTTTTTTTTGAAAGAGTGATTTACATATTTAATGACAGTCAAAGTTCCTCTTCCTAACTTGCTCCTCATCCCCCTTCCCTTCCCCTTGAACCGGAATTTGCTTTGTCATGGTAATAGGTGCTATGGTAGTCATGAAGTCGTATGTAGATTTATATTTTGTCCCTTCCATTATTTTAATATTTATGTTAAGTGCTTGATGGAATAGATTTCTGTTTTATATGAGGATGAGTGCGTGGTGATGATGATGATGATGATGCAAAATGAGGCCACAGCAAGCAGCACTCGCGGGGCTTTGCTGGGGAAAAGTGTCCAGGGAGAGAGAGGAGAGAGCAGAGGAGAAGTGTCTGTGTTGTGGAATGTATTTAATGTGCATCATAAAAGGAATTGATAAGCAAGACCTGCAGCTGAGCTGTGTCAGGGAGGGAGGCCCTGGTGTCCCCTGTGGTCACCTCTGCTCCGGACACCACGCTCTGAGTCCGGCCTGGGGTTGGGCCAGCCCTGCCCAGTGCCTGCTCTGCTGGAGGAGCTCTGGGAATGGCTGAGAGTCACTGCGAGCTCTGGGAATGGCTGGGAGTCTCTGGGAATGGCTGGGAGCTCTGGGAATGGCTGGGAGCTCTGGGAATGGCTGGGAGTCACTGGGAGCTCTGGGAGCTCTGGGAGTCTGGGAGCTCTGGGAGTGTCTGGGGCACAAGGCCCCGAGGGAAGGAGGCTGTCAGAGGAGTTGCACAGAGAGGAGGAGGAGGCTGCCCTGGTCCGTGCCCACCTGCCCAGCAGCGTTGCAGTGCCCGAGGCTCCCTTGGGCTGGGGATGAGCTGCTCTGGGCCTCAAAGGGATTTCCTCTCTCCTTCTGGGGATGAGGCAGGACCCCAGGATGGCACCCCTGAGGAGTGGGGTGCTTTGTTGCTGGTGTGCAGGGCTGGTGGCACTGCAGTGGCGGCCATCCCCCCGTGCTTTCCCGCAGAGTGTGGCAGTGCCAGCGCTGCCAGGAGCCCGTGCTGGCTCAGGACCAGGCTGTGCCGGCCCCAGTGGGAGCTGCAGGCGGCCAGCAGCCCCGTGCCGGTGCCCGGGCCCGAGCTGACAGCGCAGGAGCGGGGGCTGTGGGGTGGGAGAGGAGCTGGAGCTCGTTCTGCCCGGGGCCGTGGCTGTGTGAGCAGGGGCGCTGTGGGCGTTGCTGAGCCCCTGGCTCCACGGCAGGGCTGCTTTGAGCCGCAGCTGCCCGGCCCGGCCCCTCCGCCCCCTGGAACCGGGACTGCCTGTGCACTCCGGGGAGGCCACACGAGTGCCTCGTGCCCTGCCCGTGCTTCCGTCCCCACCCCTTGCTGGGACACCGCCCTCAGAGCCAGGGCTGAGCAGGAACACACCCTGCACTGCTGTGCAGTGCTGAACTGGGCAGGGTGTCAGTGGACTGTGCAGAGTGTCACTGATTGTGCAGGGTGTCACTGATTGTGCAGAGTGTCACTGAACTGTGCAGGGTGTCACTGGAACTGTGCAGAGTGTCACTGAATCTGTGCAGGGTGTCACGAACTGTGCAGGGTGTCACGAACTGTGCAGGGTGTCACTGATTGTGCAGAGTGTCACTGGACCCTGTTGTGCAGTGCTGAACCTGTGCAGGGTGTCACTGAACTGTGCAGAGTGTCACTGCACCCCTGCAGAGTGTCACTGGACCTTTTCAGGATGTCACTGCACCCTGCTCTGCCAGGTCAGCAGCTGCAGACTCCGCTGGTGCAGGTTGGAGCAGTCTGAGAGGATTTTGGGAAGCAATCCCCTGGAAGGGCTGCTGGGGAGGGCAGTGTTCAGAGCAGGGGCCTGGGGACACGCCAACCCTTCAGAGAGGCGCACAAAGACACCGCCAGTGCCACCAGTGCCACCACAGGGGTGGCAGTGAGCCTGGCACGGTGCAGCTCTGCCCTGGGGCTGGCAGTGACAGAGTCAGGGAGCGTTTTTCAGGGTTTATGGCTCCTTGTGCCCTCAGCTGCAGAGCAGGGGGCTCACTGAGGGCTTGCAGGAGTCAGGGAGCCACTCGGGGGTCGTGCAGGCTCTGGGGGGGAGGCTCCCCTTGCTCAGCCCCAGCAAAGGATCAGCTCCACATCCCGCTCCAGGCCCAGGGGAACCTTGCAGGTTCCATTTTGTGGCGGGTGAAACACGAGGATGTTTTACTGCACAGAGTAATTTTGAGAGGCCTCGCATGGCTCATGATCTGCCCTCTCATATTCCATGGAGTGTGTGTGTGTGTGTTTTCTCTCTCTCACTTTCTCGGAGTCACAGAGCTGTTTTGATTGATTGTCCTCAGCTGCAGCTGAAAGTCCAGCCAGCCAGTTTATAGACTTGGTTCCAGCATCAATTCTCACTTTGAAAAACATGACATTTAAAACCACCCTTTGGTTTTCCTACATATGGATCTGATGCTTTTGTTAAAGATTGTTTTTGCTGCTTTTCCCCTGCAATATAAGTCTCATTTGGACACCGCATCTCCTTGACCTCAGAGCACCTTCATTTCAGTGCCATTGTAATTGACAGGTTGAATTTATGAGATACTGTCAAAGCTCAGTATTAATAGCAGAAATTAATGTCACCAGCGTTTTCCAACGGAGAATTAATGGCAGTGTTTGTGTGCAGCTAGTAACCCTCTAAAAGGATTCCTCCGTGCCTCCTCACAGGACTTGCTTTTGTGCTTTCTGCTCTAATCCCTTTGTTTTAATGACATTACAACAGGGCACGCAACAAATCACTTCCCTCCCCTGCTCCTTCTCCGTGACTTTGTTCCTTTTAAAGTGGTTTTTGTGAGCCCAGGGTACGTGTGGAGCTGTCGGAGCGCGGGGATGGAAGGTGCTGAGGGAGGCCCTGTGCTGAGGGCAGCTGTGGCAGCACGGGGCTCTGGGGCTGCCCCGCCTCACAAAGCTGGGCCTGACCCAGGATTCCTTAGAGAGCATCCTGATCTTGGTGCCTTCAGCTCAGGGAGGAGAGCAGGGAGCTCCTGTGTGCCCCAAAGCCCTGCAGGGCTCTGCAGGATTTCTTCAGGCACTGGCATTTCCCTACCCCGTGGTTTTTGGGATGTACGTTCTGCCCGCAGAGGCTCAGACCCATCAGCACCTCACACCTGCTCAGAGGTGAGAAGGAGCGAGGTTTGAGGGGATTTTTTACCTGCAGGTCGTGCTGGAGATGCACCAGGCTCTCCTCTCTGCTGTTTAATTGTAGCCTCTGTGAAAAATGAAAATCAGATCTTTGGGCAGAGCAGGAGCACGGGGACAGACACAGGCTGTGGGATGTGAAACCTTTCCTGCCAGCCTGGCCCCTGAACAGCCCAGGAGCTGGGGATGTTCTTCACAAAGGTGTTCTGTGTTCACACAGCACAGGGCTTGGGGCTGCCCCAAACTGGGATTTTTAGAGAAGAAGGTCTCCAATGCCATGGACTTGAAAGAGCCCCGGAGGCAGGGAGCAGAGAGAGAGCAAAGCCCAGCTCCGAGCTGTGAGCTGGAGCAGCTGGGGGTGGCCGTGCAGGGCAGGGAGGGCCTCTCCAGCCTCGCAGCTTCTCAGGAGGCACAGCCCATCCCCAGCTGTGGTTCCATCCTCTTCCTCCCCCCACCCTACTCCCGAGGCTCCTGCAATCTCCAGGATGCTGGAGGCTCTCCCTTGCTGGAGCTCTGAAGTGTCACTGGCAGGAGAGGCCTGTTCTGGGTCCCCAGGAGCCCTTAGGACCCTTCAGTCTGGAAGAGGACTTGGAGGGCAGTTTCTGGTTCCTGTTTTTACACACAGGTTCATGCTGCTGCACTGGGTGCAATGCCCGTCTTCCCTGGAGCTTCTCCAGGTGTACAAACCTTGACACAGATATCTCTGTACTGTATTTCTGTGGTTTTCTCCGATTCTGTTGAGTTCACTGGTGACAAAGAGGCAACTGTGACTTGTTAAAGAGGTGGATCTTCATTTCTGGAGGCAGCTGGTGGGTCCCTACTTGGAAAAATCTCTAAAAAACCTCTGTTCAAATCCCTGTTGCTGAGCAGGCGCTGCTGCACCTTGTGCTGCCAGGGCTGGGGCAGAGCCCAGCCTGCTCAGCCTCAGCTGGGATTTCTCCACGCTTGCTGCCAGCCAGGTGTGGACCTGCACATTTCCCTTCTTCCCCTCTGCAAGAGGAAATCCAGCTTGGTCAACACAGAATTGCTTCAGGGCCTGGTCTGCTGCAGTTCAGACAAGTTTCCCACCAGCTCCCGTGTTCAGTAAATCTTTTTTATTCAAAACAACCCCCAGACTCCTCTCTCACAAAAACCAGCCAAGATGCTCCTTTATTTTTTTCCCCCTTCCATCTTGTTCCTGTTAGAGGAACTCTGGGAGCCTGTCTTGGTGCTTTCACTCTCTCACATACCAAAGATCCCTCTTAGTTTTGCTCCTGCCAAACCAGATCTTAGAGTCCTGCCTCTAAAACCATCCACTTCCCCGCTCCTTGGGGTTCCTTTTGTTGCTGTTGCTTTTTCGTCGAATTTCCTCGTGTTTATTGACGTGTCTATTGTTGAGCTTCCTGGACACATGCAGCTCTCTTTTTTTGGGATGCAGGGAAAGACAAATAGTTGCCTTCACTTCTGTGCCCCTGCTGCTGGGGAAATACTGTCAGTGATGTGATTGCTGCAGCTGGGATGGGTCTCATGGAGAGCTGGGGTCGTGGAGGGTGTGAACGGGCGCTGCTCCCTTGGCTCGGCTGGAGCGAGGCCAGTTTTGTCCAGCTGAGAATCTGTCCTGAGCGTCTAACCAGTTTTTACACACTCATAAAGATTAACAACCATAAACCCCCGCGGGTCAGACGTAAACCAGCGAGTTCTGGTGAATCTTTGCTGCCAGGTTCTGGCTGTTGGTGCTGGAGCAGTCTCCTCTCTCTGCTCTGGCTGTGCACCAAGGAGGGGCTGAGCCTGGGGAGCTGAGGGGTGCACAGAACACTCAGAGCTCAGCACATTCCCACGTTTGACACTCCCAGGTTCCTTGTTTCCTGCAGAGCCCCCAGCCAGCAGCAGGGATGGATCCCAGAGCTTTGCCTGCTCCTCTGCCCGGCCCATAAACCCCAGATTGTTTCTGGTGAGCAGGAATCAGGTCTCCTCATTAATATTTCAGCCCGGCCTTTGCTGGAGCAGGTGGGGAATGTGAAATTTGCCCCGAGCTCTGCAGAGCTGGGAGGTTCCCCCTGGCCCATGGCTGGAGGAGTGGCAGCTCTGTTGGAGGCTGAAAGGACTCTGCTCCTTCAGTAACCCTACTCCACAAAACCAGTGTTTTTTGTTAATAAACGGGGCCAGGAAAAGCTGCATCTCCGTTTTGAGGTGTTTGCAGATGAATAAACACAGCCAGGAGCTGGTGGTGCCGGTGCTGCAGGCACAAAGATCCATTGCTGGAGAAGTGAAAAGGACTCTGAGAGTGCAGAGAACTTTAGGGTGAGTTTAACGGCATGGGGACAAAATGAGTCCTCGGAGGGGAGTCAGTGCACCCTGCCCGGGAGACTCTGGGGCCACAGCAGAGGCAGGACACAGCCACAGGGCACAGCCTGAGGGCAGCCTGGCTGTCCCCACGTCTTCCTTCAGGCCCAGATCTGTGGGCAGCAGGTCCCACTGCATCCCCAGCTCCTGCCAGGGAGCAAAATCAAAAACCCAAAAGAAACCTACTGGAGAAACCCTGCAGTGACCCGAGGCACGCTGCTGCTGCTGTGTGGCCTCAGGGAAGAGCCTGGGAGAGGCCTCTGTAGCTGAGAGAGGAGGGGAAACTTTTAAAGTGGTCTCTAACCAGCTTCATACTGGAAATAGCCGATTTCTGGCTGGCAGGAGGGGGAGTTCACAGCCAGGGAGCAGTGGGGGCTGCAGGACGGTCGTGATGTGGCTCCCTCAGAGCAGCCTGGGATGCTGCAGGGCTCTCGGCCTCTGTGGGCACCTGAGGCACCCTCACATTTTAATTTTCATGTCTGGGATTTTGCTGGCAGCCAGCAGGAAGGGGAAGGGGCCTCCATGGAGCGCTTTGGGAGAGGAAGGAGCCGCCCGTCCTCTCCAGCTCCCTCATTCCTCAGCTGGCAGCTGTCTGAAGCAGCCACCCTGCAGCTCTCCAGCCCGAGCCGAGTTTGTCCCTTCGCACTCAAACTCCCTGTGGGGATGCAGGGCAGCCCTGCTCCGAGGTGTCCCAGCCCAGGATGGGCCACAAGCCCCTCGTGAGAGGCTCTGAGGGTTCAGAGGACGGGGCGAGTGTCCAGCGGGCGCGAGGCTCTGCGGGATCCGCCTTGGAAGCGCCGCAGTGCCTGGAAGTGCGGATGGAAATCTCAGAAGATCAGACGTCTTTCGGCCATTTCCAAAGCTGTCTGGTGTTAGCCAGACCTGAAAAACCCTTCCTAGAAGTTTTATTTCAGGGTGTTTTGATCTGTTACTTTCGCTTTTGGGCTTAGCTAAATCCAGGAAACGCGGAATGGTGTAATTTTTGAATAAAGACTGAACACGCCCCAAGTATTCCTGAAATGATCAGGAAAGCTGCTGCTCGGTTTATCTTCCAGGAATAATTCAGGCCAGCTCAGGTTTTGATTCAGTCTGGTTTTGCCCCTAGATAATGATTCTTCTTGAGGAAATAAAGAGAGCAGACTGTGATCTTTCCAGAAGGCTGTTACCTGACACAGTGAACCATTCCAGGAGGGGGAAGGAGAGAAATGCTCCAGTGAGAGGGGCCAATGTCTGCAATCCATGGCCTCCAAAACTCCCACAGACACAGCTTCCCCACAATTGTGGGATGGAGGTGTTGGATTCTGCCATATCTCGGGATTTTTCCTTCTAGCAGAGAACATTGAGCCATCCCAGAACACCCAAAAGCCTTCAGCATTTTTATGAGGTTTTTTTTCAGGGTGCTGTGAAAAGTCAGGCAGGGTCCAGGTGTCCTTGATTTGCACAGCCAGGGTGAAGAAATGTGGATTAAGTGCCTGAACAAGGTGTGTTTAAAGATAAATCCCAGTCTCTGTCAGGGCTGTTGAGCCAGGGTTGAGTTTTCCCAAATCTGGGTACAGCTGCAGAGCTCTCCATCCCCATTCAGGCCAGATTTAGTCACAAATCCTGCACAAACACCCACAGCACGGCCTGTCCTTCTGGGGGATTCTGGCAGGTTTGGGGCTCAAAACCCAATGTCCCCCAAGCCAGGATTTGGCTCTGAATATTCCCTTTAAAATCCACGTGTAAAGTGAATTTCCAGGGCTTGGCCGCTGTTTTTGTTTTGGTGAATGGAGTGGTTTGTGCTCGGTGAGAGCTGTCCCCGTGCCAGGGGCTGCTGGAAATAGTCACAGCATCCAAAATAGCTGGAATTCTGCATTTTTTAATAGCAATACAATGAGGGGAAGCTGCTAAATGGAGCTTCTTGTAAGCTGGAAATGTGTTGGAGTAAAATTTGTCATTTCTTGTAGGGGAAAAAAAGCCCAAAACAACTGTCTAAAATTGTCCAAAATCTTCAGTTTAAGGAATTACAGTTTTATTGGCAAAGATCCATGTTTAGCATCAATATATGGGATTTCTAGACTTTCTGTCTTAAGGTGTGAAGTCTGCTTTTTCTTGAGATGGTGGGAAATCTGTAACAAGGATATTTCTACATAATTTTGGCTAGGAAAGAAAACCCCAAACACCAAAATATGAGCAAAAAAAGGAAAAACACCCAGTTCCCAGTGTTCTCTGGTTCTGAAGAAGGCATGTGAACATGTTAGTAAGGAGACTTTCCAACCTGCTGTAATGCAAGTCCTTATTTTACTTTAATTTTAGGATTTTTTTTTTTACAGTATTTCTGAATGGTTTTTAACTGTGAAAGCCTCTGCTTTTCCATCCGTGTGGAGGGCTGATTATTCTTTCTCATGTTCTTTTTATTTATTATTTATCCCTTTCTGGTACTATCCAAAGGTGCTGAAGGTATTTCCCAGCCTGCCCTCGAGCCATGGAATCCCTGTGCTGTCTCCTCACAGCTGGGATGGCAGTAGACAGCTGATTATCATTTTAAATTATATTTTTAGCAACTTAGATTAATTTTTTTTAGTGTCCTGTTTTTCTCCAGAATTAGGGGTGGGGATGAGGAATCTTGTTTTTAAAAATAATTTTTTTTTTTGCGTTTTCTTTTAACATCTTGGGGGTTTCTGAAGAAACCTGCTGACTTTCATGTTTCTAGGAGGGAAGCACGAGGTGGGTCTCAGTTGTTCCTTTGGGAGGGGATTGAGTAGCACCAGGGTTCAGTTTAGCTGGTAAAATGTTCCGTGTCACTTCATTAAATTCTGACAAAACAACCACTTTCCAGCTGAAAATGAAAATCTGCTTGGTGACAAAGCTGGTTTGTCGCAGGCTCGTGCCAGGCTCTCCTCTGTCCAATTTCCATGGGGTTTTTGGAGCCCAGGGTGGTCAGGCAGGGCTGGGGACAGCCAGGTGTCCCCTCTGGGCACGGAGGACACGTGTCCTGGGAAATCATGGAGCAGTTCCTGAGCAGCCTCTCGCTCTGTGGGGGAATCCCTTGAGTGTGGGAGGGAATCGGGACTGGCGGCTCAAAACCCGTCAGGTTTTGTTCTTTTCATTGCCTTTCTCCCCTTGGAAAAATGCTTCAAAAGCCTCCCCAGCCTTTCTGATAAAGAATAATAGAATCAGAGAGCCCCAGAGACACTGAGGGTATGACCCGCCTTAAAATCATCGAGTCCAACCCAAAGCTCAGCGCTGCCAAGGCCACCACTGACCCGTGTCCCCAAGTGCCACACGCACACTTTTCAGGCCTTGCAGGGAGGGTGGCTCAGGCCCTTCCTTGGGCAGCCTGGGCGCTGTGGTGCAGCTGTTTTCACACAGCTCAAGCTGCTTCTCTGGTTTGTTTTCTTTCCCCAACGTATAAGAAGCGTTGGGTAGCAGAATGTGGAATTGATTAGAAGTTCATAAAGCAGGGACCTCAGAAGGATGTGGGTATAAATGCTTTTCAGGCATCCGAGGTGAACTTTAAATGGAGCTTTGGCCCTCATTTGCTTTCTGCTTTTCAAAAACCATTTATGAGAAAGTGGAGCTGTCAAAGCCATGCATGAACTTTGCCTTCTTGCAAATAATTTGTCTCAAAGTAAATTGTCCAAATGCACAAGAAACTTGTCTCTAAGTAAATCCAGTAGCTCTACAAAGCTGGAATTACGTGCATTAAGGGGTGTGAGAGGTGTGTGTGTGTGTGAGCACTTGTGCTTGGGGGGGTGCAGGGAGTAACTCAACCATTTTGGAGATTTAAAAAAAAAACAACAACACAATGCAAGTGCTTTTTTTTAAAAAAAAAAAAAAAGGCAGCATAAAATATTTATTTCTTGGCAGAAGTACATCAGACCACATCTCCCATCCTTCTTTTAATTGCTTGGTGTTTGTTTGTGTTGTCTCGGGCTTCGCTGGTTTCCTCGGCAGGGCTGAGCCGTCACCTCACACAACCCCTCTCGCAGGGCAGGGGCAGGGGCAGCTCCTCGGGACAGCCCTGGGTGTGAGCAGGGCAGCAGAGACCGAGCTGCTGCTGGGCTAAAGGCAGCACGGCGCAGCCTGGCTGATTTTCAATTTCCAGCCTCCCGAGGGAACTCTTTTCCGAATCCGAACCGCAGCGCCCCGAATGCCGGCCGTGGGGAGGGGGATTGGCCCGGCAGAGCAGCCTGGAGGGCGTTCCTGCGAAGGAAAGAGGTGCTGACGTGGGCGTGAGGTGGCACCGGGGGTTGTCAGTGTCCTGTGGGCTTTGCTCAGCGTTTGGAGCTGCCTGCCCCAGGCGGGAGGGACGCTCTGAGCTCTGCTCCCAGCCAGGTGCAGGCGCTGCCGGGTTCACTGAGGCACTGCCGGGTTCACTGAGGCAGGTACAGCCGGGTTCCATCAGCAGGTACAGCCAGGCTCCCTGAGGCAGGTACAGCCAGGTGCAGGTGCTGCCAGGTTCCCTGAGGCAGGTAGAGCCAAGCTCCATCAATCAGGTACAGCCAGATTCCCTGAGGCAGGTACAGCCAGGTGCAGGCACTACCAGGTTCACTGAGGCAGGTACAGCCAGGTGCAGGTGCTGCCAGGTTCCCTGAGGCAGGTAGAGCCAAGCTCCATCAATCAGGCACTGCCAGGTTCCCTCAGGCACTGCCAGGTTCCCTCAGGCACTGCCAGGTTCCCTGAGGCGCTGCCGGGTTTTCTCAGCAGGTACAGCAAGGTTCCCTGAGTCAGGTAGAGCCAAGCTCCATCAATCAGGCACTGCCAGATTCCACCAGGCAGGTAGAGCCAGGCTCCATCAATCAGGTACAGCCAGCCTCCATCAATCAGGTACAGCCAGCCTCCATCAATCAGGCACAGCCCAGGCTCCATCAGGCACAGCCCAGGTTCCATCAGGCACTGCCCAGGCTCCTCCCTGTGCTCCAGAGTCCTTCTGTGCTCACCTGGCTGCCCACCTGCCCAGCTGCCCGTCCCCTCCCCGTGGCTGCACACCTCCCTGTGTTGTGTTCACCGTCTCAGAGCTGTTCTGGTGCTCTGCAGGTGAGCAGGAGCAGCAGAGGGACAGTAGCACAGTGTGTGTAATGTTTGAGAGGCTTCTACTTGATGTTTTAATGAGATGCTTTTAGGATCCGTGCTGAACTGGTGTTCTTTAACTTTCACTGCCACAGATTCTTTCTCCCCACCCTCTTCATGTCAATCAGATTGGCAAAATACATTTGACTTGGGGGATAAAAAACCCCAAACAACCCCAAAATCTGCTAATGGGGTAAGTTACTCCTCTTGACTGTGCTTTGATTTGATTTCTCAGGATACCCAGAGGTTTTTCACTGCTGCTGAGAGGGGACAGTACACCTTTTTGGAGACTTCAACCACTGTAACAGTTTTCCAGATGTGTGTGTGCGTGTGTGTGTGTGTAACCCGGCACTGTGCGTGCGTGTGTTCTGCTGAATATCGTGTGCATCTCTGAAATGCTTCAAACAACTGCCTGGAAGTCAAAAACCAACCACCTCTTTCCAGTCATATGTTTGCCGTGACTTTTCATAACCACACTTGAAACTAGTGGTCTTGGATGGAAATATTCAAAGAGCAGGGCATCTTTATAGCAACGGTATGTCGGTCGAATTACGGAAAATGTACACAAAAATAAATAAATGAAATTTAAAAGTAACGTGCTCTCAGCCTACCTGTGTTTCCCTCAGTGGAAGTGCTACCAGTTGTGTCGGGACACGCTTTGGGCTGCTTTTGCCATTCCTGTGGGAGGGTTTTGGGGATCGGTTTACTCCCAGCAGCTTATCGTACAGCACTGGAGGCTCAGGAATGCTCGAGCTGCTCGACAGGGATAATTGTCAGCCCTGCTGCCGCTGGCTTCCCTTTCCCTGCTCGGGCTGGCGGGAGCAGGCGCAGCCACATCCCGTCCAGCCCACATCAAAGGCACGGCCCGGAGGGACGGCAGCAGCGGCTTCCTGCCCCCAGCCCTCCCAAAAAAACAGACTTTCCAGGGGTTCAGGGGACACCATTTTTCCAGGGGTTCAGGGGACACAGCCTTTCCATGGGACGCAGCCTTTCCAGGGTTCAGGGGACACAGCCTTTCCAGGGAACGCAGCTTTTCCAGGGGTTCAAAGTGACACAGCTTTTCCAGGGGTTCAAGGAGACACAGCTTTCCCAGGGGTTCAAAGTGACACAGCTTTTCCAGGGTTCCAGTGGACACATCTTTTCCCGGGGTTCAGGGGACACAGTCCCTGGCCAGCATTTCCCCTGGGCTCTGCTCCTGGCCCGAGGGTCGGGGCTCTGTGGGGCTGCAGATCAGATGTGGTGCTTTGCTGTTTGCCCAGATCCTGCACCCCGGATTCCCCCACCAGCCCCATCCCTGCCACCTGCCTTTCTTTCAGAGGTGACTCTCAGGCCACGCTTTTGTCCTGAAGCAGGGCCAGTGTTCACCCTGAATTTATTGTCTGAGCTTTGCTGGAGTGAAGTGTGCTGGGCTGGTCATGCTGAAACGTGAATCGCTGCTTCCCTCCTCCTCGGGTAAATAAAATTATCCTTCCATTTATATTAGAACTGCAGAAAACAATATCCCAGCTCCCTCTGCTGATCCTGCAGTCCCAGTGAAGGCTGCAGAGCTGATGTGCTGCCCAGTGAACTCCAGAGAAACAGCACAGTCAATAAAAGAGCTTTGAGGGGCACAGGTTTTAAACTGTGCTGAATGCAATTATTTGGGTGCTGAAATGCAGATCCTGTTCCTCTGCCCCCCTGCCTGTTTCATGTGTGAAATTGTGAGGTAATTCCTGCGTTGTCACAACTGATGTCACGTGGAAGTGAGGAAGAGAGCGGGAGAAGTTGAGGTGTGAGGAAAATCAATTTTTTTCACCTGGAAGAAGCACAGAGGCGTGGGCTGAACGCTTTGGGATTGCTGCAGCAATAATACCCAGCAGTGGGAATGCTGGTGATGCAGAGATTGCCATAAAAACGTCTGAAGGGAAGAGTTGCAAGAGGCACAAACCCATTTCTGAGAATCCTAAACCGAACAGCTGCTGAAGTTCTCCCTGCGCTGCACGTGCGTGTGCATTCTGTTTAAAAGGAAGAAATTAAGAGCCATACTTTTATTTTATCAAATCAAATTACCCCTGTATGCTCAGAATATTTATGCATCAGTGCTTTATTTTTTTTTTTTATTAAGGCTTTATCTCACTGTAATCAATTCCAAATCCTAACCTATTTTTATCGCTGTAATGCAGCGGTAATTTATAAGATGTAGACGGAACGCACACGAGATGCCAAAAGCAATTTTATGGAGCCTCTTTTGTTGTCATCTACAATGCATCAGCTCTTGCCTTCAGCCTCCCATCAATTTTAAAAGCCCCAAGATGGAAAAAAAAAAAATAAAAAGGAGCAAGTACAGCGAAGCAGCTGCCAAGGCCTGGAATAGCCTGAGATCCGTGTGCACCTTTGGGATGGAGGCTGATTGAACACGGCACAATAATGAAAACCGTGCTGAGCTTTGTAATGCAATTATCTGGGCTGAACATGGCAGATTCTGTTTCCTCTGCCTCCCCTGCCTGTTCCATGTATGAAACTGGGAAGTAATTCCTGCGTCACCCCAACTAACACCACAGGGAAGCGAGGAAAGGAACAGGGGAAGCTGAGGTGTGAGGAAAAGAGGAGGGAAATTTGGGGTCCTTGGGGCTGAACAGAACTGCCCTTCCTCACCTTCTCGCCTCTCCCCTGGGCAGTAATATTGCCTGGCAAAGTGCAAATATTCCCGAATGCCCATCCCAATTCTCACACCAGCCAGCTGCCCTTGAGCAGCTCCCACCCAGCTCTCGTGCCCTGAGGGGCACCTGCAACAGGAGCACCCATGGGTGCGTTTGTGGCTGAGCTTCTCCAGGTCTTTCAGTCAAGATCTTGCCCCTCAGACGTGGCTGCTGCTGCTGCTCTCACAGATTTTCCTGGGAAAACCTCTCCAACACACTTTTGGTTCCAGTTCTGGCTCTCTGGTGCTGGAAGTGCTTGGAGTGATGGTGAAATCAATATAATCGTGATTAGACAAGTGGGAATGGCTTCAGACTCACAGAGGGTGGGGGTAGATGGATTTGGGGCAGGAATTGTTCCCTGTGAGGTGGCACAGGTGCCCAGAGCAGCTGTGGCTGCCCCTGGATCCTGGCAGTGCCCAAGGCCAGGCTGGACAGGGCTGGGAGCACCTGGGACAGGGGAAGTGTCCCTGGGCTGGATGATCTTTGAGTTCCCCCCAACCCAAACCATTCTGTGAGTTTATAAATCTGTGAAGATATTGCAACGTTTCTGAAGCATGCACTGCACCTGGAGGTGGTGCAGTTTATTGTGGTAAAGACACAGATGTTTAATTCTGTTTCATTCACTTGCTGAATCCTGGAAGAGACAATTGGAAGCACCTTCAGACTAAAAGCACATCCCATTTAATACCAGTGATTGCTTTTAAAGCATGCATATAAATAGGTCCTCTTCAATAGGCTTCTATTAACCACAGGGACTGAAAGTAAACGGAGGAACATTACAGAACATTGACAAATTATTGATGGCAAACATTACCAAGGCACCTTTGTTGTTTGCCCGGCCCTTTCATATGGGAGGGCTTTTGGGAAATAACAATCAAAGCAGCCCCTCCTGGAGGAATCATTACTAAAGCATTTTGCATGCAGATTACTTCAGGCCTCAGCGCCGCACTCTCGGCTGGGTCAGGAGAGGAAGGCCAAGATTTGCTGATTGAGATCAGATGGCTGGTGGCGAGAAGGAATCTAGATGACTTAACTGGAGGGATTAGACTCAAGTCCTTTGGCTTCCACTTGGCTGTTTTATAAACTGCGCGGCCGGGCCGCGTTCCCCTCGGCGTGCGCGCGGTGCGGGACGGCCCGGGGCACCGGCCAGTCCCTCAGCCTGGCAGGGCAGCGCTGCTGGGTGAGAACGGCAAAGGAGCTGCGAGTGGAAGCTAAAATCAGCCCTGGAGCTCCAGCCCTCGCACCTCCAGCCGGGCTGGGCCTGCAGTGCTCTCCAGCCCCGCCACGCTTTGGTGGGTGATGCAGAGCTGGTGTTCCCAGAGCTCCAACTGCTGCTCCCAGAGCTCCAACTGCTGCCCCCAGAGCTCCAACTGCTGCTCCCAGAGCTCAGAGCTCCAGACACTGTTCCCAGAGCTCCAGCCAGTGTTCCCAG
>VXBU01006160.1:60050-84154 GCA_013400315.1 Bombycilla garrulus
CCCAGAGCTCCAACTGCTGCTCCCAGAGCTCAGAGCTCCAGCCACTGCTCCCAGAGCTCCAGCTGCTGCTCCCAGAGCTCAGAGCTCCAGCCACTGCTCCCAGAGCTCAGAGCTCCAACTGCTGCTCTCATAGCTCAGAGCTCCAGACGCTGTTCCCAGAGCTCCAACCAGTGTTCCCAGAGCTCCAAACAGTGCTGCCAGAGCTCAGAGCTCCAGCCCTGCTCCCAGAGCTCCAGCTGCTCTTTCCAGAGCTCAGAGCTCCAGCGTTACCCCCAGAGCTCCAGCGTTACCCCCAGAGCTCCAGCGCTGCCCCCAGAGCTCCAGCCCCGTTTCCCTGCCCTCACCAGGGTCTCTGAGGTCTCCCAACACAATCAGCCTTGTCTCCAAGCTGTGTCCCCACAGCTGGCTGCAGCGTGAGGAGCCATCGGGGTTTTGTTGCGGCAGTCCCCGTTTGAAGCCTCACCCGTTGGATGTGTCCCCACGGGAGCAGATGGAGCTGTCTCCTTTCTCTCAGAGCCTAACCTTTAATTTTACAAGGCTGATTGAAACCAAGAGTGGAAATAAAAAGTCAGAGCTGCTCTGTTTTCCTTCCCCTCCCTTCCATTATCTTCTTTCTTTTCCATCCATCCTCGTTTCACATGCCTCTCGGATTGCGTCCCCCTGCTTTCCCAGTTATTTATTGACCCAGACCTAATTCCTTATTTCCAGAAATGTGTCATGAATCCTGCCCTTGAGTCATTTGCTTTTTGCTTTCCAGGCTCACCTCTCTGACCACGTTTTCCTGTGAAAGATAAGGATATAGGGTTTGTGGAGTAATCTCAGCAGGATGCCTGGGTTTCATTCATGGATCTGTTGCCACTGGCTCATTGTGGAAAATTAGGAGAGTTATTTCACCTTTCAGTGCCTCACCTCGGTGTCACCATCTGTAAAACAAGGCTCGTAATTGTTATCTCTTCCTCGCAGGAGAACTGGGGAGCCTCGCTAATGACCATCTGCTAAATGCTCCCAGAGCCTCACATGAACATTTCTACTGAAGTGCAAATTATTATTAGAAACCAGGGATTGTTACTGGATTGATATCAAATCATTGTCGACAGCTTCTCTGCAGGGAAAACTTCGGCACGGCCAACAAGAACAAGCTGCATGTTTTGAAGTTGTGCAGTTGATTATGTTGGCTTTCATCTTCTGGTAAGAGGATCCTCTGCCATCTGAACTCTCTGATCTCTGGGAACACAATTCATCCAATCAATCTGGAGCAAAATAAACCTCCGCAGACAAAAACATTAAATATCCACCTGAGATCAGATGAAGATGGAAGATGTTAATTAATTCCCAGCCCCCAGCCCTTAACTCTTGCCCGGCCGGCTCTCCTCTGGCCAGCAGGCAGAGCTGGAGGGGAGCACAGGACACGTCCATGGCCCAGCCCGGGCTTGCAGAGTCCCCTGGGCTCCGTTCTAATGGGAAACACGCAATAAAAAATATTGAACAATTCAATTGGTGCCACTGAAGGCTCCTGCGGACAGGCTGGGGGTCACGTGCTGATCTCGTGGTCGCACTCGGAGATTCCAGGTGCCAGCACGGATTCCAGCTGTGGCTCCTTCCCAGCTGTGCTGGTTTAACCCCAGCCCCAGCAGCTCGGCCCCACAGAGAATCAGAGGGGTAAAACTCAGAAAACTCTTGGGCTGAGAGAAAGGCAGTGTAATAATTACAGCTAAAGCCACACACGCAAGCAAAGCAGAACAAGGAATTCATTCCCCGCTTCCCATGGCAGGCAGAGGCTCAGCCCTCCCCAGGACAGCAGGGAGGACAAAGGCCATCGCTCCAGATGTCCTCCCTTCCTCCTCATTTCCCTCTCTGTGTCCCCTGGGCCTGGCACTGGATGGTCTGGGGTGTCCCTGGGGTGTCCCTGGGGTCAGCTGTCCTGGCTGTGTCCCTTCCCAGCTCCTCAGTGGAGAGGTGAGGAGCAGGAGAAGCCCTGACTGTGCAAGCACAGCTCAGCAATAACAGAAACACCCCCAGGTTATCAGCCCTGTGTTCAGCACAAACCCCGAACACAGTGGCTGCTGGGGAGAAAATCGGCTCCATCCCAGTCAGAACCAGTCCACCAAGGAGGATCCTGGGCTGCAGGACACCCCTGCCCCTGTCCTGAGCCTGACCCGGGGGTTTCCTCCTTGCTCAGTTCAGCTGAGCCTGGAGGTGACATTTAGGACATGGAGACCCCACTGGGGTGTGCCCTGGAAGCTCCGCTGGAAACATTTCAGGGAATTTCTGCGCTCACCCTTTTAGCGCCCGGCCTCACGTGCGGTGTTCCCGGAGCTGGGAATGGCGAGGGAGGATGGCTGGAGGCTACGAACCCATCACGGGCACTCAGCAGCGACAAACATCGCGAGTGACAGCAGGGCCAGGGCGGCTGTGAGGAGCGGGGAGCTCAGCCCTGCCGTGACACCAGAACTGACAATTTACAGCCGGGGAGCTTTAGGAGCAGCCCCGAGTCTTCCCTCACTGATGCCATTATGTGCCATTAGGGTCACTGTCTTATTCTGCGGGGTTTGAATAAAATAAATGTGGTTTAATGACGCTGCTGCAGCCCGAAACCATCACTGGTGCTGCACTCACACAGCCAGAGCAACGTGAGGAGAAAATGGGTGATTTTTTAGGATCTGCTGGGGGTAAATCAGCACAAAAAATAGGCAATTTTTAGGATCTGCCAGGCGTAAATCAGCATGGAAAATGAGTGACTTTTTGGGATCTGCCAGGGGTGAATCAGCATGGAAAATGAGTGACTTTTTAGGATCTGCCAGGGGTGAATCAGCATGGAAAATGAGTGACTTTTTGGGATCTGACAGGGGTAAATCAGTGAGGAAAATGGATTACTTCTTTGGGATCTGCCAGGGGTAAATCAGCATGGAAAATGAGTGACTTTTTGGGATCTGCCAGGGGTAAATCAGCATGGAAAATGGATTACTTTTTAGGATCTGACAGGGGTAAATCAGTGAGGAAAATGAATTACTTCTTTGGGATCTGCAAGGGGCAAAAAGCACGGTAAATGAGTGAGCTTTTAGGATCGGCCAGGGGTAAATCAGTGAGGAAAATGGGTGACATTTTTGGGATCTGTTGGGGTAAATCAGCACAGAAAATGGGTGACTTTGAGATTTTGGGAGCTGCCAGAGGAATTTCAGCATAGAAAACTGGCGAGGCTGAGATTTTGGGAGCAGCCAGGGATATCTAAACATGGAAAATGGGTGACTCTGAATTTCTGGGAGCCGCCAGGGGAATATCAACATCCCTGCACTGCACTGGGTCTCTGGAGACAGGACTCAGCTCTCTCCGGCAGTGCAGAGCTTGTTGAAAATGGAAAAAAAAAATAAAATAACCCAGTAATTTTTTAATTAAAAAAGGATAATAACCTCTTGTGTTAAAACTGTGAAAATCAGTCCCCTACATTTAAAAATGGGCTTGTAAAAGCAAATGTGCCTTTTGGCTATTTCCTAGAATATATAGCTTTGGTCACATGGCTCTCATTAAGACACCAGAAAATGTTGTAAACTGGCATTTATAAGCTCGCCATAGGAAATTTCTGTATTTTTATTTTGAATTTATAATCCCACTCCAAGATTTGCTGAAAGATATAAAACTTTACTTGAGGTTTTGGAAAGGGAATGATGTCTGAGCAAAACAGTCTCCTTTTGGTAAAAACTCCCATCTGTTCAAGTTCTGACGTGTTCTTCAGGCAAATAGATTTTTTTTTCCTACATGTAGTAAAAAAAAAACAAACAACAAAGCAGATCTGGCTGACAGCACAGTCACTAATACTTCAACTGTTAATATTTCATAACACTGCATTTTTTAAAAAGGTAAAATAACTTAAAACTCATATAAACACAGTCGCTCCCATCTCTGCAGAGCCGAGGAGGCTGCTGTGGATCTTCGGGTGAATTTAACACTTAAAACAGGGAAGTTTTGGTCTCAAGATAAAAAGCAACATTAAAAACAAGGAAGATTTTAACCCCATTTTTTTACACTGAGGTTTGAACAACACCACCCCAGGCTGTCAATAACACCACCAGATGGAAACTCCCCTGTTTCCCTCAAGCTCGCATCTCTGGACATGGATCGAGATATAAAATCAGAAAGAAAATAAACAAATTAACTCCTAGAGCGATGGAACAAGGGCTGCTGCCTGCCATCCCTGAAAAGCCGGGCGATTTGGAAGCAGCAGGTTGTGGGAGCAGCCTGCAGGGCTGATTCCAGCAGCTCTTTCCCAAGCAGGCTGCAGGTGGCAATACATTTATTCCTGATGCTGCCTGTCCCTGAAAGCGCCGGGATCCGAGAGGAGGCTGCTCTGGGAGGAGGAATCAATCCCTCACAGGGCAATCTGTGACTGCAGGGAAGGGTCAGCAGCGGATCAGAAGGGTTTCCTTTCGGAGGGAAGGGCTCCTTTCTCCGTGTCACCCTCCCAGCCTGTCCCCAGCCCCTGGAATTTGGTGCCAGGAGCTGAGTGGAGAAATCAGCTGGGAGACGGGCAAAGCCCTGGGGTGGATCAGGAAATGTCCTGAAAGTGGAAAAAAAAAAAAAAAAAAAAAGAAGTGATCCATCTTAATTCCCCTTCCCCGACCCCATTGTTGTGTTGTTCCCCCAGGAGCCAGAATCCAGGCTCGCTGCTCTCCCTCCTTCCTCGGGCAGAGTAAACTCAGATTAATTGGGTGATGATTTCTAACATCCCTAAGTGCTCAGAGAGCCCTCGCGGTGTCCGTGCAGCAATCCCGCTCCTCTGGTGCTCCAGCAGGGCTGTCTCACAGCTGAAGGTCTCTCTGAGGGGATTTTCTGCTGGGGTTTTGCTGATCAGCCCCGGGGCAGCGTTTTGAATCCTGGGAGATGGAGGGGGGCAGCCTGGCAAAACAGCCTGGGAATAGTGGAGAGAAAAATCCCTTTCCATGTGGAGAAATGCTTCTGAAAATGGGACAACTTTGTCAGGAAAAGGCTGTGGTGTGTCCCAGGAGCTCGGGCAGAGCTGGGATTTCACCTGGCTGAGCCACAGGGTCTGTCTGGAGGCACAAAATGAGGTTGGGAAAGGCTCAGGCTCCACGGGTTCTTCACATCAGCCTGGAGGAGGGATTGCTGCTTTCTGCCTTTTTGTGTGGGCTCTGAATCTTTAATCTCTCCTAAGTGCCTCCTCTGGAAAATGGCCCTTATTTGCTCTGCTGTGGGAACAGGATTATCATTAAACGGTCGCAGGGAGTAAGTGCTTTAGAATAATATTGCAGAGCACTCGCTGTGCTCTCGCTCAGTAACTCCAACAACAGCTTGATCAGCCCTGAGTGGTGCCACTGGTAATTCACCAGATGGAGCACGCACAGGAGCCAGCCCAAAAAGACCCTTTCTGACAGGAAAAGATGCCTTGTTCACTGAAAAACCAGCAGTGTTTGAACCAAACCACTCTGGTGAAGCAGCCCAGAGACACAACCCTGGCTGCTCCCTCAGGGACGTGCCACTGCAGCTGGAAATATTCCTGAGAGCGTTCCCTGCACGCTGAGGCCTCTCTCTGCTTTCTCCACCTCACCCTGAGATTGATTTTTTTTGGGTTTCCATCACCCCTGAGCGGTGATCTGCCCTCACAGACTCACCTGGGCTGGAAGGGACCTTGAAGATCCCCCAGTTCCAGCCACACCTCCTCTGTCCCAGGTGCTCCCAGCCCTGCCCAGCCCGGCCCTGGACACTTCAGGGACCCAGGGGCAGCCCCAGCTGCTCTGGGAAATCCATTCCAGTCCTTCCCCACCCTCACAGGGAGGAATTCCTCCCAGTATCCCATCAAACCCCGCTCTCTGTGAGTCTGAAGCTGTTCCCTTTGTCCTGTCACTCCACGCTTTTGCCCTGCATCCCTCTGAGTGTGAACCCTGCTCATTAACACCGAGATTTTAATCAGGGTCTGGGTGGTGGGTGGGCAGGACACCTCAACAGCCTCAGACCTTCCTCTGGGAGCTTCTGAACTGCAGAACAGTCTGTGGGGTGAAGGCTGGGGAGGGGGATTTCCCTGGAAGGTGTTTCTGTGCTGACACCAGGAGGATGGAGGGGACAGACCCAGACCCAAAATGTGGGTGCTGCCTCTCTTCCCTGTCCCATCGCAGGGAGCAAAAGGGCAAATCCAGCAATACCTCTGGCTTATCAGTGACAGGACAAATTGATACCAGACTTTTATGAGGGTGGGGAAACGTCTCTCCATAAAAAGAATCTAAATTTACCATCGTGTTAACAATTCTGTAAGAGTTTTTGGCAACTCCTAATGGAAATTTCAGGAGCAGATGGAAATATTTGGAAACGTATAGAACACATGAGCCTGCAACATCCATTTTTATTTTCTCATTGGGAGTGTGGAGTGGTTTCAGGTTGCCTTTAAATTTTTTTTTTCCTTTCTTTCTTCTGGATGCTAAGAAAAGCAAGAGGGGAAGCAGGAGATGATGGATATAGGCAGGACGGTTTTTTTTTTGGTGTTGCTCGCTTGAGTCCCCTGTGTGGTCTGTGACAGATTTGAGGGAATGGCACCAACACGAATAACCTGGGAGCTGGGCAGTAAAGGAAGGGCACCTGTGAGATCCAAGGAGCCAATTAACCTTTTCCAGGTTAATTTGAGGTGGATTGGCTCCTCCCAGGCAGCACATGGGGTTTAATTAATGAGTATAAAAACAGCCTCAGTGCTCTCTGATGGAAGATAATGTCATGGATTCCCTCAATGCTTGAGGTCACAGCTTCCCTCAGAGAGGAAGGTCCCTGGACAACACTGAAAAGGTGGATCAAATATTTCCAACCCCTGTTGCCCACAGGGCAAGAAAAGCTTTTGTTTTTTAGGTGTTATAACAATCCCAGAGCAGGGAATTTGGTGCCACAGGAGGGGAATGAATAACAGTAATAGACACAAAAGCTGAGGGAAAAAAGCTCTCAACTGCCAAATTTCTGGACCTCTGCTGATCAGGAATGATCAGGAATGAAGGAGTTTTTCCATTTCTCTGCTGTCTGAGCAGCACAAGGGCCCTGCACACTTCCTTCGCTGCCGGTCTGCTGTGGTGGATCAGGGTTTTGTGTGGGGAGCTCATCTGGAAACCGAGGCGTTTCCCGAGCTGTTTACATTGTCCCGCTTCCACCGGATCTCGGCAGCTCTTGGAACATCCATCCCTAAAGCCTTTAATTAGGAGAGACTTCTGGGGCTGGTGGTCGAGGCTTTTATTGTGCTTGGAAGGGGCCCGAGCAGAGGCCCCCGGGCCAGCGGCAGCTCCGACAGCGATCCCGGCGATTGGGATGGGGCAGGAAAGGAGCAGGGCGAGAAACGGAGCTGGGTGATGACAGAGAGGCTTCTCTCACGGGGAGTGCAGCCCCTCGCTGGCACTGAGCACTGGCTGCAGCACTGCAGAGCCTCCCCTGCCCCTCTGCCACCCCCTGAGCCCTGCAGGGACAGGCCGCAGCTCGGTGCCATTGTCCAGGTCATCCCTGCGGCCTCAGGACTTCAGCTTTTGTATTTTTCATCTGTTTGTCATCCTTCAGTGTGTAACTCTGAACTCCACACACAGTGGGAGCTGCTGCTTCCCCGTTTGGGTCAGACACAACAATTCCTCTGCAGGCCTGGCAGTCAAGGACCCCTCACTGCCTCAGGCCTGAGAGATGGAAACAAAAGTGATTTGGGGGAGCAAACTTGGGGTAAATGACTTCATTACCTGGAGCTGTAATTGGAAGATTTACCCCCAATATGCAAATGGACCAAACTTATAAAAGTGTGAAAACCCGTGACCCATTGTTCATTTTGTGTGGGCTTCATCTGCCCTGAATGTACCTGAGGGCCCTTCAATAGATAGAACAGCTTTTTATTCCCTTAACTTTGTCTGCCTTCTGTTTTTAGGTAGCCCAAAAAGGCACCATCCCTGCTGGCCCTCTGCTCCAGTTAAACACTCAGCCCGTCCCCTCTCTGCTTTCCCTGCACAAACCCTTTTTCCGTAGTGGGATTAACGCGAGGGATTCGGGTTCAATTTTCCTGTGCGTTGGCTGTGAGACAGGAGCAAGTCTGCCCAGACCTGCAGAACTCGTTCAGGCCCTAAATCCTCTCGGTTTTGTCCCTTCCCAGTGGTTTGTGTGACAAAGGAGCAGGGGCTGGAGAGCCTGGCAGGTTTGTGGTGACACTGCTTTGGTCCTGTCACCTTTTCCTTGGCCCAGAGGCAGCGGGTGCTGAGCCACAGCATCCTCAGGATGTCATTTCTCCCTGGAAAAGGTGCCTTGTAAAACACCCAGGAAGCATTTGGAGTGATTAACTGTGTGCTAGTCCTAATTTTGCTGTGATCCCATGCGTGGCAGGGAAGCTGTTGGGATAATTCCTTTTTTATTGACTAGTAGTGAATAATTGTGTTAGGATACCTGATAAATATTCAGAACACACTTGCAACTGCTCCCAGGCAGGTTGGAACTCATGCTCACACAACTTTACCAGATGCTGTGTACTTCTATTTGTCCCAAATCATAAAAAAACACAAAGAAATTCCAATTTTTTTATTCCAAACAGGCACCGGATATAAAAACTGAAAACAATAAGATTCTATGGGTTGAGAACAACATGTCCATTAAAAATGTTCTGTTTTCTTTGCAGGCCACTTTTTATCTCTGTAACACTTAATGTGAAATCACTTGAAGATAAATGTGAAACCAACGCAAATTCATTTTATTCCCAAGTGTGAGGCACCCAGGTGGGACATTAATAATAAAAATCAGTTGGGTTTTTAAAAATTAATCCTTTTTTAGTCAGCCACAGAAGGGGTGTTATTCATAATGCAGGCAAATGTCTTGCCTGGACCTGTGACTCAGGAGCTGGCAGTGACTCTTCTCTTGCTGCTGTCCTTCGTCTGAGCTGCCTCACTTTTCTCTCCAGGCCTTCCTGGATGAGATTTTATCAGCCAAGGTTGTTCTGAGGCAGCTCTGTGAGCACGGAGTGAGGGCTGGGGGAGCTTCCACCCTTGGCCACCCTCACCGAGAAGGTGCTGGGGAAATAAAACACCTCTGAGTTAAGGTGGAGCCCCAGGAGCTGAACTGGAGGGGCCACAGATGCCCAAACTGAGGTTCAGTCCCCCTCAGACAAAAAGGGAGTTTTCTTAGCCTGTGGCCTGTGTGGGCCAGAGCAGCTCTGATCTCTGATCCCTCTGTCCTGTCTTTTATGAAATCCATCCCTAGAGCTGCACCAAGGCTCTTCCCTCTCTCCACTCTGCTCCTCTCCTGCCAGCACAAATACTCAGGCCTACCTTCCCTCTTGTGCTCTGCTGAAGGTAACCCAGCACAAAAGCCAAAATGGCAATTTTGAAAGCTCTTTGTGTGTTGGGATTTTTTTTCTTGCAAAGAGGAGCCAGAGTGGGGCCGGCCCAGGAGCTCCTCCCCAGCCTGCCCCAAGGCAGAGGGGACAAGTGGTGTTGGAACACAGGCAAATGAAAAAAAAACCCAAAACACAAATTTCCCCCTTCCTTGGATGTCTGGAAAACTCTGACCCGCTGGGGGGGATGGAGGGAGGTTAAACACCCTCCAGGTAGTAGGGTAAGATGAGCCTCCCCAGGCTGGGGAAAATGATGCTGGGTGCTGAGTGCTTGACAAAAAACTGGCTCGAGTTACAGCAAATCGTTTCCTCATCATCAGTCAAAATTACCCTTCCCCTCCTCCTCTTCCTCCTCTCCCTCCTGAAATGCAAGAAGATGAAAAGAAGAAGTGAGGGACACAAGAGGAGGGAATCAGGGCAGCTCAGGAGTGCAGTTGTGGGGCTCTGACCACTCCAACGCCCGCCCTGCTCATCCCGCAGTCCTGCTTCGGGGGATTTGGGAAGGGCTGGGAGCTGAGGCCTTGCTGAGGACTCACACCTGGCCTTTGCAGGGGGATTTTTCTTTTCCCTGCTCCAGTGGATGCCTGAGTGCTTCCCTCACAAACCCAGCTGAGTTGAAATGCAAAATTCGGCTTTGCCTGCTGCTCCTCGTGTGTCAGACCCTGCGCAGGGATCACCGTGGCTGCTGCTAACTCACGTCAGGGCCTACAGGAATAACCATGGAAAATACTTGGCGTGGCTCAGCCCCCCACAGAACACAATTAAATATATCTCACAATTATGCTTTGTCTAAAATTATAGCCCCTTAAATACCTCTCGTGCCTCTCACAGCTGGTGGGTCTAAATTTAGGGATTCCCTGCGAGTGGCGTGGTGGGATCACGCACCATTGTGGGAGGGGACGTGCTGGGGACACTCAGGACAGCCTGTGGCCACAACATTCTGCTTCCCCAAATCCCTCTGGGAACTTCCACAGCCGTTTGAAAGCCCCTCACACCCTGTAGGTGTTTCACAGCCGCTGGCACGGCCGGGAATGGAATTGTGGTTCCCAACATTTGCCCACCCATCCCAGCACCCCTGGGCACAGCTCTGCCCCTGCCCAGCAGCCCCAGGGAAGGAAAGGGCTCTTTCAACTCCTTATTTCCCAGTGGGACTTTATTTTTCTTTCCACCACCTCTTGACCTTGGATGTGGAAATAACGTCCAGAGAGCTGAGAAAGTTCTCAGCATCTTCTTTCCTTCCTGCAGACATCAAAAGGGGATTGTGGGCTCCATCACAGATTACATCACGGCTGGTTTTGATCCTCTCAGCACAGGAGACATAAATCTTCTTCCTCTTTCTTTCTCTGTTTGGGTGTCGATTCTTTCCTGTGTTCTGAAGTTTCTCAGGAGAAAATGTAAACGGGTTTCATAAGCTTGATTTTCTGCCCACAGATTTTTACCTTGGTGATTCTGATCGTTGCTGCTGGGTGGAAAAAGGATTGACAGGGTTTGGAAAGGAGCAGAGCGGGGTGCAGAAGGGACAGCAGAAGGAATTTTACCTGCCCTGATTCAGTAAAACCCCAGCTGTGCTGCTGTGGTGAGGAGAGGCCTCCAGCAGTTCGGTAATGCCTGTAATGCTGGTGTCAGCTTTCCAGCATGGCCAGGCAGGGGAGGAAGCAGAACCAGGCTCCCCAGATAATCCCCTTCATGGACATCCCTGGCATTCACTGGGGAAGCCTCACTAAGACTGGAAGTGCAGGGTGAAAAATCTGTATTTCTAATTTCACTGCAAGGCCTGAGCCTGGGCAGCCCACTCCCAGAGCCTCCCAGTCTGGCTGGGGCTCCTTCCAACACCCACTGGGTGAGGCGGCAGAAATGGGGCCTGGGGTCTCATCACGTGAGGAGCACCGGCGCCAAGGGCTGTTTGAAGTGTCCAAAATCTTCAGCTCCTCTACGTGGGAGCTCCTTTCCAGAGAAGTCTGCTCCCACCCCTGCCTGCCCCAGGCTCCGTGTTCAGAGCTTCCTTCCCATCCCTGATGGAGGCTGGAGAACCCTGAGGGTGGGAAGGAGCTAAAACAGGTGAATTACCCAGAACAGGAGTGAACAGGGCCAGATCTGCAGCTGCTGGAGCATTTCCTGAGCTGCTCCTGGGGCGAGGGAGCATCTCCTGAGTCCCCAGCAGCTTCACCTCCCGTGCCTCATCCTCTGACTCCTGCCTGCACGGGCTGCTGTAGCACAGTGCTGTGGGTTTGTGATGGACTTTTAGTCTGCTGGAGAAGCTACTGATTAGATCCCAGGGAGGAATTTCTGTATTCCTGTGTGCGTGGCTGTGAAGTTGCTCTGCAGGCAGCACGGGGTGTGGGCCTGGTCACCATCACCACCATCATCATCATCACCATCATCATCATCATCATCATCATCATCATCATCATCATCATCATCACCATCATCATCACCATCATCATCATCATCATCACCATCATCATCATCATCATCATCATCATCATCATCACCAAAGCACTGAAGCAGCGCGGTGGGAAAAGCTCTTTCAGGTTATGGTGTCCAAGCCCTCACCCAGCAGTGCCAAGGCCACCCCTAACCCCTGTCCCCAAGTGCCACATCTGCACCTTTGTCCAGCAGCCGGGGATGGTGCCCCAGCCGTCCCTCCTGCCCAGAGCTGCCGTGCAGGCTCAGCTCGGCCTCCAGCCCGGGTGTCGGGCAGGGACACACAAACTGCACGCAGCAATCCCCTGGGGACACCTGGCAGCACGTCCCCTGTCCCCGCTCCCTGCCACAGCTCCCACTCCCACCCCGTGCCACCACGGAGGTGACGTTCCCAGCCTGGCATCACCCGCACCGGCCTTCCCTGGGCCGCTCTCAAGCACTGCAACGCAGAAATTGCACTGATTTACAGCCAGGAGCGTGGAAAAGGGAAAAAAAAAAAAAAACTCCATGGGAATGGGGCGGGGGGGAGGGAAGGTCATCCCAGTTTCTTCCTGCTCGCAGCTTTCGGATACAGGATATGGCTGAATGGCAGCCTCCACGCTGCATTTATTTTTAAGCCACTCATAGCTTGTGGGGTGACCTCGCCGTGCAGCAGCAACATCGGCCAAGGAGATGTTTTTTTCCGGCCCTTCGACGTCAGATTGCTTCCTTTGACACCTCTGAGAGCCAAAAAATGGGAAGCATTCTCTTCCCAAGGTGACTTTATTTTTTCCCCCCGCGATATCGCGGCTGGGGCTCTCTCTCAGGCTCGGGCCGTGGGTGGCACTGCCCTGGGGACACGGCCCCTGGGGACAGCAGCAGGTCCCTGCTTTGGGCACAGGTGCCTAAACTACCTGATCCTTAGGGAAAAACTGCCTTGACTGCAGCCAGAGTTAGGGCAACTTGACCTCAGTTTAAAAGACTCTGGAATGCACTTCTGATTTTTTTTATTTTTTTCCCATTTTTTTTTCCTTTTCAGGGCAGCTGGGGCTTTCCAGGATATCCCAGCTCCCATCTCCGCAACCTGTTTACTGAAATCTCAGTTTCCCAAGCTCATTCACAACTTAGAGCAAACAACGGAGCGCTCCTCGAGTCTCTGAACAGCAGGAAAATGCTTCACCCCCATTTTTGAAAGCACAGGAAATTTTAAGCACCCTCACACAGAAATAACACTAAAATCTCCTAGGATTTATTTGTGACTCCAGCAAATTTCTTGCCTCAGTTTGCCCGTTCCTAAACCACGGCTTTGCACCCAGTTCCTGATTACGCCTCACGTTATCAGTGTGGGACACGTCTCTGTCCATTCCTCCACTGCAAATGTGAGGAGAGGATTTTATTTTAAAATAAAGCTGGAATTGGTTCAGCTCCAGGTGCAGGTCCCAACTGCAGTTTATTTTTTCAGAACCTCCGTGAGCAGCTGGCCTAGTGAGAGGTGCCCCTGCCCGGGAACAAGACGAGCTCTAAATCTCCTCCAACCAAACCATTCCATGACCATTCCAGCAGAAAATTCCTTGGAATTCCTCAGGAAGGGCCTGGCTGGAGGACAGCACCGTGTGGGTAAATGCAGCTGCCCAGTGCTGCTCTGCACTGCCCCCGGGGTTGTTTGGGGGCTGGGAAAAGGGGGCACACCAGGCTGGAACGTGCTGGGCTCCCATCCCCAGCTCTGCTTTGTCCCTGTCCTGCCTCCAATGCCTCAAAGCCACAGAAATCTGCCCGAGAGGGATCCTTCAAAGGCTCTTCTTCCTGCGTCACTCGCCGAGGAGAGGGCGCTGGGGCTCAGATAGGGATTTCTGGGCTCAGAAATGTCAGGAGGAAGCGATGGGCTCGGAGGAAATTCTTGCGACGGTCTCGGAGGAAGCGGGAGATGTGAAAACACACGATGTATTTTCCTCTCACAAGCTGCGCGCTCTGTTTTTATTATCATAAACCCGGGCCCGGAGGATGTCAGCTTGTTTATTTATTTGTTTAAATGAGGTTTCGCTCCTTGTTCAAACATTCCCATGTTGGCAGCTGCTGCCCTGCCAGGCCCTGTCCCTCTTCCCATCTCCCCCCTGTAACCAGGGACGTGCCAGCCCAGGCAGCGTCTCTGGCGAGCGGGAGGTGCTGAAGGTGAGGGAAATTTTTGGGTTTCCCTCCCCAGGGTGTCACTGGAACCCCAGGGACGGTGACAGCACCGTGTCCTCGTGCATGTCACCGCAGCCTCCCCGGGCTCGCGCCTCCTCTCCGAACTCTTGCGGTGTAATCAGGAATATCCCATTTTTTGGCCTGTCCCCCTGAGTCAGTGTCTTCCTTCTTCCTCCTTCCACCCCCCTGTGCAGAGCAGCTCCTGCAGGCGTGGGGGCCACCGGTGCCACTTTTCTGTCATTTTGAGGCGTCGTCTGCAAAAACTGCTCTGGAAAATCCCACTGCACGCCTGGGGCCTGAGGGCTTTCCTGGGGCTGTCCAGTGTCGGGTTTGGAGGTGGTGACCCCGTCCACCGGGAGCTCCCCCGGCACTTGGGGCTGTTCCCGGGGGGTCTGAAGGGTTCCGGGAGCCCCACACGGGCCCGAATAACACCGAGATCAACCCAGGTCCTGCTCTGCCCCTGCGGAGGTGAGGGGATTTCATTTATCACCTCACACCGTCAGCCCAGGACCCTGGGCTGGGGGGCTCCTCCCCTGGGCAGGGGTTTGTCACCCGGCTGGTCCCGGCCTCTCCCCGGGGTCACTCTGCCAGGAAGCCGCTCTCGCCCCGGGGAGCCGCAGGAGATGCACCTGGCAGGAGAAACACTCTGCTGGAGGAAGAAAACAGGATCTCACATATAAACAACATCCTCAACGACTCAGCGAGTGAGTCGCTCTTTCCAGAGCCTGTTTTCGAGCTGCTGCTGTGTCCCCCAGCTACAAGGTGGAGTTAAAGGCAGCAGGAACCGCCAGAGCCCCGGGGTGGTGCTGTCCTGCTGCTTCTTCCAGCGCTGGAATCCATCCCTGCATGCACCCAGCCAGGGCAAACAGAGGTGGAGGGCAACAAGGACTCCTGGCTCCTTCCCAGGGGATCTCCGGGGATGGAATGTACCTGCAGGATGGGAATTCCACCTGTCTGGGGGTGGAATGTACCTGCAGGATGGGAATTCCACCTGTCCGGGGATGGAATGTAGATGCAGGATGGGAATTCCACCTGTCTGAGGGTGGAATGTACCTGCAGGATGGGAATTCCACCTGTCTGAGGGTGGAATGTACCTGCAGGATGGGAATTCCACCTGTCCGGGGATGGAATGTACCTGCAGGATGGGAATTCCACCTGTCTGAGGGTGGAATGTACCTGCAGGATGGGAATTCCACCTTCTGAGCTGTTCCTGATTCATCCAAAGCTCACCCATGTACCGGTGAGCACATGGGACAGAGCCAGGGTTTTCCCACAGATTCCCTTGTGCTCCTTCCCAGGATTCCTCAGCAGGAAGAGTTTTTCTGGATCTTGTATCCAGGTGGCAGAACCTCCACGTTTCTGGAATATATTCTCCTGTATTCTGGACTCCTTGTCACTAAGCAGAGCACCCCACATCGATCTGAATTTTGAGTAATATAAAAAACCAAAAGCGCCCAACTTTTATTTTTCATCATTTATTTCTTCCTTCTCCCCACAAAGCTCGGATGATCGAGGGCTCCAATCCTGGCAGCCAATGAATCCCAACCAAAGCCGCTTCCCAAAGGGATCCATTGGCTGCACCCGCTGGGCCACGGGGCATCCCAAAGGGTTAAGGAGCTGCCCAGCACAGGAAACCTGCAGAGCCGGGCTCCCAGGGAGGAAACCTCGCGTTCGTGGTGGGAGAGGAGGCGAGCGCAGCGTTAGCGTGGCTCGCGAGCGGGGCACAGGTCAGCGGCGTTTCCTGCTGCAAACTTCCTGAGCAAGCTCCGAGCAGAAAACAACAACCCCGGCGTGCCGAGGCATGGATGGGACGTGGCGCGTTTGTTTTTCGCTCTGATCACCTTGGACCTACTTTCTCACCCTTGCTGGTGGCTGCACGCTCTGTCCTGCCCCAGCTCCAGCTCCTCCTGCTGCCCCAGCAACGGATCCTGGATTTTTTTAGCGGTTCTCTGTGTGACAAGTTGTGTTTTCATGCCCTGAACTGGATTTTTTTAGTGTCTCTCTGTGTGACAAGTTGTGTTTTCATGCCCTGAACTGGATTTTTTTAGTGTCTCTCTGTGTGACAAGTTGTGTTTTCATGCCCTTGACCCTGGATTTTGTAGTGGCTCTCTGTGTGACAGGTTGCGTTTTTATG
The DNA here is from genome assembly GCA_013400315.1 of Bombycilla garrulus. Lineage (NCBI taxonomy): Eukaryota > Metazoa > Chordata > Aves > Passeriformes > Bombycillidae > Bombycilla > Bombycilla garrulus. Next base: position 76,106 of record VXBU01006160.1, read on the forward strand.
CCTGGACTGGAGTAGAGAGGTAGAACTGGAGAGGAGGGAAGAAAATGAACCTTGCAGGTTCTTGGAGATGCTCAGGTGGGAGCAGGAGGGGCACAGCACCCCACAGCAGCTCAGCAGAAAGAAAAGCCACCAAAACTTCCTGTGTTGTCTTTGTTTTGCTTCTGAATTCAGAACATGGAGCAGAAGGCTGGGGGATAATTGTGGGAATGCTTGGGGAAAACACCAGTGGGATTAAAAGTGTCTGCTTATGTTCCCCAGCCAGCAAAAGGGAGCTAAAGTTGGGACAAAAGTCCCCAAAAAGGGAGCAAAAGTATCTCTTTTGCATCCATCCCTGAATTGCATTAAAAGGAAGGTTTTTACCTTGAGTGCTTGAAGGTTGGGTACTCTTGAAAAGAAAAATAAAACAAGTTAGAAAATGCCCATTATTTTGTTCCAAAAATGATGTTTAGAAAGAAATGGCTCAGAAGTTTCAAAGCTGATGTGTGATGTAAATAGTTTTATTTGCAGAGGAGCACAAGATCAGGTCATGATCAGTGTGAGAAATCATTTTGCTCAGTCCCATTTTCCTGTGTGCTTCCCTAGCAAATATCTGGAGAAAGAGGAGGCTCCTGGAGTTGGAAATTTTCTTTTTGAGGATATGGATCCAACACCAAACAGGGCCAGCCCAGCTCTCCCTTTGGTTTCCCATTCCTGTGGGAGAACACCCCCGGTGGGGTTTTAGTGGTGGTTGAGAAGCTGGGATGTGCAGTGGCACTGCCAGGCTGTGTCCTCCTGTCCCCACAGCCACGTCCTCTTGTCCCCACAGCCAGGTCCTCCTGTCCCCACAGACAGATCCTCCTGTCCCCTACAACCAAGTCCTCCTGTCCCCCACAGCCAGGTCCTCCTGTCCCCTTTCTCTCTTCCACCTTCCCTGTGCGGGTGTGAGGCCCTAGCACAGGTGCCCGGAGGTGCTGTGGCTGTCCCTGAATCCCTGGCAGTGCCCAGGGCCAGGCTGGGGGTGGAACGAGATATTTTTTAAGATCTCTTCCGACCCAAACCATTCCAAGATTCTGTGATCCCATAGATCGTCCTGTGGGTGATCTGAGCCAGAAAGTCCAAGGATNTTTCTCTCTTCCACTTTCCCTGTGCGGGTGTGAGGCCCTAGCACAGGTGCCCGGAGGTGCTGTGGCTGTCCCTGAATCCCTGGCAGTGCCCAGGGCCAGGCTGGGGGTGGAACGAGATATTTTTTAAGATCTCTTCTGACCCAAACCATTCCAAGATTCTGTGATCCCATAGATCGTCCTGTGGGTGATCTGAGCCGGAAAGTCCAAGGATCCCGGGCCCAGCTGCTCTTGAAGAGGCCCAAAGAGACTTCCAGGCTTGCCAGCAGCCACTGGCACCCCAGCGATGGCCAGCTCCACCTGAGCCAAACTGAAATTCCTTCTTTTCCCTTCCCTCGGGACACAGCCACAAGATCTGTCCCTCGGCCACCGCCACGGGGCTTCCTGAGCCCGAGGGCTGGCCAGGGATGAGCTCAGGAGCCTGAGGGCTGGCCAGGACCAGCTCAGGAGCCTGAAGGCTGGCCAGGGATGAGCTCAGGAGCCCGAGGGCTGGCNGCAAGGGCTGGCCAGGCACAGGTTCAGGAGCCCGAGGGCTGGCCAGGACCAGCTCAGAAGCCTGAGGGCTGGCCAGGGACTGGTTCAGGAGCCTGAAGGCTGGCCAGGACCAGCTCAGGAGCCCGAGCGTGGCAGTGCCACCCCTGGAACGCCATCGACACCAGGATTGGTTTTGCTAAATTGGAATCTTATGATCCCGGGGGTGCTTACATAAAATGCCAATTAGGATGCGGTCGGCGTTGCTGCACGGAAATGTTTCCCATTATATTTTGCTGTCAGCAAATGCTGGTGTGAAACCAGTTTGCAGCCCTCGTGTGGCCACCACGAGGAGGTTGGGGGAAGCACTGGAGTCTCCCTCCAGGGGGATTTGCTGTCCTGGTCACCCGGCGTGGGAGCAGCGTCTCTGCTTTGGGTAATTTTGTGTTGGGAGGGACAATCCCACAGGTCTGGGGGTTCCACAGGACCCAGCCAGGCTTTCCTGGGGTGCCCCCAGCTCTTCTCACCCTCAAACGCTGCTTGTTGCCTCTTGCAGTCGTATTTCCACACGCTTTCTGTGAGGATAAAGTGCTGAGTCACAGGATCCAAGGATTCCTGAGCAGAGGAGCCACAAGGGACTCCTGCTTGTGAAGATGTCTGGGATGCTTCCTATTAAATAATAACAAAATGCTGCAATAAGGACTTGGCAGCTCTCCGCCCCCGCCAGCCTGATGCTCACTGTGAGTTTGCCTTCCTAAAATTCCTCCTTGTGTCTCGACAAGTTGCAGGGGAGGAAGGAAGGACACTTCACTCCCGGCTTTTCCCTGATGAAGTTCTTGTAGTGAGCCTTGGGAAGATGGGGAGGAGGAGAAATTCCTCTCTGGGTCATGTTCCTGGCAGTGACGGCGGCTGTTGCACGGATTTGAGGACAGAGCAGGGTCAGGATCCCACAGATCTGGCAGGGGTCACCCGCTGTGCAGATACGGGGCACCGGCTCTTTGCACTCTGTGGGGAGGGATTACAAACCCCTCTGTGTTTAAAAATCAAAAGCAAAACTGCGTCTACTTTGCTTTTCCATTTCTGGATCTCGCTTAACAGTCTTCAGCAATTTTAAATTATAAATAATTATAAATCAGTTTTAATTTACACGTTGTTTAAGAGACTTAATGGTTTACACGGGCGTATCTTGAGGATGTTATTGTATTTTCTTTGTTAATTACAGAAATTTCCCTGCTGGGTTTGTCAGAGCAGCTCTCCTGGCCTGGGTGGCACCAGCTGCCCCTGCACACGAGGCAGGCTCTTCACAACTCTCCACAGCTGGGAAATCTTCCCAAAATGCTGCAATTCCTCTCCCTGAATCCAGGATGCTGGAAGTTGAACCAAATAAAAGATCAGATACATCGTGCTGACCTCAGAATGAGTTTTGTTTTGTTTTTTTTTTAGTGAGAGATGCCATACAGAGGGTTTGTTAAAGTGTTTTGCAGGAGTTACTGCTTCACTTTGGAAATCCTGATCTGAAATTCCAGAATTTCAGGCCATATTTGGCACATATTCTGCAATTCTGCTTTCCCTCCATTTGCTCCCTAAATGCCAGGGAATTTCATGTCCCCTCTGTGTTAGGGGGACACGGATCTCCCCTCTAACAGGAAAACAGCAGAGGTTGGTTTGGCTCATCCCTGTGCTAAAGCTGTCAGAGAAATCAGGATGTGCCCGTAAATAACGGGAGGATCTGTAAACCCTGGCAGAGGGCAAAACTGGCCCTGGGTGCAGTGGGGAAGTTTTTTAACCATCAGAGCATGAGGGACTGGAGGAACCTTCACCACAGAAGAGGAAAATCACTCAAATGTTAAAGGTGGAGCTGAATCCCTTTGGAAATCCCTTTGTGTGTGCAGTGGATGAGCACAAGGGCTGCAGTGCCCTGTGCACGGCCGGCTTCACAGCTGGAACAGAAATGGTTCTAAAACCAATAAATAAATAAATGCAATCATTTGCTCTGAGCTGAAATATGGTGAAGGGCAATTTACCACTGATTTAATGTGATTAGGATTTTTTTTCCCCGTGAGCTCGTGCCTGTCTTTTTGTATTTTCTGGAGGATCAGAGTGGAGCCCTGAGTCAGGCAGAGAGCTCCCCTCAATCCATCCCCTGGCTTTGACTCCAGAGTGAGCCATGCATGTGCTTAAAACAGGGCTCTGCTTCCAGGCTGTCCTGAATAACAGGCTCGAGTGTATTTTGAGAACTCATTTTTACTTTTTATTGCAATAATAACTTCTGCAGTGACATGAATTCCAGCAGGGAGCCCTGAGGAACAACATCCCCTTCCAAATGGTTTTCCTCTTTGCTCTGGAGCTGGAGCACGTGTGAGCACAGCAGCCTATTACAAGACAAAGCACTTTCCAGAAGGTGAATTTTTCTCAGCCTCACGGCAGCTCCTTTACAGTCTAAGATTAATTCCATTACTGAGTTCTGCTCCTGCAAATTGCTCTCCAATGGATCATTAATGAAGGGAATCCCTGCTGAGGAATTGCTCGTGAAGGGTGCAGCTCTCGGAGGTGCTGAGCTCCTGGAGCTGGGGTTGGCTTTTCTTTCCCTGTCAGATTTCCTGCTGGAATTCCATGAAATGATGTCTTTGCAAAGCTGTGCTGCCCCATTCCTGCAGGATACATGGGAGATGTCTCAGAACTGTGCTCAGTGGGAATTGCCATCCCCAAACAGCCCCAAACAGCCCAGACCCTACAAACCCCGCCCTGGAGCCTGGCTGGGACACGGGAACAGCCCCAGGCACAGCAGCAGAACCAAGGCAGGTGGAAAACAGCTGGAACTCCAGGGAAAACGCTGGGGCAGCGTCTCAGGCCCAGGCTGGGGATGTTGGGGTGTCTGTGCAGGGCCAGGAGCTGGAGCTTGGGTCCATTCCAGCTCAGGATATTCTGGGATGCTGAGGAATGGAGATCCATGCTCTCCTGGAGCTGGCTGAGGGATGGGATGGGATCAGTGGTGGCTCCCAGGGAGTGTGAGGAGGAGGAGAGAAGGATCACGTGCAACCGGGATTGCTCCTCGTCCATCCCTTCGGCTCTGCACTTTCACATTCCTGAAAATTCCTCTTGATCAATGGCAGCTCTTAGACACAATTTGCCTTTTTTTATAAATTTTTTTTTCTTTTAATTGAAAAAAAAAAAAAGAGATTCCTTTCAGTGGAAGCTAAGAGGAAAAATCAAAGATTTGTTTTCAGGCTGATGTTTTATCTCGCAGTTCTCAGTGTTCTGACGACCTGAGCCACGTCTGCTCTGCAGGAAGGAGGTGATAAACCCAGCTTACTCACACTCCCCTCTCAGTGTCTTCAGGGGAGAGCAATGATGACAAGATTTCCACTTAAAACCAAGCTGCAGAAAGCAAAATGAAGTTCAGACTCAGCTCATTTTATCTGTGCTTTAAAAAAGAAACAACAACCCCCAAAAAAGGCCAGTTAAAAAAACCACAACAATGGGAGAAATGAGCAATATCTGCCAAATAAAATCAGTCACTCGTTGCTCATATTAGTCAGGAGGAGAATAAACTTTTAGATGGGCACACAGTAAAACTGGAAAACCAGGAGTCGAGATTCCTGCTGGAGCTTGAACTGAGCTGAGATTTCCTGGGAAGCAGCACCTTGCTGCTGGTTGGAGCCTGAGCCCCCAGGAAATGGAAATGGGGAGTTATTTAAACCAATTTTTTACTGCAATTACACAAGAGATGGAGCAGTGGAGCTGCTCTCGGGGGCAGTGCAGTGTTTGTGTCAGCTCTCCTGGCTCTGGGATCCCACCCGAGCTCGTGGAGGCCGAGCAGGAGGTGCTGGGGCTCACCTGAGGTGCTGCTGGGGTGACTTTCCCGCTAAACTTTTCCTCTTCCCCAAAATCAGGGAGACTTTTGGGCTGGAGAGAGCAGAGCAGTGACCGCTGGAGCAGGTCTGAGCCCCAGCAGCGCCGAGTGTGGGGAGGAGGAGCAGTCTGTGCGTGCTGAGGAGCTCCTGGAATTCCCAGGAATTCCCAAAGAGTGCAAACTGTGCTTTGAGACACCAACTCCACAGGGATGGATTCCCAGGGAGGCAGAATCCCCCAGTGCACCTCCCAGCATTCCCAACACACACTGGTGACCCCAAAACTCCGAGGACCCCACAATCCCCGCTGCCATTCTCCATGTGGAGATCTGCAGATCTCATTCCCCTCACGGCATTTTCCAGCTGCCCCTTCCCGTGGGAGCTGGGGGCTCCAAAGATCTGCCCCACGGCTTTTCCCAGCGGGAATTCCACTCGTTCCCACCCCCGAGAGCCCTTCTGGGGAGCCCAGGGATTCTCCCCGCCCCCTGCTCTGTGTGTTTTGGCAGGTGCCCGTTGCTTCCACGCTGGAGGAGCTTTTGTGCCTGTCCAGACAAATTCTTGGTAGGTGCAACTGCAGCAGAGCCTTTGATGTGCCGGGCTGAGAGGTCACCCAAGGAATGTCCGTGTTTGTCATCGGGAGCTGGGGCCAAGTCCCACTCGCCTCCCAAAATAATGCCTTTGAAGTTGGGAGAGACGCTCACAGGCACCAGGGGAAGTTTTGGGCACTGGAACACGAAGGTAAATTTCACATCATGACCTTTTTTTCTTTTTCTTCCTAATTTATTGTGTCACGGAAGTTTTTCCTCCCTCCCTCTCTCTCTCGTTTCCCCCCAGTTTTTGCCTGAATTTGACAGCGATGTTGGTCAGGCAAAAAGTCAAACACCCAATAATCATTGGGAAACTGGTCCAGGAGAGTTCAAAGGGCTGGGAAATGTGATTTCTTTGATAAATGTTGAATCTAAACCTGAGTTTGTGCAATTGCATCCTTCAGGGGGGGTTGGGAAGGCTCTGTTTTCTGGGATAAAATCCCAAAGATACTAAGAAATCCCAAAGGTACTGAGAAATCCCAAAGATACTGAGAAATGCAACAAACAGAGAAAAAGTCCTGAGGAAAATTTGGCAGAACCTCTGCAAAGACAGCACCAGATGCCCCCAAAGAGGAAATTACAACATGTGGCAGCTGAGGTTTTTTTTTTTTGGTTAAGCAACTTTTTCTCAAAGTTCAAAGCATCTGGGGAAAGTAACTGCTAACAGGGTGAGACAGATTTATGGAGCCCACACATGGCAATATTTTGGTATAAAATTAGTAAAAAAATGATTAAATCCCTGAGATGAAGAGATTAATTCCTCCAAGTTTGCATTCTTTGAAGAGCAATCATATTTTGACTTTGTCAACTGGAAGAACTGAGTAATTTCTTGGATTAACTGATCACAAGAGTTGTAATCCATAATAAAAGTCCAGGCAAAGCTGCCAGGCTTTGTTTCTCAAAGGATTTGGGTAATGAGTTGATTTGACGTTAACAGAATGCATCCCAGACTGCAACTCCGTGCCCTGGATCTGAAGGGGGATTCAGGAAGATGAGGCACTTAATCAAAGCCTTCAACATCTTTTTCTAATATGGGGGAAACGATTGTTTATGTGACTTGCTGGATTGATCAATTTGGGAGAAAGGTTTTGTGTAAATCTCTGGTGCGTGGCATGAGCGCTGCCTGGCCTTAGGTAGCCAGCCTCCAGTGTGGTATGAATATACCAAAACATATATAAACCCCTAGAAATGTCCTTTCTAGCCACAAAAAAAATGACAATTTGCAGCAGTTCCCACTGCAGGTTTGTGTTTATTCTCTTTTACAGCACTTCTGTGGTTTTATGCTTCGTGTTTCAGTGAGAGCCAGAAGCGACCCTGGCCATCTGCTGCCAGACTCGGGGTTTTAAATGCTTTGTTTAGAGCTAATAAAGCCCTAAATTAAATTCCTAAATGAAGTTAATGCTCCCGGAGCTCGGGGAGGCTGTGGGCACCTGCAGGGATGGCAGCACGAGAGGTTTCCCTGCTCGGTTCCCTCCCTTTGCAGCAGCTCCTGCCCCTCCAGAGCTGGCCCGTGCTGCAGGGCAGAGCAGGGAAATGGTGCTGCTGCTCAGAACGGAGCCAGGAGCTGTTCTGCTGCCGGGCTCGGTGTGGGCCAGCTCAGAACTCAGTCACAGCTCAGAGCTCAGCCCCAGTGCAGAGCTCAGCCCCAGCTCAGAGCTCAGAGCTCAGTCCCAGCTCAGAGCTCAGTCCCAGCTCAGAACTCAGTCCCAGCTCAGAGCTCAGTCCCAGCTCAGAGCTCAGTCCCAGGTGAGAACTCGGTCCCATCTCAGTCCCAGCTCAGTCCCAGCTCAGAACTCAATCCCCTGGTGTGTAGTGGCCATATCTGGGGTGTAGTGGCCACTCCTGCTGAGCAATGACCCTCTCTGCTGAGCACTGACCATCCCTGGGTGCACTGACCATCTCTGCTGAGCACTGACCATCCCTGGAACACAGTGACCATCCCTGGGTGCACTGACCCTCTCTGCTGTGCCCTGGCCATCCTGGCTCTCCCCACCGCAGTGCCCCGTTCACGCTGTGGCCAGGGACCCTGTGCTGCCCCAT